>VDFB02281492.1:346160847-346364821 GCA_007258455.2 Sequoia sempervirens | reverse complement strand
GAGGAAATCTTGGCCAGAGCCCAAGTAAATACTCAAATGGAGAAGAAACCCAAGATTAGATCCCACATCACAATTGATGCTTTTGGGTCTAGGATATTGCAAGTGATGACTTCTACAACAAATAAGGATGGAATCACCATTCAAGGAAAGGATTATTAGGTGACCACTATCAATCTAGGCCAGGAATATCATGCTTAAAAGATAGATGAATTCCATGGGTCAGTGTCCACCATATTTTAGCAGATGAACAAAGATCAATTGACCAAGGAGGAACTAAAGGAACAAGTGGTGGAATTGACTGCCTTTATACTATAATGGACCACATTAGGAGAAAGAGATCCAATGGAATCACCTCCACCTATCTTTCTCTCTAAGGGGTGAAAAAAATGGAGAAAATGAAGAACTAGACTAAGTATACCTCAGACTAGTTCAAGAGAGTCATCAACTTGGGTGAAAAGGGCATTAGCTATGTAGCAAAGATGTAGAATGAGTTTCAGGTTCTCCAGAAGGAAGTTGAGCAAGGAATAGAAATTTGCAAAGAGTTCCCATAACTCTGCAAAATTATGTATCCAAAGCTAGAAAGCATCCTCAAACTCTTCCAAAACACATGGGAAAAGGAATTGAGGCTGCCCAAAATAGACCATTGGCTACTCAAGGCCTAATAGCTAAAATTTGAATATAGGAAAGAAGTTTTGGAAAGGGCCTTGCAATATTTTGAAGCCAATCATGAATGGATCATAGAGCACCGAGTTGAGAGTGATGATTACTTAAAGTTGATGATAGGTTATAAGATGCTTGCCTTGGAGTTAGATTAGGACAAAATCAAATGTGAATTCCACCAAAGAATATAGAAAGTGGCCGTTGACATGTTTTTAGTTGATTTCATTGATTTTGTTGCAAGGAACTTCTATGAGTCTGAACAGATGATTAGAGCTACACCAAAGTCCATAGAGCACTAAGATCACATGACATAAGGATTCAAGAGAGTTTTCTTCTAGATCTCCAAATCTGATCTTTCTTAAGAAAAGAAGCTACTATTTGTCATTGGGAAATTTGTAGAATATGCCACATCATAGAAAGAAGCTAGAAATCCTATTATAGTAGAAGAGCACTTGTTAAAGTAGCTAAATAGTTAGAATCAACTAAAGGACAAAATAGACTACAAGAAAAAACAAGTAAAAAAAAAAATGGTCTATTTTTATATTGTATAATTTTTCACTCTTGTGGGGGTATGTGAAACCCTAAGCTAGAATGAATCTGATCCACTCATTGTAAATGAATCTTGACCATTCATTCTTCTTTTGGAAAACTATAAAATAGGAGCATCCTCTCATTTTAAAAGAGAAAGATGAGTTGTGTAAAGGCATGCTACTACAATATATAGGAAAAGAATTGAGTTAATGGTTTCTTGTGTGTTTCTCTTTATGCATGCATGATTCTATCTCCAAATTCTATTCCATCATTGCTTATTTCAGTTTAAGTTCATCTTCCATTAGTAGTTCATGTTGTTCTTTAACGGTGGATGTATGCTATTGTGTTTGATGCACCTTCAGCTCATACTTTTTGCCATTTCTTGATGAAAAATTTCTATGCAAAGTTATTCCAAGCTTCCTTTTTTTGTTGCACATTAAGTTCAATTGTATGTTCATACTTAAAGGGTGAATGCACAAACTAAAAATCTGCAAAGAACCTTAGAAGATTGCAATAGTTTTATGATATTGTGGGCTAAACTTGGTTATGTAAAACTTAGTTTGGAAGTCTTTCCACTGTAGCATCCTTCATTGCTATTGTTAAACTTAGTTTCATACTTAGGGAAACTTCAAAACCATTTTCCATTTTTTATTTCTTTTAAAATATTTAGTTAGGAATACTATTCCAGCATCAGTATAAAGCTAAATCTAATGAAAAAAGTGAGTTTTAGCTTGCTCTTTTGAAATTAAAGTCATTGTTCATCATTTCTAGAACTCTAAAACTTCATCATAGACCTATTGTCAATAGATCTGCACCCTATTGAATGCAAGATTCAACAACCTACTAAAACATGGAAACCTTCTTCAGATGTGGGTGATCTAAACAAAGAAGGAATCTCCAGAGTGAGCTAGTATTTGAACAATTGATCCTATTTTCTCGATTTTGAGGACTTTAAGATCATACACGGTCCGATCCGATGAGAATGTGCCCCCAACGTGATGCAATAGACTAATCCGATAAAGGCAGGACAAACTGACCTTGAGAATGGGCCGAGTAGTACTAGGAGGGATCATGATACGAGCACAGGACCAAGCTATGGTGCGGATGTGAGCGGATGAGGGATGGATGGAGATATGGATGTGATGGACGATGGAAGCGAAATGGAGGGATAATGTAGATCGAGCCATAAAGATCCTGGTGGATGGAAAGTGCTTATTTACGCAAGGCGCCTGTTTGCCAGGTTTTCACCAAGGTACTTGCCCAAAGTGCCACAGAAGTGGTTTTCACTAGAGGACCATTTTTTTCTCTTTACTATTTTTGATCCTTTTTCTGATTTTTGGATTTTGTTTTTGATTTTGTTGTTACCAAGATCATTTTTGCCGTGTTTCTCAAGTAACCATTTTTTCAGACTTTTCTCGGGATTTTTTTTGGTTCTATACCTTGGAAAAGAATTAGGGTATAAACTTTTGAGATGGGAGCTATTCATGGGCTCCCCTCAAGTAGGTCTCCTCTCGTTGATAGCCTGTATATGCCCTCGAATAGCTTGCTGTGACAATGAAAGGCCCTAACCAATTGGGTTCGAACTTTCCTTTGCTGCTGGGATTTGGGACATTCTTCTGATTTTCTTTTAAGACTAATTCTCCAACTTGGAAAGTTCTACTTCTGATTTTCTTGTTGTAGCTCCTTTTCAGTCTATTCTGATACACTTGCAGATGGTTTAAAGCATCCAACCGTCGCTCGTCCAACAGTTCCAGCTCATTCAGTCTTGAAACTCGATACTCTTCGTCTGTGATGAGATTTTGCAATGATACTCTGAGGGATGGTAACCTCGATCTCAATGGGCAGATGGCCCCTCCGACCAGGACCAAGGAAAAATGGTGTGGCACCGCTGGGTGTGGGAGGATGCTCGGTCTGCAGAAGCCCAAAGGGCGTGGATTGTCAGAAATGCCACCACGCACCAAGGCCATCGACCGCTTTCTTAAGGATTTTGAGGATGGATTTGTTTGTGGCTTCTGCTTGGCCATTGCCTGGGGATAGTATGGGGTGGAGAAGCGATGTTGGATTTTGAATTTCTCGCACAATTCGTGGACCTCCTAGCTCTTGAATGGTGTCCCATTATCCGAGATAATAGCCCGGTGGGAACACCATAGCGGCATATGAGATAGTTCAGATGAACTTTGAGATCCGCTTCCGCTATGTAGGTCATAGGTATGGCTTCAACCCACTTGGTGAAGTACTCAGTTGCGGTTATAATGAATTTGTGGCCGTTGGATGAGGTGGGTGTGATTTTCCCAATGAGATCAAGTCCCCACTGTGAAAAGGGCCATGGTGTGATGATTGGATGAAGCTCTTGAGCTGGAGCATGGATGAGGTCCCCGTGTTGCTGACACTGTAGACACTTCTTGACATATTCATGTGCCTCTCTGTCCATGGTAGGCCAGTAATATCCACTCCTCAACAATTTCTTAGATAGGGTCATGCCACTCGAATGAGAACCACAGATGTCGTTGTGCACCTCAGTTAGGGCAGCCGAAGCCTCCTCAGGGTTAAGACATCTTAGTAAGGTTCCTTCTATGCTTCTGCGATAAAAGGTTTCTCCTAAAATGACAAAACGAGATGCTTTCTTGATAAAGGTTCGTCTAAGGCTTGAACGCAAATCGGCGGGAATGATACCTATCCTAAGGTATGTGTAAATGTCTTGGTACCACTGATCATTTGGACCAATGATTTCGCACACAAATTCTGACTGTGGTACCTTGAATGCTGGTACGAGAAGCTGCTCTACCAAGAAGTCATATTTCAGAACATTTTGAGGGATCTCTAAGAGTGATCCAATAGTTGCCATTGCGTCTGCTGCTCTGTTGTTGGTTCTTGGTACTTGCTCAAATGTGATGTCAACAAAATATTCCTTGAGATTTTCCACCAGCCTTTTGTATGGAGTTAGCTTATCATCCTTTGTTTGGTACTCATTGTTCACTTGATTTATGATAAGCTGTGAATCTCCATATACCTTCAATGCCATAATGTTCCACTGTACTGCTATCCTGAGACCTATAGTTAAAGCCTCGTATTCTGTAATGTTGTTGGTACAAGGGAATGCTAGTTTGTATGATCTTGGTATACAATCCCCTTGTGGAGTGATGAAGAAGATTCTAGCTCCTGACCCGTGTTGTGTGTAGGAGCCATCAAAGTATAGTTTCCAATGAGTAGCTATGTCAATGTTGAAAATTTCATCTGGAAGCTTCTATAAAATTTCTCCCACCAACATTAGCTTCATATTTTAATAAATCATAATGCAGAATAACCTAATTCAAAATTCCCACATACTCATTAACAAATGTGAATATTCTGGACAATTATAGTGTTGGGTCGAATTAGGGGATGCAAAAAAGAAGTTAAACCCTAATATGATTTATTTTGCTATGATCATTTGGAAAAACATGAGCTCTACCTGAGAGAACCCACCATCATGATTGAGCTCGATCTGAACTTGTGTGCCTTTGAGGAACTTCCTTGAAATTTTCCATTCTGACAGTCGAAACTTCATCTGGGTAATCCTTGATTTTATTTGTTATTATGGCTCCTTAATCCATTCATAGAGCAAGAAAGATACAAAGGTCACGGCCTGCTTGTGCTTGTCTCTGACTTTCCTTTATATTTTTTGCTTGCTTAATCTCTTGCTAGCTGCCATATAAGAGTTAGGGTTCTATTTTCCAAAGGGATTTTAACTCCATTGTGGTCGTAACTTCACCAAAACTTACTTCTGCTACTCATGGTAAGTGTTGGTTATCATTATTTCATTTCTTGTCTCTTTCAAATGATAATTAAGGCCTCACAAGCCATGGCCATCAGATAATAATCTAATCAATCCTATGTTTCATCTTGTTGTTTTCTATGATATATTTCCTGTAATCACTATGAGAGCTCGACTGCCATTTTGAGAGATCGAACTCTTAGATTTTGGAAGCTTTATGGAGCTCTTGGCCACGACTTCTTGTCTCCCATAAAGCGATAATGGTAAATCCTTGATCTGTACCTATTGGAATCTCTATGTAAAATGGAAAGCTTATGAATTCTCATCTTTTAATTATAAATCTTTAGCCATTACACGGCCGCACCATGTATATCTTAGAAAAGCAATTTTAAGATTTTATGGGCACGACCCAAAATAGGAAACTCTCCTTCTTGTATATTTGAAGACAAACCGGCATATGGGTATATGAAAATTGAATAAAAATTGCATTTTCTCCATTTTGAAGCTCGACTCACCAAAGGAAATTCGCATTTTTTTATTCTTGTTGTCTCATACAAAATCCTCACATGGGTTATCACTGTAATTGTATTTTCTGTATTTTAAAAGCAAACCCGAAATGTGAGTACTCTGTATATCCATTTGCATTTAGTTTAAAAGATCGACTTGAATGAACATAGCATTCTTTGGCATTTTGTAGCTTGCTCATTAAACCCCTCAAGGGTGAATTGAAAATTGTAATATGCAGAGTTTTGTTCAAAACCCCAAAGTGGGTAAACAACAACAATGAGGAAACACTGAGTTTATTCAGAGGCCCATGTATTTTCTGAAAACTATGATCTCCATATGTAAATCTGAAAACCATTGTGAGAATATGAACGAGAACAACAAAGCACTGTATTGTGTTGTGAAAAATCTGACCCGACTCACATGGTATTTCTACTTTCCATTGTATTGCTTAGCTGGAAATGAAATTGCAAGTGTTTGAATACTCCATCAATCTTTAACATTTTGTTTGATCAATGTTGTTGTTTGATTAGATACCATCCATTGGTGATGTCATGGTATATTCGAAGTATTTGACATGATTTTGATTGACGTTAGGTGGATTGATTTGGATGGCGTGATTGGTGTTAGGTAAAGGGGAATCCCTAAACCAAGGAATGATGTAGGTAATGGTGGTGAGATTTCCTTAAATGCCCAACTATTTTGGAAAGTTCGCAATTTGATCTCGCCAAATTTGTTCTTGATTTTGATTTTGAGAATAGTTATTTGGCTTGTGTTCAAGTAGTTTTGGCCATTTTCGATTTTTGAATGGGATTATGGGAAAATTGACTTTGGATAATGTTCTGATTTGGCATGATAATGAACAATGTTGGTATTGGGAATCATTTTTCCAAAGGTTTCCGAGTAGGATTCATGTTTCGAAAAAATGCATTTGGTACATCCAATTTGGTTTGAGGGATTTGGTGGAATGATGTTGCTCTTTGAAGATATGTATTGATTGTTTGGAGGATAGACTTGTAAGTTTGGACTTTGATTGAAATCTATCATGGGGAGATGTGTTCCAAACTTTACATGGGCATACTACACTTTTGTACCATTGATATTTGTCAAGGAAATATCCTATGCATGGATTTTATAATTGATAGGCATTGCAAGGCTTTAAATTCAACTGATTTGGATTACCCAAGATTATGGATCAATTATATTCCATGTTGCTTTGTGTTTTGACCTTGTTTTGATTCTAAGGTTCTTCCATGTCATAATTTAGGATGAAAGGTTTATGAATAGTTATAATTTAATAATTTACAATAAACTTAACTTATGGTTTTCTTTTTAATTGTTTGATGTGGATCATTTTTGTAAAAAAATGTTGGATTTATCTTAATGAACTTGTTCATAGGTGATAATTTAACTAAGTGTATGGAATATTATCCAAACAACCTTAACTAAACAAATGATTTTGATAGATTTAAATGTACCCAAGTCTAGTATAATGATGTTTTCAAAGCTTTAAAGTTGTTTTGGTGATATAAATTTTAGGTGAATGAAGGTTGGAATTTTGATCAAGAGACTTTAGAAAGAATTTGTTTACTAGCAACCAAGGTATTGAATAACACTTTTCTCTTAAAGCAATCAAAAGACCAATATGACAAAATATCAAGCACATGTGTTGGATTTTTATCTTTGCTTAATGGTTTAATTTAAAAAAACACTCTCTTGATTAAATTTCAAAGTAAATTTCCTTTCAAAAATACTTTTATTGCACAAATGTTGTGTCAGTTCCAAGAAATTGAGGCAAAATTTCCTAGGTTAACCCTAGTTAGATCAAATGAAATATAAATTCAAAAGATAAAACCTCTAAAATTAATCCCAAGGGAAGAACAAACTTAAATTTGTAAAAGGTATTTGCTTATCAAAAGGGGTTTGAAATTTCAATCATGTTTAAGTGTTTATTTGCAAAAATGTTTTGAATACCCATAGTGTTTTCAAAAAAAAATAATTAGTAAGATGTGTGATAGATAAATGTTTGTTATCCCCATTGGAAAGTCCACACGCTACTTTTAATGGTTAATGTTTACCCCAATTTGGACTCACTTATAAGGGGAAAGCAAACACCCATGAAACTCCCATTATGGTTCCTCTCTACAAAAGCCGTAATGGTGCACAGAATTACTGCCTTTTGCCCAACAAAACATTAAGGATTTATGGCAAATTCCTAACAATAGGTTCTAGTAAGGACTTTTGTAGAGTTGAATCAACGTGGCAAATCCCTCTTCGGATCATCTTCTCAACCAAGCTATTATGGACTTTTACCACATCCCTCTATTTATATCCCTCCGGAAATACTTTGGGCTTTAGAGTGTTAATTATTCGTCTTGGGTGAGCATTTTTCCCAAGGGTCCCTTATAGATAAACAATCCTAATCTTTAGATATCAACTAGATGTTTGGCCCTAATGCGACACAAAATCCTAACCCAAAATGAAGATTCAAAAATAAAATGTATATTGATATTTCCTTGACCCTAATTGACGAAGGCAAGGGGAGAGGATTTACTTAAAAACAAAATAAACAATAAGATTGTTAAATTTACCTTCAAGGAATGATGACTTCACTAAGAACAAAATATGTGAAGTTTGCTTAGTTAATTTTAAACCAAAACGAAAGTAAATTTGTTGAATTTTTTAGCCCTTTCAATGAAAATGAAATTGTTATTTTAGCCCCAATTGAAAACTTGAATGTTCTAAAACGAAAAGGAAAACAATTTCGTCAGTGTTGATCAAACACTTAAAGTGTTTAAAGAACACATTGTGTTTTCAAAAAAACATTTCCCTCCTTTCGTGAAGTAGTATTGATCAAAAAAATCAAAGTGTTAAAAAACTTATTGTGTTTTCAAACAAGAGTCTCCTCCTCTTTTGCTTTGCATCTTTTCCCTTTGTTCGTTTGTACCTTCGCTTGTACCTTCGTTTGTTTTTGTAGATTCCAGTTACAAAAATAAGTTGAAATTAGTATCACTTACTAAAACACCATTTTCCCAAAAAAAATAAAATGATAAAGTTTGGGTTTTACCATGTTAGTAAAGAAATGATAAAATCAACATTTGAGATAGTCAAGATACTTCTACACAAGACTTGTGTTCAAATAAATTTTTATTTTAGAAATTATCACTTTTATTGATGTCCAAAATAAAGATTACTTTTGAGTACCACTAAAGATTATCATTGTTCCCATCATTACTCAATCAAAAGAAAATTGAAAAAATTCATTCTGTCTACCAAATTCATTTCATTCTTAGAATGAAGAACTAAATGTTTAACCATTTTAAAATCAAACCTAATCAAGTTTGAAGTCCTTCTCATAAACCTAAGGCGCACAGTTGAGAATTTTCTTATGATAACTTGGAAAGATTATAGGACCTTCATTTATGACCTTGGACAGGAATCAAACAAAGTAGGAGTAATAATTCACTTTTTGTTGAGTCTACAAATTGGAATCTGCAATTGCCACAACTTTCACATAATTCTCCTCCCTCCAAGGTAAAGACCATAAATACCAGCTGTTTTCAGAATGTTCATAAATACCTCTGAACACACAATCCGTTTCTTATCAACTTTTGATATTGAATACAAAGAAGAAGACACATTTACGCCTTCACTTATGCTGAGTGATCAATGATGACAAAGGAAAGCATTGTAACTTTGAATTTAGGCTCACAAGCTGGAAAATACAGGCGATCCATATCTAGAAAAAGGAAAAAATGCAAAGTTTAAAAAGTAAAGATTCATTAGGCTGCCTTTTATTTCTTGTGAACCTGATAAAGAGCTTTCCTGCGTTTGGCAGGTGAATCTGCAATCAATCATAAATGTACCACAAGAAGCTTGGTTCTCCATACCACGTAATCAATAATTTGAATCCACGCCCAACTTATCAGAAGAATTTTTAAAGATAATTTGGCAGTATTTGCTAGTGAAACTGTCTCAGTTGGACAAAATATTGCAGATCAATAAATTCCTTACAACATCAAAAACATGCTTCTACAAAAGATTTTTACCCTTATATCATGCAATACTTGGTTGACACATATGATGCTCCAAGCCTTCATCTCCTGCATAACAAAGCTGAAACTATTTCAACTCTGCAAAGGCAACAAATAAATTATATTTCAAATTTTGGCATAATGAGAGTGGAGCAGCTACGCAGTGCTAATCTGCTCAAAGCTCCTCAATTTCCTTCCTTGGCCATTCCTAAAGGCATATCCTTTTTAAAATAGAAGTTTAGAGGTTACTTCAGTCAATATTCGGTTTTGCTGCAATATTCGCATGGCCTCCTTGACAAAATTTATTCTCCCAAAAAGCTTTGCAAGCCTTTTAATGAGCGGTAGTGCAATCAAAAATTTGAAACTTTTTGGGTCAATAAAATAATGAAGTTTGAAACAAGTGTCCAAGCTCAGTTCCTGCCTTCGTCATTAAAAATATACACTTCTTTGGATTGAAGAGACAAAACTTCGCACCTCTGAAAAATATTTCCAAATGTTTTCAAGATGTTCTTTAGCATTTTGGAAAAAATAGTAATATTATCTAAGTATACTAGAATGAACTTGTTAATGATCATAAAAGGCCATATCCATTGCAAAATGTTCTCAACATTAGATAAGCCGAAAGGAATCTTCTTGTAAGCCATCGTATAAGGTTGTAAATGTTATTTGTAATCACCTGGTATAACCAGAATCTAGTTGTAATCTGAGTAACCAGCAAAGAGAATAAACCAGAAACTACTTGTAATTTGCTCCATGGAAGGGAGTGGATTCATCTTTCAATATGATTTCTTGATTGACACAATCTGATCCCACTTTCTTCCTGACTTGCAGAATTGCAAAGAGGTGTGCTTGATAGGAAAAAAATACCACTCTAACTAGCTTAAAACTTCAACTTTCTAAGGTGCTTCTAACTTGGGATTAAATGAAAAACTCTAATTTTGTCTGCAGTTTTTCACCAACCAAATGTTCAATGATGTTGGCAGTAAATTAAAACCTCTCAAGTTTTCTACTCCTAAGCAAAAAATCATAAATATGTCTGACTAACAAAATAAAGGATTTCTGTTCATCTAGCCTCACATAAGCATTTCAGACATAACAGAATAAAGCTTTCCTTATATCCTTTGATGAAGCTTCAAACTTGTTTCATCTAAACATTCTAAAGCACAAACATTTGTCCTTATGCACTTGGTCATCTGAGTTAAACATAGATTCCAAGGTCACCAATCCTTTTGGTAGATTATTAGTCTTCAACTGCACAATCTGGTCATTATATTGTCGTTGCCATTTTTTGTTGATTTCCATCTGCAAACTCAACTTCAACAATAAAAAAATTTACAATTTGCTCATCACTGTCAAAAACCTGCCAGCTCACATTACTGTCAGGTACAAAAGGTCTGACCACTATTTTCACATATTGATGTGCTTCTACCTTATGAATTTCCTTGGGAATATCAAACTAGGCTCCTATAGCAGCGAGCCTGTCAGCATGTTTATTTTGATTATGAGGAATTGACATGATATTAAAAGCATTAAATTCCTCCATTAAATCCCATACACGATGCTTGTATTTCTTAAGAAAATCATTCTTAATAGCATTTAAATTTATGACCTGATTTACAATCAATTCTCAATCACCATAAACTTGCAAGTATTTAATACCTCATTTGCGGGCTCATTCAAGGCCATGCACCAATGCATCATACTCAACTATATTATTCGAACAGCTAAAAGAAAATATGCAAGCTGAAAAATATTTATCTCCTTTGGGTGATATCAACATAGGTCCACCCCCGACACCAACACTGCTCCTCGAACCATCGAATTAAAGCTTCCAAAGTTCACTCCCATTTTCTGCAGACGGTTCTTCCTCTTTACAAAGATTAGGCATATCGTAATCAAGCTCTCGAATCATATAGATTCCTAATCCTACCTCATCTATGTTCTGAAATGGATCAAGCTCGTGATCTTTAGCTACCTATTCATCTAGATTGATATTCTCTACATGGGTACTACAGTCTAAGGTCATGTTTTTCCCCTCCATTATAGAGGTGGTGTAGAGGTTAGTGTTTATAGGATCTATCAAGTATGGTTCGATATGGTCTTTGGCGAGAGGCTCAGACTTTATGGTCACTTTCATACCATACCTTTTTCTAAAACAAAAAATGAGACCAATCAGAAGACAAAAACCCACCCAATTGGGCTATAAAATCCCTTGAGAGACAAATGGGAAAGTGTGGCGGTAAGCCTATGACATAAATATCCTGATGAATCAAAAAACTTGGAGATGCGTGCAAGGTAAGAGCTAATTTTTTTATAATACCAGCAGTCTTAACAAAAGACCCATCTAATTGCACTATGCCTTTCTGAGGATTAGGCTCGTAAACAAGACCTAACTTATCAGCTAAACTCTTAGGCATGACTGAACTACTGACACTAGAATCAACCATACAGTTATGAACAATTTTATCACCAATGATCATACTTAAATAGAATGGAGGGGGCTTTGATCAAAAACAAGCAATATTGAGAACATTGTCATGTGATTAGTTATTAAAAATTTGAAAGAGTGCCCAAGAGAAATTTTGAATTCTTTGCAAAAGCCAACTCAATAAAAAACAATAAATGCCTGTTTGACTTGCATTATATTAAATGATTGTTTTAATTCTCAATAGTTTGTTTATTTAATTTTTTCTCTAGATAAGCAAAGGGACATTAGATAGATTGGTTGATTCTTTGTCTTTAGAATCTTAATTTATTTGTGTTCACATTAAAGACTTTGAATTTGATTTTTTAATCCAATGCTGGAATATGATTTAGGATTTATTTATCCAATCCTCTTTTTGGATGAATGGAATATGAAATGCATAATAAATTTGACGTGTCTACACACACCACAGAATTCAAATCTTTTCTAGTTCGACAAGGCAACCTCCATGTTATCATGCTATTCTTGATTCTGATCTACAACATTTTCTAAAACAACATAGTTGTTCTGAACCATTAAAGCCTAATTTCTCATTCCATTGGCGCATGTTGATTGGTTATGGGGTTGATTGCATGGGTAACACCAATTGCAATCCTGGGAAATATTATTTTGTGGCACAAGCTCTTTTGACATACTGGCTATGTTCGGATTGTATGGCTGAAATAGTCTAGGGTTAAAATTCCTCCGTTGGGCTTGATAATCATTTTGAAAAGCAAGCCTATTTTGGTGGTTTTGCTAGTAAGGGGCTTGATAAGGCTTATGGTCTTGGCCAACCTGCTTTTTAATAGTCACAAGATCATTTTTGAAGGTCTTAAATATGCTTTTAATCTCTTGCATCTTTGGATTTGGGGTTGGGGCAGCAACCTCTTGGGTTGTATTATGATAACCTATCACTAGAACAAGTGGGACAACATCCAAAGGAGGTATAGCAACAAGAATAGGAGGCTGTATTTCTAGAAACAAAGGCATAGGAGGTCTAGGAGCTATGTCTCTAGCTTGGATGAGACAATTTTCATCATTAATAGCTATATTGTAGGCATTAGGAAGTGTTAGCCCACCCATAGATTGAGTCATAACTGCAATTTTACTATTCAAAGATTTTAAATAAAAGAAAAAAGTGTGTGCTAGTAAGGGCTTTACCATTGCAGGAATCTTGTCCTAGGTTCTCTAAAATTGGTAGTTAAATTTATCCAAGTGCTCATGTGGCACCCTTTGAATGGCACTCAATTGCTCTAATAAAGACAAGTTGTTAGATTTATCAGCAAAATGTTGGTATAAGCCATTACCTAACACATCCCATGTCGCGATCGAATTGGCTGCGAGGCCTCTGAACCACTGTAACACTTTTCCCTTAAGTGACACCACCAATAGCCTTAGTACGATGTTCTCCTACTTGATATTGTTCACTGAGCATAATGTGGCCACGTCATGGATGTGCTCAACTAGTGTAGTGAAGTCCTCATCAGTGAAATATGGAAAACTACTAAGGGTTGCAACTGGAATTTCATCATGTTGAGAAATATCTAATGGGTTGCCTCCATTAAAGAGTGTGAATGGGTGTTGGCTTAGTGGTGCTGCCATTGGCGACACTCGTGATATTGGAACTAGTACTCCTGGTGACAAAACTAAGGCACTGAGAACAAGACTTCGATCTTGCAGGGGTTTCAGAAAACCTCCTTGTTGTTCTGCCTCTTCTTCATGGTGGGGACAACTATTGATACTCGAACTATGTTGTACTTGATCTCGTTTGAATCTTTCTCATGCGCAGACTACACTAGCATGTAGAAATCAGAAATTAGAGCTGCTAGGTATATTGTAATGAGCCTCCAGAAGGCTAAAAAATTTGTTGCATATACCAAACAACAAACTGAAAATATTAAAATGGCCTAAAAATGGACTCAAGGTCCATTGGGTGTGCCAAAAACTATTGTCAATAGATCTACACCCTACTGAATGAAAGATATAGCAACCTATTGAAACATGGAAACCTTCTTCAGATGTGGGTGATCTAAACAAAGAAGGAATCTCCAACGTGAGCTGGTTCTCTAAATGATTGATCCTATTCTAAAAATTTATGAGGAAAGGGATAAAAATATGGACTGAATTCAAAACTTAAAACTACTAATGGTTAACTTGTTATTTTTGAAAGAAAATAGACTTTTCCACTCACAACAATTCCTCTATTACAATGGTTCTCACAATCTCATCGATACATGATTTCGTCAATAATTCATGTGAAGATTCACAGACATCGAATACATCATACAACCTGAAAACATGAAATATTGTATAGAAAATTCATAAAAGCAGGACATTAAGGCTTCAAATCTAAAAACACAAAGCATAAAACTATTGTTACCAATCTTGAGACAAGAAAATGGAAAGGAGAACTCTACTGTATTACTGAAACTAAAAGAGTATCTATCTGAAAACTGAGTACAAAAGGTTCACAAGCTCAAAAATGTGTATGACCAGGGACTAAAATCTCCACTGAGAGGGAGAGCCCTAAAAGACTAAGTCTTTTCAAAGACATAACTCTCAAGAAACCCTAATCCGATCTCACAAAGAAGCTCAAGGAAAAAAGCTTCAAACTGTCTCAAAAATTGCATAAAAGCAGAAAAAAGCATACTGCTTTTATGATCAAACTGTTAAGCCTCTAAAAATAGGATGAATCTACTTTAAAATCCAGAAAAACACCTTATCTCTCCAAAATAAGACTCAAATCTGACCAAGAGAAGAAGTCAAAATGAATCTACTAAAAATAGCAAAAAACCATACAACAATTTATAAAAGATTGCTTTATGATTCTGCTTTACATCACTGCAGATTTTACAATTTGTCTATTTTTTTGCAATTAAAGATTACAAAATATTTTGCAAAAAGAAATGCATCTCAATTCATCAATAAAATGCTTTGATTTCTCATAAAAAATCATAAAAATATCAATACATATCACTTCCTCATACAAAATCCTTAATTGATTTCTCTAAAATCAATTGAAAATAACCCCTAAATCATGAGTGATATTAACCTTAGATGATAGATATTTACCATTCAAACATTAATTGACATCCTAAAGAAAATATCTAAGGTATAGGCACCCTTCATTCTCCACTAAGGAAAAGGCATACTAGTCACAAATTTCCTTAAGCCCATCGCTTTCATTCAATACAAATAACCCTAAACCCTAGGAAGATAACTCCATCATTTCTCCAAATTTGACTTAGGAATATAAAATTTCAGCCACGAACATTAGCTTCATATTTTAATAAATCATAATGTAGAATAACCTAATTTGAAATTCCAACGTGCTCATTAACAAATGTGAATATTCTGGACAATTATAGTGTTGGGTCGAATTAGGGGATGCACAAAAGAAGTCAAACCCTAATATGATTGATTTTGCTATGATCATTTGGAAAAACATGAGCTCTTCCTAAGAGAACCCGCCACCATGATTGAGCTCGATCTAAACTCATATGCTTTGAGGAACTTTAGTTTTTCCATTCTGACAGTCAAGACTTCATCTAGGTAAGCCTTGATTTTCTTTGTTATTATGGCTCCTTACTCCATTCATAGAGCAAGAACGATACAAAGGAAACGACCTGCTTGTGCTTGTTTCTGACTTTTCTTTATATTGTGTGCTTGCTTTATCTCTTGCTAGCCGCCATATAAGAGTTAGGGTTCTATTTTCCAGAGGGATTTTAACTCCATTGTGGTCGCAACTTCACCAAAACTTACTTCTGCTACTCATGGTAAGCGTTGGTTATCATTATTTCATTTATTTCCTCTTTCAAATGATAATGAAGGCCTCACAGGCCACGGCCATTAGATAATAATCTGATCAATCCTACATTTCATCTTTTTTTTTCTATGATCTATTTCCCATAATCACTATGAGAGCTCGACTACCATTTTGAGAGCTCGAACTCTTGGATTCTGGAAGCTCTGTGGAGCTCTTGGCTATGGCTTCTTGTCTCCCACAAGTGATAATGGTAAATCCTTGTGCTTTACCTGTTGGCATCTCAATGTAAAATGAAAAGCTTATGAATTCTCATCTTTTAATTATAAATCTCTAGCCATTACACAGCCATGCCATGTATATCTTAGAAAAGAAATTTTAAGAGTTTATTGGCTCGACCCAAAATAGAAAACTCTCCTTCTTGTATATTTGAAGACAAACCCACATATATGTATCATGACAATTGAATAAAAGCTGCATTTTCTCCA
Organism: Sequoia sempervirens; assembly: GCA_007258455.2. NCBI lineage: Eukaryota > Viridiplantae > Streptophyta > Pinopsida > Cupressales > Cupressaceae > Sequoia > Sequoia sempervirens. Next base: position 346,348,623 of record VDFB02281492.1, on the reverse strand, counting down.
TTTTGAAGCTTGACCCACCAAAGGAAATTTGTATTTTTGTATTCCTATTGTCTCGTACAAAATCCTCAAATGGGTTATCACTGCAATTGTTTTTTTTGTATTTTAAAAGCAAACCCCAAATGTGGGGACTATGTATATCCATTTACATTTAGTTGAAAAGCTTGTCCTGACTGAAAATAGCATTCTTTGGCATTCTGTAGCTTGCTCATTGAACCCCTCAAGGGTGAATTGAAAATTGTAATATGCAGAGTTGTGTTCAAAACCCAAAAGAGGGTAAACAAATAGCAATGAGGAAACACCAAATTTATTTAGAGGCCCATGTATTTTCTGAAAAATGTGATCTCCATATGTAAATCTAAAAACCATTGTGAGAATATGAGAGAACAAAAAAACTGTGTGTATAAATCTAACCCGATTCACATGGTATTCTACTTTCCTCAGCTAGAAATGTTGTATGAATTATGTCTTTAACAAGACCTCCTCTTGGGCATATAGTATCTTGAATACATGCATCTTGTTTGTATCGCATTGAAGAACTAGATATTCCTTTGGTTTCTCATTCTTGAAACTTTCACATATCTGCACTCTAAAGTTTCCTCCTGCACCTTTTTTTCACACCTCAGGTATCATTGTCATGCCATGTTTTGAACCCTCATGTTTTTGTAAACTTGTTTAATCTAGAAATGAATCTTATATACCTGAATCTTTGCCAAATTTGTTCATGTATACTTTGCTTGATACTTGTAACTCCTTGAAGATAATTTTGAATGGACATTGTACTTGATTGCTATCTTCTGCCAAACACTGATAGATAATTCTATTTGAGGCATCATCTTAGCCAAAGTGAATTGGTTTTCTCTGTTGTATCTTTTCCTTAACTAACACATTAGATTTAGATATTGTATTGTTGTTTGTCATTCTAGTAGAAACTAAAACTCCTACCATATCTCCACCTGAACACATGACAAATGATGAGAAAAATTCAAGAAATAGTGTACCTCAAGTTATTACATTTCACTGTCAGCCACCAAATTGAGTCTTGATTGTAACACCACATGAACGATGGTACTTCTTAAGTCTGGCACTCTTCATGCATTTTTTTGTTCCACTTAATAGACTATTCTATAAATTGGTTCTCTTTTAAGATAAAAATTAAAAAAAATCCCTTCATTAAGGCATAATGTATGCCTGTTCATTGTCTTTGGTTGTTAGAATAACACTCATGAACCGAACCTGACATAGAACGTGAACAATACAGCAATGTTTGACCTAATGTACTCAGTTGAATTAATTGAGTGAGTGAAACTCGTTGTTCACCTATAGCTTTCAAAAAGAATTCCACCTTATTTTTATGAATGCACAATTGGTTTAATAGCTTGATAGATAACTATGCTTTACCCTTTCAATTGTATCTCATTTCTTTTGATGAATATATGATGATGTAATCTTTAAATCAACCCATTTATAATGAATAGGGCAGCATTCCAAGCTCTACCCTTGTGGGAGCCCATTTTTTCTCCACATGCTTGGTCTTCAAATAATGATCAGCTTCATGAATTTACCTATACCTGCACAAGGAAACAAACAATGTTAGTATAAAAAAAAGAATATGATGATCATGTTCGCATTCCTTCTTCAGCTCATTTCTTTTATACTTATTTGATTGTTTCAGTGTATGATTGATAGTAGGTTGCACTATTTTTGGTGAGTCATATATGTTTCTTCATAATCGGTGCCTCTAAAATCTCCGTCCTTCTCTTACAATTTGACAGGGCTCGAGAAGACAAAGGTGCACCATTCAGTGTCCACCATCAGCCAAAATAGGTAATGATGATTATGTCATTTACTTATGTGATTTTTCTTTCGAATCTTCCATAGTGTAGTGTACTATTAATGGTGCATTGTGACACTCACATCCATGACTTGTGTGGATATTTTATTTCATATTTATGCTTTTCATTTGAAAAGAAAATGCATTTCAATGCATATTGTAATATCATTCTGATTCTTGCACTCAAATGAAACTATGTAAATATGAATTATTGCATGAAATAAATGAAAGCATTCTAGAATGCTCTTTTATTTATATGCAAAATTATGTACTTCATTTAATTCTAGAACATCTGAATAGAACTTTGAAATTCTACTTATTCTTTTAAATGCACCACTATCACTTAATGAATAATGATAAAAAATGCAAAACAACACTCAAACATAATCTGCAATTTCACCTTAAGATATAACAACATTCAACCAACTCCACCAATCGAGTTGTGACAAAAAATTGGTAACAAGACCTAAGAAAGCTCTATTTTTTTCAACCATAAAGTCCACTTATGATTATCAGTAAGGCACAACAAAAAACTAAGTTGTTTTTACATGTCATGACCTAACACCAAAGAGACCTTGGGGTGATTTTCTGAAACTCAATTGCAAATTTTCATCTTTCAAGAGAGGCATCACACTTATGTGTTGCCTATGTTGAGAAGTGCAAAAAATCCCATCAACAGAACTAGAACTAGAAGGAGGGCCACTTGACTAAGTTGGATCGAATTGGGTCTTTCTCCCCTCAAATATTTTATAGAGTAACCATATCCACACCAGATAAGGGAGAATTCCAAGAGATAAAGATCCATACTAGGGCTAAAAGAGCTAAGAAAGGAGAGGCTTCATCATCAACTCCGCCCACTCGACTTCCATCCCCTCCATCTCCATCTTATCCTTCATTGCAACCAACCTTTTCTGCATTCACTTCCCACATTCAAGGCACAATTACAGTAGCTATCTCACCTCATCCACAGGTTGTTGCAACATGGTCATTACCACCTCCACTTCTACCAATGGATTGGTTTGGAAATAATCCATCACCCTTGACATTCAATGACTACCATTACATGCCATAGAATCTGAAAGGCTTCTACTCCAAGTTCCACCCAAATGATCAACACAAAATAGTAGAACACATTAAGACTTTCCAAATGACCTTGAAGGATATGAAAATTGAACATGAGGATGTGGCTTGTAGACTCTTCCCCTACTCATTGGTGTATGATTCCTTCTATTTGTATATGTATTTACCTATAGGCTCCATCGCATCTTGGATCTCATGAAGAACATATTCTTGGAGAAATTCAAGTTTCCATTTAGTCCCATAGATTTGTACCAGAAATTCATGTCAGTAAGAAGGGAATTCAATGAGCCAATCAACTCATTCAATAAAAAATTTCACAGAGCCTACATGAAGTTGCAACCTACTTATGTAGTTGATGATGATTAAGCCAAAATGGTATATTATGTAGCTTTAGACAATCTCACATCTGCCTTGGTCAAAAGAATGCATCAACCACCAACAAGTTTGATAGAGGCTTATACTAAAAAATGAAAGAAATCACTAACTTGTAACAAAATATTGCAATTTCATTACCTTCAGTAGGACCAATTTCCAACCCTAGAAAAATCCATGGGCTTACTCATGCCTTGGCACATCAAACTCCATTGATGAATCCAACTCCCCAACTTCCAATGGTGCCATACCCAGGGCCTCCATTGAATCAATCTCTGCCAAGGCCAAGTTATCTATAGGCTTCAAATCAACAAGCCTATTCACAACCATCCCAAGTTCCTTTATTCTTACAAAACTCCAAGGTCCTAGCTACCGAACAAAATTAGCCCTTAGCACATCCTATTTTTCTTCAAAATTCAGTGCCTCCACAAAGTAGTGTAGAAAAGGAGCAGATCGATGAGTTGGTTAAATTAGTAAAGAAGTTGTCCACCAAAGCACTCATCTAAGGAATCAAAATAATCAACTGGAAGCATCCTAGAAGAGCAATCAAGCTAACTATTAGAGAGACATCTGAGATTTGAGACCATCTTCAAACTATAATTATGAATGAGGCTAGAACTCAGGGTAGAAATTTGAAAGAAGGCAGCCTCAAAGGAAAAATAGAGCATGGAATACCTAACCCAATAATGAAGGTGTGCCCACACCCCTTGACCCATCGGGTGGTATGGAAAAATCAATAAGTGAAGCTTACTTAGCCAAAGAATCCCTATCTAGATGGTGTAGAATTCATAAAACCAATAGGCATTCTGAGCTTGAGTGTTCAAAGTTCTAGACTGTTGCAGAAATCTTTCAAGTAGAAGTTCAAAATGTTGTTGATGGTTTGAGCTACAGGGAGATAGTCCCCTAAAAACTGTACGATTTAGTGTTGGTGGTCAACTTGGATCTATTTTCTTTAAGTGACAACAACTTTCCTGAGAAATAGGTTGCAATGAAGGGAGGCAAAGCAAAAGGGGTAAGTAACAAGAGCTCTTTATCTAAACTATTTGATTCAATAGATAATGGTCCTAAAGAAAAGGAAGAGCAATGTGAGGATGACGTTCATATGTTCCACCAATGCGTAACTCCTTATAACTTAATAAATGGACAATTTGGTGGCCCCTTTACAAATTTTTCCCCACCCAACAATTTCAATAATCGACCTTATCCTAATTCAAATAATAACCCAACCTACCCCAAAGTGCCAACCAAATATTTCAATAGAAATAGGTAACCCATTCCAACTCAGGACCAACCTTCTAATGCTACCCAAGCTACTTCCTTTGAGGTAGATGTTGAGAAAATGGGGGAATACATGGTGGAAGAGTTAAAGAAAGTCAAAGTGAGCCTATCAGCCTTTGAGCTACTAAGGGTACCTAATGTTAGTAATTCCTTCTTATGATAGTTAAATGGAACTACCCCATCAAGACCAACTCAAGAGGTACCTCCAAAGAGAGTCTCATTTGACACCCCCAATAATGAACCCATGATTATGGAAATTATGGAAATGAAACCCAATTAGCCACCCAACCAACTACCCAACAAAATCATACATCAAATAAACAACCAACTGAGGAGAAAAATCAAGTACAAACAAAGGATAAAAACAAGGACAAGGATCAGGTATCCCAGGCTGATGTTTCTAAGTGATTGTTCCAAGGGAAGTTGGAGACCCCTCCTTTCTTGCTGATAATTTGTATATTTGGTAAAAATCTGCATAATTTATTTCTAGACTCAAGAGCTTGGGCCAATGTCATGCCATTCACAGTATGCCAAGCACTAGGAATAACCTTGACCCCATCGAGACATAAGGTGACCTAGCTAGATAAGACCAAGGTGAACATAGCAGGGGAGATGAATAGTATCCATATGCAGATTGTAGTGGACCCAAGGGTAGAAGTTATTGACATTCAATTGGTTGATATTCCTAACACTTATGGCATCATATTGGGAAAAGACCTCACACGATCCTTAAATGGTTACACTACAACTAATTATTCACATCTATTGTTTCCTTTGAAGGGACTACCTAACCAAATTTGTATTGAATGTGAGTCTCAAATGAAATTTATGATCACTGAGTTTAACAATACAAATTAAGTGTTTTTTGGAGAGACAAAGTTAGGAAATTACTTTCTCATCACCTATGAAGGTGAAGAAGAAGGTGTAGAAGAGGTCCTTGTGCTATGCATTGTCCCCACCAATCCAATTCCTCTTCCCAACAAGATAGAAGCATTGATTGAGTCTGATAATGAAGATTATTAGGAGGATGGTAATCTTGGGTTGTTTAATGGCTTGCAAGAAGTTATGCAGAAGTGTGTGCAAAATCAACTCAGTTTAGGGGCCATAATGAATTTCAAAGAGCTTTTTCTACCCAATTGGTGTAGAATACATGATGCCACTCATTGTGATTTTGAGTGTTGCTTGTGCCAAACAATAGTAGACCACATAAAAGGTAGATCACTCCAAAAGAGGTTATGCCATTGAAATAGCAAGATCAAAATTAGCTCAAATTCAAACAATCGCCCAAGGATGCAATGATTGACATGCAACCAGAAGGTGAAGTATACTCAATCAGCTCCAAAGGAAAAATCCCCTCTAATTTCTATAAGTTGCACTTTGATGGATCCAAGTCCAAGCAAGGGGAGGAGTAGGCTTCAAGCTCATCAGTCCTACGGGTATGATGTACTTTTTGTTAGGGTTAGAAAGGAAGATATCTAACAATTAAATGCAGATTTAACTAATAAATAGAGAAACTAAAACACACATAGAATAAATTATAACATAGAGAATTTAACGTGGTTCACCCAATCCGGGCTACATCCACCAAACTGTAGCCATCCAATGAATTTATTATCCATTGCAAAAACTTATTACAATCTTGTGAATAATCATGTTCTCCATTCATACTGTAACCCCCATCTGAGTCCCTTTTTAACAAGCTTAGAAGCTTCCAGATTAGGGTTCTAGAAAGTTAGTTTTTTTCCTTTTTCATTGATTTTTCCTTTTTCGATGACAACATGAAAAAGTAGGAGGATCAGTATAGCATGATCAATCGCCACATACCAATAATCTCCCACTTGGAGACTAATCAGGCTCCACACCAACACAATCTCCCACTTGGAGACTAATCTTGGATGACATTGTTGCACTTATAGCTCCCACTAGAAATAAGTACCTTGGACCCTGCTACTCTATTATACTTGAATTCAACCTTGAAGGCCAACCGAAGATGAAGAGGAGCTCAATTTCGCCCTTGTCACTACCTTCATAAACATATCCACTAGATTGGAATTTGTATTTATCTTGTCCAACTTGAGTTGTCCATCCTCTAACACTGACTGAATGAAATGATATCTCAACTGTATGTAGTTTGTCTTAGAATGCAAGGAAATTTTTTTTGCAAGATGTATAGCACTCTGGCTATCTATAAACAAGTAATTTCCAACCTATTGTTTTCCCAACTCATCCATGGAAATTTTCAGCCATATCATCTCCTTTGCCACCTATGTTGCAACAACATACTTTTCCTCTATGGTGGATAAAGCAACCACCTTTTGCAATTGAGAAATCCAACTCCCTGTTGTCCCACCAACTATAAATACATAACCTATGGTACTTCACCTGGTATCTATATCCTTTGCCAAATCTAAGTCAACATATCCTTTTAAATTAGTATTAGAGCCCCCAAAATATAAAAATTTAATGGATGCACCCCTCAAGTACCTGAGAATCCATTTTACAGCATTCCAATGCTCAACTCTGGGATGACTCAAATACCTGCTAACAACTCCTACAACATGTGCAATATCCGGTCTCGTGCATACCATGGCATACATTAAAGTACCTATAGCTGAAGCATATGGTACCTTGGACATTTTTTCTTCCTCCTCTTTTGTCTTTGGACACATATCCTTAGTCAATTTAACATGACTAGGAAAAGGTGTGCTAACAACTTTTGCATTCTCTATATGAAATCTCTGCAACACCTTTTCAACATAATTAACCTAAGATAAAAAAAAAATCTATTTTTCCTATCTCTACAAATTTTCATACCAAGGATTTGTTTTGCTGCCCCCAAATCATTCATAGAAAAATATTTTGCTAACTGTTGTTTTAGCTCACTTATGCGATCCATGTTAGACCCTGCTACAAGCATCTCATCAACATACAAACATAAAATAATGTAGTTGTCATTATCCAACCTCTTAAAATAAACACAATGGTTAGAATTACACCTATTGTAGCCTTACTCAGCCATAAAACTATCAAATTTCAAGTACCATTGTCGAGGTGCTTGCTTCAAGACATATAAACTTTTCTTCAATCTGCACACTAGTTTCTCCTTACCTTTGACCTCAAATCCTTGTGGTTGTTCCATATATATTTCCCCTTCCAAATCACCATGGAGAAAGGTTGTTTTAACATCAAGCTATTCTAAATGCAAATCTTTAGCAACGACAATACTTAAAACAATATGAATAGAAGTCATTTTAACAACTGGAGAAAAAATCTCAACAAAATCAATACTCTTTTTCTGTACAAATCCCTTTACAACTAATCTAGATTTAAATCTCTTCTTACCTCTATCCTCCTCTTTCAGCCTATAAACCCATTTTTTTGGTAAATCCTTTTTACCTGCAAGCAACTTGCATAATTCTCAAGTCTAATTTTTTAGCAAGGAGTCTGTTTCTTCTTCCATTCCATGCTCCCACTGAACCTTGGTATCCACCTGCATAGCTTCATCATAATATTCCGGTTCACCAGCATCAGTTAACAAAATAGTATACAAAGAGGGAGATAATCTTTCTAGAGGTCTACTTATCCTTGAAGATCATCTAACATTCACAGGAGTTGGTATTTGTTGTTTTTGTTGTTGTAGAGTATGAGGAACCACTAAAACATCATTATTTGGAATATCATCCAACACTACACAATCATTATCTTTCTTCTCATGCTGCAACAACAAATCTTTGTACAACACTTTCTCATTGAATATGAAATCCCTACTTACAATTTTTTTATTTTCAAAATCCCAAAGACTATAACCAAATTCATCAATGCCATATCCAACAAATATACATTTCTTTGATTTTGCATCAAGCTTGGTTCTATTTTCAGAATCTACATGTGTAAATGCTTCACAACTGAAGGTTTTGAGAAAAGAATAACTCACCTTCTTACCTTTCCATGCTTCCTCTAGAATACCACAACCCAAAGGATTAGAGGGACATCTATTAATTAAATAAACAATAGTTTTTATAGTCTCTGCCCACATTTTTAAAGGCAGCCCAACATGCAATCTCATAGTTTGTACACACTCCATTATTGTTCTATTCATGCACTCAGCCACTTCATTTTCCTATGGAGTCCTTGGAACCATTTTCTACCTACAAATACAATTAGATGAACAATACTCTTCAAACTATTTGTTGCAATTCTCACCACCGTTATCAGATCTGAGAGATTTTAGTTTTTTACCCATCTCATTCTCAACCAAGCTTCTCCATTTTTTAAAAGTTTCAAATACATCAAATTTCTGCCTAAGGAAATAAATTCATACCTTCCTAGTTGCATCATCAATGAATGTAACATAATACTGAGAGCCAGCGAGAGAAGATACTTAAGCTGGTCCCCATACATCCTTATGCACAAGTTCTAGTTTCTCATCTTTCTTTTGCTTCCCATTCTTGAGAAAACTTACTCTCTTTTGTTTTCCATACACGACTTTCATAGAAATCCATATTAACACATTTTAGACCTAGTAAAACATTATATGAATGAAGTACTTTCATACCTTTTGCACTCATATGCCCAAGTCTATTATGCCACAATGTTGATTCAGAGTCCACAACAATTGTATGATCTTCTACCTGCTGAACTGCAACAACTGTTCTTGAATACTGAATTTTTTCCATAACAATTAAAGTAGAAGGAACAATATAACCTGTACAAAGATATAAGGTGCCTACTTTCACACCTTTTTCTACCACTAAGGTACCCTTTGTGACCTTCCAATTTTTATCACTAAATGTAACAACACAACCTTCGTCATCTAGTTGCCCTGCTGAAATTAAATTTTTGCTTAACTTTGGAACATTCCTTACCTCATGTAGTAGCCAATGATTCCCATCTTGCAACTTAATCTTGATTCTTCTCTTTCCAACAATCTGATAGGGTTCATTATCTCCTAAATAAACCATCCCAAAATCCCCTTGGACATAATAAAGAAAATAACTTCTATGGGGGGTAGAATAAAATGAAGCCCCTGAATCTAACATCCAAGAGTCATTAGCATTATCAAGGGAAAGAATCAAAGCATCCTCATCAAATATATTACTTACCAGATTTTCCTCTTTACTTCCTTCATTTTTGTATCCTTTATTTTTTTGAGACCAGCAATCTTTCTTTAAATGACCTGCCTTTCTTGAAACATTAGAGACTATGCAAATTTTTAATTGTACTCATGCCATAATCAAAGATTAGCTAACTATAGGCACATAGTATGGGATCTCATATAAGAATTTGATGCATTCAACATCTAGCTTGTTCCCTACAACAAAAATCAAATGACTAATGTATTAGAAAAAGCATCCAACACCCTACACCCTTTATCCTTAACTCACCTAAATAAGTTCATTGTGGAACTTACCCCTACCCCATCAGCACCTGATAATGCAACTTCCAAGTGTTTGAAGATAAGAAACAAATTCTTGAATTCATCACCAGTTAAGATGTATTTTCCTCTTAGATAATAGATGATGTAGATCTGGAAGTAGCAAAGATGGATAGAGAAGGTGTTGGGACTGTTAAATTTTGAAAAATTTTAAATTCCCATGATGTGAAAATTTGATTTGCACACTCAAAAATGCCCTTGAAAAATTTGCTCCAGTGACCTACTTTGGAGGGTCATAATTCAAAGCCCATTTGATTTCATGCAAAATACTTTAGTGAGTGTATTAATTTGTCATATGTTAACATGTATGTTTGATTTCAGCCTCCTATGATGAGTTTTGATAGGGTTTTGAAGAGAAAAGTTGGAGGGTTCTAGGACTATTTTGTTGTTTACATACTCTTAGACTTGCGAAGTGGCCTCCTGTTTAGAATGATATTTCATAGCTTGGTGATTGTAATGGAAAATTGATTGGTTCTCTACATTCCCCTCATATTCATATGATTCTTGGTCTAGATTCAAAGCCATAGAATCAAGTTTGATACTTTTACCAGGTCTAAAGCAAAGGCAGTTTGTCATATTTTGACATTTGAATGTTTCAAGGAGGTTAACTTTGACCCTTAATATATTGTGAATGATTTTAATTGAAGGAAATCCATATTGTACACATAGTCAATGTACCTAAAAGATTTAGTGTTTCCAGTGGCAGTTTCCTAGGAGAAAATTTGGTATTTTTTTGGGATGCTGACTTGGTGAGCCCTAATTGGTTTTTGACAGGTGCAGTTGAAGAAGATTCTGACTAAGCCACTTTGGATGTTAATATCTTGCACCTTAGGATGAATTTTTCCAAACCGTCTATTGCACTAAATTTTTGGTTCAAATTTCTACATGCATGCCCAGTTTTAGGCCCCCTGGATGAGTTCTGATGGGTTAATTGTTTTCTAATTGTGACCGGGTCAAAATTGGTGTTCCAGAAACTTTCAAATTTTCAATTTCTGAAAGAAACCCATTTCTCATTTTAGTCCATAACATCTCTAGTTTCATTCTCAGCAAAATTAGAGATCATATGATGCATTATTTTAATGCATTTCAGTTGCGGTGAAGGCATCTGATAGGCCAATGTACAAAGGAGGTCCTAGAAATATTTCAACAATGCAAGTTTTGAGGAAATGGGTTTGTTCTAAATAATTGATAATGTTCCTACATAAATTTTCACAAATTTATATGTCCAAATTTTTCCACAATAAATTTTCCTTGTTTGGATGACGTGTAATTAAAAATTTGCATAGTCTCTAATGTTTCAAAAGATAATATTTAAAATACTTAATTATTTTCAATGTTATAAAATTACAATGCATAGTTAGTTTAGGGAAAACTTATTTATTTGGAAAATTTTATCAAGTCTTAACTTTGATAAGTCATGCTTTCCCTACTTTCCCATGGAAGCTCATGCTCACATCAACATTTTCTTGTGGGGGAGTAGGGAGAATGCTGGGAGCGCTATTTGGGGCATATTTTGATCTACAATTTCTATTGCAGTGAAGACTGAGGTATTTCCCTCTCCATTGAGGTGTCTCTAATGGATTTTGGTAAGATTTGAGTAGAGAGTTTTGGTTGAGTAGTTGTTGTTCACGTTTCTAGCTTTCTAGCAATTTTTTGGGGGTCCATTTGAGCTCAAAATTGATGATTTGCGGTCTAAATTCATCCACCGATCATTCCTAGTGCCTAGGAGGTATTTTTAATCATGTTTGTGATGAATTTTAAGTGCCAACATTGCCAAAAATTCCCTCATTCAAAAAAACAACCCACTAAAATCACCATTTCTGAGCAGCTTGCATTGGTAGTGAAAACATATCAAAATTGTTAGGAGAAATTATATTTTGGTTCCAACACCCAAATTTTGTTATATTTGGCTTGAATTCATCATGAAAAACTTTCCCCACCAGCTCGTGAGGGAAAGTACTGATGTCAAGAGAGAATAATGGGGGAGTGGGGAGTGAACTTTATGAAGCTTGTGTGTGAAAATACTTCATGACAATGTGTGTATTAAAGCTTTATTTTAAAGCTTTATAATATCTTGGCCGCCAACCTGCATGACTTCATGTTTTCATGGGAGGAAAGAAATGAGAGATTAGGGAAGACAACGTGTGGAAGGTCGTCCCATGGAAAATTAAAAGGGGCAATATTGAAATTTTATTTTGACGGAGAACTGTTAAAAATTAAAATGCAGAATGTACAAACATGAGTTAAAGGGTGAAGTGCCTGATAATATAATATTTAAAAACCTTCACCTTTTAAAAGTAAAAATTTTAAAATGTAAGTGAAATAAACATTTTCTTTGTTGGGCAAGAAAATATAAAGGCCCATGGGTAAAATATTTTATTTCCCTAATAAAATAATTAAAATATTCACTATATGAAGCAAAAACATTCTTTACTAGGAAATAAAATATAAAGAGCAAGTGGGCTTTTCTTCAGGCAAAAGGAAATTAAAAGTTTTTACAAGTGAAGCAAATATTTTCACCATAGGGAAAACTAGAAGATAGAAAGGGTTTTTCATAGTAAAAAAAAAATTCAGTTGCTAGGTGAAAGTGAAAGCAAGTAGAGATAGGTAAGTGAGTTTTTTGCAGCTACAAGGTAAAATGGGGTGAAGGTTTTTCACAGTCAAGGTAAATTTTTGTTGTAGAATAAAAGCGAATGCAAGAAAAATATAGAGGCAAGTCAAATGATGAATAATGAAGTCTTCCAGAGAAGGGAATAATTTTCTATTAGAAGGGAAGTGAAAAATTGAAGATTCTTTAAGGGAAAAGGTGGTTACTGATCAACAGAGCTAAGTGATGCCAAGTGTTTGATGAAGATTGCCATTTAGGGTTTCTTCTTCCTTAAATGTAATTTTCTATTTCATCTGCAAGAGGTGGATCATTCTATGTTCTAACAAGAATACTTTTGTAATAGGGTATGCAATAGAATAGGGGTCTATTGTAGGTTCTAAGAGTTTTCTAAATCTTGTATTGAAGAATGTAATTATAGTATTGCCATCTTTGACAAATAAATGGAAAGATATTCTAGGTCAATTTTCTCCATTGTAGACATTGCATAAATTTTGAATATAATAAAATCAAGGGTTTCTATTGTTCATCTTCTTTTTTTTCCCTGAATGTTTGTTCACTATTATTACTCTTATTCAAGGAGTAACTTAAATTGTATAAATAGGAATGAAGATTTTTCCAACTATATGCTTGGATTAATATTGTATGACTGGTTTGGTTTCTAGTATCAATGGTGTAATGCATCATATGATAGGTATAATTATGATAGAGTGAATGTTGTAATGAGTTTTAAATTTCATGGTTTAGGTGACTCTGCCTTGGAATATGGCACTAATCTCTTGATGTTGCAATTTCCTAAGATTGTTTTGTGAGTAGCTACAATTCTAAATCAAAATTTTCCATCTATCTTGGTATCATTTTGTGTGGAATTTAATAAATCATATCTCTCATGTTTAATTCATAAATTACCATGAAGTTCAGACAAACCTTTAGGGAATTATGTTTGTTAATCATTTAAGGGAGAATCATTTGTTTACAGTGTTTTGGGTACTTTAGCACACAAGTATTTGTTAGCACACTGTTGGGATCACCCTCCTAGGTTTAACAAAGCTTGAAGTGTAGGAGGAAAGCTTTGTTGCTTTCACTAGTTCATTGGAAAAATATCTCCTTAAATCTGACCATAAGGCCTAGTAGCCCTTTAGTATTCAAGTGGATTACAGATTTGATAACCAATAGATTGGAAAATCTACTGGGGAGAACTTCAAATCTCTAGTTGCAAACTATGCTATTACAAAGTCATATTATTTGCTGATTTGAGAATTTGGTTCAAATATTGAAGGAATTTATACCTAGAGAAAGAAATTGTTGCAGTGAACCTAAAAGTCTCATGATATATGATGTTGTGTTGGTCAAAGGAACTCAGAAGGAATTTTATCCTTGAAGAAGCTTCATATTGCTTGAAGTTTAGACCTCTAGGAAGAGAGGTGGCGACTTTTTCAAAAGAGACTGATAAAGGATATAAGAAAGTTTTAGATCTACAAATATTTCTAGTCAGAGAGAAGAATTTGTAGCAGCTGCAACATATCCAGGTATTTTTCACTTTTCTATTTTTAAGAAATTCATGTGTGAAGACCATATTTGAAAGTTTTGAAAAAAATTGGTTCCCTATTGAGTGACTAAGCACTAAGAAAGGGAATATTAGTGATTATTCTGCTTACATCTATATTACTAGATTATAGTCTCCATTATGAAGTGAAGTATGAAATATTTTGAATAAACTCATTTTCAAGATCTTAAGCAAGTTGAGATAGAAATTTTCATTGTAAAAGCTTAAGATTATGTTGTAAAGAAGTTGGAAGTACCCTATGTAATTGCAAAGTTAATATGAAAAGTCTTGTAAAGGTGTAGAAAATGTATCATCAATCTATGCATCCATGTGTGGACCCAAATGTAACAATGCATATTGTGCAGCCCCTATCATGTAATAAAAGAATTTTCAGCATTGAAATACATAGACCTATCAATTTCAGTGGAATTAATGGTTACCCAAATGTTATTCCACCTAAATTTAGGGAACACTTACCAAAATTCAATGGTGAGAAGTCTAAATCAGCAAGTAAACATTTGCAAGAATTCAATAATCTAATGGATGATTATGAAGTTGATCATGAAGATGTAATCATGAGGCTATTTGTTTAGTCTCTAAAGGGAGATTCAAGAGATTGGTTCTCTGATTTACTAGAATTCTCTATCTATTCTTGGGAGGAGTTCAACATAGTTTTCATGGAGAAATTTGGTGAAAGAATCAATGCTAGTTCTATGATCAATAATTTTATGAAAATTGAGAAAGAAGAGGATGAGCTAGTTCCAACATTTAATCAGAGATTTGCTGAAACATTGAGGGATATTCCTAAGGTTTTGAGACTAAGTGATGTAGTGTGTTTGGTTGTTTATTTGGGAGCTTTTGATAATGAGATGAGCTATCTACTAAGAGATAAGGATCCTAAAACCTTGCATCAAGCCTATGATATGGCCATAAACATTGAAAACAACTGGAAATATGGAATGCACAAGGTTATTTGTCTACAAGTGTTTGCTGCCTTGAGGCACCAAATGTTGATGAAAGGTGTAATTCAGAAGTTGAAAATGAATGTCATTGCACTTACACCCCTATTCTTTTAGCTTTCACATCATTCCATAATGTTGGTCACATACAGCCCCAAACAAATTGTCAAAGAAGTTGCATGCATTTGTGATCCTATGGTCTTTGTTCAAGCCCTCTCTTGCATAACAAGACATGAAGGAGAATCATCATATGATCTTTATGCAATATTTATGGATACTTTGGCTGGAATTCCAGAGTGTCATAGACTTGAAAAATTCATAATGTATTGATTTATTTTATGAACCTTATGAACCAAGTTTGAGTTCTCTACCAAAGGAATTGAAGTCTATTAGGCTTTACCAAGTGTGTGAATAATTTTCTCTTTTTGAAAAGATTAGAGATGATCATTAAAAGTCTATTATGTTTTCAATACACAATGATAATTTTTTTTGTGCTCCACATGAGTCAAGCAGTGAGATATCACATGAAGAAGAAGAGCGTAGAGCAAAGGTTGAAAATTTACACCTTAGTGAAGCAAGTGAAATGAGTGGTGTGTTCATTGGTTATGTAGATAATGATCATTATTGTCATATTTCAAATGAATGATCTAGAGAACAGAAGGAGGTATGTAAATTTATCCCATGTTGCAATTCTACTAATCAAGGAATAGAAATGGGATCAAGTATTCAGCATGGTGAATCAACCCAAGTGATTGGTGATGTTGAAGTAGTGTGTTAAAATGACCAATATAAAGAGCAAGAGCCTAAATACATTTTTGATATTTTCCAAGGCTACGATTGTTCTGAAGAGTCCACTACTTGGGTATGTGCAGGTTCATCATGGAAAAATCAAGCCCTTAAGTGGAAAAAAAAAAAAAAATCAGAGTTACGCAACTTGACATAAAAATTTGAATAAGTTATCTATATTATTTCAAAAATATGTAAGAATAGAATCTATAGCAAATTGAATGCAGTTTCTAAACTATTGGGTTTGTTTAAAAAATCTATTTGGTGAAAATTTGAAATTGGAATGCAGTATTTAAATTTTAGGGAAAAATAAAAGTAGGTGTTGCGACCACCCTAACCACAATAAAATGATAATATTTTTTAATAAGATTTTAGATATAAGTAGAGGAATCATGTCCTGATGTGATGCATATTTTTTTGTAATTTTTTCCCAAGTAAATAATTAATTTGAATTTTTTATTACAACTTAAAAAAAACCCGTATGTTTGACCACCTTAATTTGGTCAAAACTTTATGAAATTCATTTTTTTTTTTAATCCTATAGTATGCGAAGCATAGAATGTGATGCATGTTTTGGATTCAAAAAATGTGATACCGGTTGAAAGCTATAGATGTTTTTCAATCAGTCTATCAATCAGGACTTTAGTCATAATTTGAATAGAAAATGAATAATAATTACTTATTAAATTAAAAGTAAAGCATAATTTATATTGGTGGAACTTTGGGAATCTCCTTTAAAACCCCTTTTCATTTCATCAATTTTGGGTTAAGAAAAAGTCATCAGCCACATACCCATCATATTGCCACTTTTTGGCCTATCATGATCTTGCACATACCCACCTATGCTCCTATGGAAGACATAATATTGAGCATTTAGTCTAAAAATTCTGAACATAGTTTCAGTATTGATGAGACCTCTTGCTGCAATATTAATGATGGCATTGAGTATGGTCATTCCTCTATTATTCATGATTATTCTCATGAAGAAGGCATAGAATCCTTCACCTCAAATAAGAAATATGTTGATAATGATGGGAATGCATGTTTGTTTGGGAAGGACAAACTTTCTTCCTATGAAGAGTTTTTAGAATGTGAGTCAATGATGTTAACTATTGATGATGTGAATGAAGTTGAAAATATATTTGTATGCTATTCTAGTGATTATAATTATTTTGAATACAATGATGATATGAAAGATTTAGACCTTCATGCTAAGGAGGCAAAATATTTTATGAAAACAATGAATGTAAGAGAAAACCCCTTATATGATGAGCCTCCATCTTCATCAGTTAATAGAAATGATGATCTTTATTGGTGCAGAGATAATCCACTATTTGATGAGAACTCTAATGATGCATTTGACATAGGGTTAGAATCTAGCCTTAAGAAAATAAAGCAACACATTGATGAGCTCCTCGAGGGCATTGCCTATGAATGTTTTACATTTGATATAGATGTTGTAGGTAAGGTTGAGTATCATGATGCTAGCTACTTGGAAGAGTATGAACACTTTCAATTTGTAGTTCAGTTGGGAGGTACTTTGATGGAGCATGGCAATATGATGAAGAGTAAGGAATTTTATTTTCAATATGAATTTGTTTCATGTGATGAACATAACACATATGCACCATTTTATGATGAAATTTTTTAGTTTATGCCTGGTTATACAATTCAGAATGACAAAGAGTACATTAGCAATGGTATGTTCAGAAAATTTGTGAGAGATGTTAGTGGCAATGTTTGTAATTAGGCATATTTTAGTGGTAATCACATATTTATGCTTGTAAGAAGATGGCTATACTTGTTGCAGTGGTATGGAAGAGGTAAATGTGCATTGAGGAAAATGAGTTCCTTCAACAAGCTAGTGTTTGATAGAGGAAAACATGGGTTCTTCTTTTCATTTGGTGGCCTAGGGTCATCAAATAAGGTTTACAAAATTGAAACTAAAAGACTTTGTTGCCCAATGATTCTGGTACTCCGTCTGCTCTTCCAAAATATTTTGAGATCTCACTCTACTCACTAAGGAAGACATCCCTAGAAGAGCCACTATTGTGATTGTAAAATTTTGAAAAATTTTAAGTGCCCATGATGTGAAAATTTTATTTGCACACTCAAAAATGCCCCTAAAAAATCTACCCAGGTGACCTACTTTAGAGGGTCATAATTCAAAGCCCATTTGCTTTCATGCCAAATACCTTGGTCAATGTATTCATTTGTCATATGTGAACATGTATGTTTGATTTTAGTCTCCTATGATGAGTTTTGATAGGGTTTTGAAGAGAAAAGTTAGAGGGTTCTAGGATTGTTTTGTTGTTTCCATATTCTTAGTCCTATGAACTGGCCTCCTATTTAGACTAATATTTCACAGATGGATGATCTTCATGGAAAATTTATTGTTTCTTTGCATTCCCCTCATATTCATATGCTACTTGGTCTAGTTTTAGAGCCACAAGATCAAGTTTGATATTTTTACCAAGTCTAAAATAAAGGCAGCTTGTCATATTTTGACATCTGAATGTTTCAAGGAGGTCAAATTTGACCCTTAATATCTTGTGAATGATTTAGATTGAAGGAAATCCCTCTTGCACACATACTCAATGTACCTAAATGATTTAGTTTTTCTAGTGGCAATTTCCTAGGAGAATATTTGGTATTTTTTTGAGATGGTGACTTGGTGAGCCCTAATTGGTTTTTGATAGGTACAGTTGCAGAATAGTCTGACTAAGCCACTTTGGATGTTAATATCTTGCACCTTAAGATGAATTTTTCCAATCTGTTTGTTGTACTAAATTTTTGGTTCAAATTTCTACACGTCTACCTAGTTTCAGGCCCCTTAGATGAGTTCGAATGGGTTAGTTACTTTTTTATTGTGACCGAGTCAAAATTGGTGTTCTGGAAACTTACAAATTTTCAATTTCTAAAAGAAACCCATTTCTCATTTTATTCCATAAAATCTAAATCTCCATTCTCATCAAAATTGAAAATCATATGATGCATTATTTTAATGCATTTTAGTTACGGTGAAGGCATTTAGTAGGCTAGTTTACAAAGGAGGTCCTAGAAATCTTTCGGTGATGCAAGTTTTCAAGAAATGGGTTTGTTTTAAATAATTGATAATGTCCCTATGCAAATTTTCACGGCTTTGGGTGTCCAAGTTTTCCCACAATAAATTTTCCTTCTTTGGACGATAGGCATAATTAAAAATTTGCATACTCTAGCTAATGTTTCGAAAGATAATATTTAAAATACTCGAGTATTTTAAGTGTTATAAAATGACAATGCACAAGAATTTTATGGAAAAATTAATTATTTGGAAAATTTTATAAAGTCTTAACCTTGATAAAGCATGCTTTCCCCGCTTGCCCATGGAAATTCATGCTCATGTCAACATTTTCTTGTAGGGAAGCTGGGAGAATGGTGGGAGCATTGTTTGAGGTAGATTTTGATTTGCAATTTCTATTGTAGTGAAGATTGAGGTATTTCCCTCTCCATTGAGTTGTCTCTAATGTATTTCAGTTTTATTTGAGTAGAGAGTTTTGGTTAAGTAGTTGTTGTTCATGTTTTTGGCTTTCTGGAAAAATTTTGAGGGTCCATTTGAGCTTAGAATTGATTATTCATGGTATGAATTCATCCACCGACCATTCCTAATTCCTGGGAGGTATTTTTAATCATGTTTGTGATGGATTTTAAGTGCCAGTTGTTGATCATCAAAGCTTGTGCCTCTCTGACAGTCTTATGGTAAATTTAATGAGTGGGGGACCAATTTGCACCTCACTGAATACCTTTGAGAATTTTAGAGAAAGTCAACTCTTCTTTGGGGGTTTAGAGTAAATTTTAGAAAGAAATGCAAATATAAATCATGAAAAGGGTGATACACCAAAACTTTTACAACATTTCAAACCCAACCATTCCCATGATTGACATAATTAGACATAGAACACCAAAACCCTTCATTGTTGGAAAGAGAATGAACAACAAAATCTAACAATAAGCACATTGCAAACTTTCAAATCTTCCTGTAGGCAGTGTTCATTAAGGATTTCTAAGGGTCACAAAATGAACATTCAGAAATTGCATAAATTGTCTCTCCTAATACAACATAATATAATAAAACAAAAACCCTTCAGATAAACAAAGAAGTCCAATGACAATCCAATTTTCATAAGTCACTATTCTACCATACTAGCATACATGGAAATTAGCTACTTAAACTACTCAAATTTAGCTTGCAAGACATAGTATTTCATTCAAAATAATAATATAAAGAAAGAAAGATTGAAAAAGGCCATACATGCACAGTCTCAACAATTTCTCCTCAATAGTTTGTGCTTTAAATATCAAATGAACCTTAAAACAAAGGTCAAATGCCAATCTGACAATAGTTTAATCCTTAAAAGATATAGCATGCCAAAGATAAGTAGCTCTGCAATTATGCTTTTGAAAGTAATTTTATATCCTAAGAAAACTAAAGAAATTTTCATTAGCCAAGGAAACTAAAACTTGAAATTCCAACCCCTCATTGTGTCATTGCCTCCCTTATATAGCTACAGAAAAAGAAAACACCACCTCAATATAGAAGTCAATATTGCCAGGTGTTTGAAAGTTAATGGCACACAATACCATCATAGATCTTTGGTTAGGTCATAATGATATTTTCTCATCAATTTTCAGCCACCACATTGATGTTTTTTAGATATTTAGCAAAGATAGAGGCTCATAAACAATCAAATCCTAAAAACAACAACCTAGAAAAAAGGTACAGTATACCGATCACATCACCCAAAGGCATTGAATCAAAGCTTCCATCCCAAAAGTAAAGTAAAGAAAAAGGCCAGCTAGCTCCGACAAACTCCCAAAAATATGTCACTCCATAGGAGATGAAATCTAGCTGCAGTAAAGAGGTAACATGTCAAAAAGGAAGACACTTTAGAACTCATGAATATATCTCCCTAGAAAATTCCCAACAATCCAACACATGTTCCAAACTCTCTCCCAAAAGGGAGACAAAAGATGAAAGTTGCATAGCCACCATGTGGTCCATTGTGCACCTTTTGAATAACTCTACTTGAGTGTGGACACACCAAAAATTGAAAACATTGTACAAGCAAAAAATCAAAGTGATTAAGGAAAAAATGCTTCACAGTTCTGGCAACTCAAAGGGGGTCTTCACTTGTAGAGGCACAAACCTAGGCCTTCCATTGTTCTTGGAGTTTGATGAAAGCATTAGTTGGTAGAACAATGTTTTGGATCTTCTTGTATGTGTGATCGAAATTGAAAATCTCCTTAAAAGAGATGAATCCCCATTTGGAAGAAATTTCTCCTAGGTGATAATATATTCAACAAAGAGGATAGACCTCACACTCAACATCATCCATTGTGGACGTTGCACTCGAACCTGAGATTTCTGTAGAGGTTTGTATTTTGTGTGAAATTGCATCAATGACTTGCTCCACTATCAGCACATCCTCATCTTGTGAAAGAAGAGGAGGTAGCCCATAAGTAACCAAGATGCCGAAGTCCTTGATCTTGACGACTTGTTTATTTAGCACTGTCTGGAACTCTCTACATTTTTCTGCAATCCTATGAAAATTGATGATCTCATTAGCTTTGATGGAGGCAATCCATCGATTAGGAATCCCTACTCTTTCTAGGACCTAGTTACTCTTTCTATCATTCAATTCCTGGACATCTCTTCGAAATTTTAAAGTGGACCCAAGAACAACAATTCCAGCTACAATCCACTCCCAATGCATGGATATCAACCTCTTCATTATCGGGATGGCTCCAAATCCTCATGCAACAACTAACTCTTGGTTAAATTGGGCCTCTTTCCCTTGGTATTTCTTCCATTTGACCTTTCTCCCAAAGGGCTTTGGACAATTCTGAGCTCAATATTCTAACTTCTTGTTTTGAATCTTGTGCTTCTACCTAGATCCTTTGAAGATCATTGGAAGTTTAGGATTGGGAATCATCTAGCTCTCTTTTTAGATTTTCAATTTCAACATGAAGCTAAACCTGTTCACTCTGAGCTTCCGCAAGAAACTTACATGCATCTCCTTGCTAGCCTTGAATTTTCTTTACATGGGTCACTTCAGATTCTCTATTTTGAATCTCATTCTATAGTCTACTTACTATTTCTTTCACATTGTCCAAATCTACCTTGTGCTTCTATAATTTCCTATCCATCCTTTCATAGTCAACATATACCACCTTTTGAGTCACTTTGGCTAGGACCACTTTATCGCATGGGTGAGTTTTGTTCAAATCTAGGCCTACAACATGAATGCCATAGTCCTCCATCTACATTTTCCCTTCAGGCTTGGAGATGAGCGACTTCATGGTAGTAATAAGAAAAGAGTTTCGCTCTTCATTTAAGCAAGATTCAATCTTCTTTGTAGCAAGCTTCTCAGTATTCTTCAAGAATATTTTTTGCTTCTTGGCCTTTCAAACCTATTTGGTAGCATCAAAATGACCCTAAAGAGTCTGAGGGACATCAACACTCTGTGCTACAAAGGAAGAACCAAAGGGTAGTCCAAAAAGGGTGATGGTAGGGGAAACTTTGAATGTGTGAGCATGAGGGAATGCAAAAGGTAGCATGATCATGGAAAAGGGTGGAACGTCAAATAAAGTAAGGAAAAAATTAGTAGGGATGAACACAAAAACAAGCTAATGGAGAGGTACCTTCCTAGAAGTAGATGGGTTGGGAGTGACGGGTAAAGTAGTGGTATCATCTGTTTCAATGGGAGTCCTTGATAGGGAAATTAAAGACACAACAACGGCCATAGTGAATGATGCTCGTTTGGCATGTAGGATGGTTGCCGCGGGTTCATTGAAAATGGCAAGGGGTGCATTGAGAATTACCAACTTGGGGTCGAAGGATTGAGGATTCCTTTCCATGGGAGGGGGTAGAGGATTGAACAAAGATGTAGAAACACCTAAAGAAGAGGAGGAGTGAAACTTACCTGAGTTGTAGTGGTCACAACATTCTGTAGGATGTACTACACTTCTTCTTCTTGTCAGAATGGTACATTAGGGTCACCCAGATCTTGAATCCTTCTTCACTTTGTATGACCAGAACTGGCAACAGATCCTTCTAAAACTTGACCTTTAGAAGTTGCTACGGATCCTCTTGGAGACTGTTGGGTTCTTTTTCCTTTACTTCAAGCGCTAGAGGTAGAGAGAGCTTGTGAATCCCTTTGCCTCAAGTCTCTTTGACTAACAAATTCCCAAGGTTTAGAAACCTAAGGTGGAACTTGTTCCTCATCGATTTCATGGCTTGTTTCAGGATTGTTGTTGTCAAAATCAACCTCTTTATCATATAAGTCCTTGAATTGATCATCAAGTGGCTAAAAGTTACCAAATGGGGCACCCAGGCACCTCATCTCCAGAAGTCCATATTTTTTCCTTTCTGACCATCCCCTACTTTTCAGTTGCACATTGAGAGATTTACCCATTGGAATATTCCTTTGATACTCTACCTATAGCTCGTAGAAACTCAACCACTTTGTCAACTCTTCTAGAATGCAAGCTAGGTCAATGTATATATTTGTGCTTTCTTGACTCAGGTTCCTCCTTCTCTGGAAATAATCCTAAACCTCACTTCTCAAACTATAAATCCTATTTGGGTTATAATTCCACTTATCACAAATGAGGACCAAGCCCAAGGTCACCAGTAAATTTTTGATCTCATCCTCAACCTTCTGCTTAGTTAGTATCACCTAACTCTTAGCAATTACAAGAGGAAGATCATAAATCTTGGTTTTGTTCCTCCTGACACCATAAATCCTATTGATGATTGTTACTTGTTGGCATGCCTCCAATGCAAAGACCCCATCTGTTACAAATTTGGAGAGTCAGAAAGACTCCTTAGGAAAGCCATGAAATATAATGAATATGAAATCCTTGCCCGAGAAATAATCCAGTGGGGTTAGCGGATCTTTTATCCATTCCATAACCTCTTGAGAGAAACGACCAATGGGGTGAGGCAACAAATCCTAGAGCACTAGCCTTAGAAAATTATCTACAAACCTATAATAATCCCATGTCCTTGAAAGCATAGGGGTCCATATAGAAATTGGTTGGAGACAACCCCTTTCATCTAGCCTAGATATTGGTACATTCATCTCTAGCCACTCAAAATTATGATGTAAAAGCAAGTGATCCAGGACAAAAGAATACCTGAATTTGGACTGATTACTATAATTCTTCAGCTGCTCCCTCATGTTCCTAGCTATTATGTCAGAAAAATCATAGTACCTCAAGAATTTTTCAAATTTGAGCATAATAGCTAGGGGAAAATAGAAAGGATTAACCTCTTCATCACCATTGAGGCCGAAAATCTAGGCCAACATTGAGAACACAAACTATGTGTCCTTAAATTTCTTGTGCAAAAGAGGCCAGTGAATCTTCCCTCTCTATGTTCTTTCCTTCATCCCATCTTCATAAAATATTGTTTTCTTGAAAATTTCCTCCCATAGGACATCAATCCATTCTTTATCAAAAAGTTTGACACCCTAGCTCATAGGGATACACAGCATATCATGTATAGCTTTAGAAAAAATGCTAATATTAACCCCTCAACCCTCAATGGCCTCTATATTTTTGCTAAACCTTTTTGCACATCTGTCAACCATCTGTAAGCAGGGATGTCTAGCAGGTAGCATAAAGTTTTTCAAGAAACTATTACAAAGCCGAAACACAAAACCCTCTAATGTTTCATGCTCCAACATCCTCTAAAATGCACCTTCCCTAATATTTTTAGAGTTATCCAATAGCTGAGGGTCAAAAACCTTATCAGTGATGTCTTACACCACCTATCTTTGGATGTGTTTATTAGGTTGGACCTTTCTATGTTATCAAAAGGCCACTCTTCTACTATTGGGGCATTGGTGAACAAGTTGTGCCTAAAGACAATGACATAACTAGGTATTTTGTTTGAATCTATAGATTGTCTATCAGAGTTCGATGCTTTCTCCATGGCTATACGAGAAAGTTGTAGAGATATTTTCTAGCGATAACGACCACTTTCCTTTTTCTTCTTTGGAGAAATCTACTTTTGATTTCAATTAATTCTCTCTTACATGCAGTCAAGGCTATGTCATTGCCACTTCTACATTAAATGCTGCCACCAAGGTGATACATGTGGATTGGAGATTTGTATCCCCCAGGAATGCCAAAAATGATGTGAGAATGGAATTAGTATATTCCTTCCACCATCTTTTTATCAAATAAACTCATTGCATCAAAAAGTGTGATCCTCATTATATGAAACATGTTGAGGTGATACAAGGTATTCTTGAAAGGATGTGCCCATTAATTTATTAAAAATTTAGTGCATTAATCCATGTATTTTCTCATTAGTAAGTTGGCTAACACTGATGATGGCAAGGGACACATGTTGACGATCGGTATACAAGAGAATTTACTCCCAATGCCAAAATTTATTTCTCAAGGCATTCTGTCAGATTCTCTGTATGATTTATCTACCGTTCTCTATTTTTCCTTCAACTTTCCCATTGTCATCTAGCCAAAAATAGACCTTTTGTTGGTTGAGTTCATCAGCTCACCTTTCTATATATAGCTATGCCACCTTTTGCAACATGCATTCAAAAATATAGTCTCTGAAGTTTAGCAAGCTTGTCGATGCTTTTCATTCTACCTTAATCCACTGCTTATCATAATGTTCACTAGCATAGGCACTCCTATTCAACTCCTTCCATGGATGCCACAATACTGCTTTGCGGGAGAGGTCACTAGTGAACAAATCAAGTGCCTGGTGAAGAAATGAGATTTCCTCATAGTTGTGTTTAGGTGGGTAGTCGACCAAGACTTCATCAATGATGAAAACCAACTTTGGAGAAATTGCAACATACTTTCCCACTTTATGGCCTTGCTTCTGAACCTAATGTGTCCAAGACCATGACAATTGAGCTATGCCACTAAATTTTCAACACTTCATTGATGGAGGGGCTTGGAAAGGTAGAGAAAGTGGCTATCCCCATCATCGATATACTAAGCACCATGGATCTTCATAGGAATGTGGACTTTGGAATATATGTATAATGGTTTCCCTTTCTCTCTAACTTTCTCACAATGAACATTAAGACTCACTGCTGCCCTTCTTAGCTAGTGGCCACTTTTTTGCTATGGGAGTATAGAGTGGAGCACATTCTGAGACTCACTTGGAAGAATCACTTCAACGTTCTAGTGTAGAGTCACGATGAGTAGACCCTAGGTCTATTCTATTTGCCTCACATGCGTTGTGTGTTCAACCCCTTTTTGCAACCTAAACAAAAAGAAGAAGAAGAAGAACCCAATAACGAGCCCTTTTTGCTTCTTTGAAAATGGTTGTAGGCTTTACTTTACTATTTTTTGCATGTTGCCTCCCTTTTACTTCATTTTGCTTGCTACTCTTTTGGGTTTTCTTGAGAGGGACTCATGTTTAAATATGAGCCTCAGGCCATGCATTATATTGTAAATTTTAAATGAATATAATATAATACAACTTTTTTGTTTCTTTAGTGTTCTTGTATGGCTTATTCTCAAAATTAGAACGTATTTACAAAAAATTACGTATGGTACATAACTACTAATTTTTTTAAAGAACTGCATATTTTAATGGAATAACTTTAGAAAAATACCATTCACTGGTATATCGAAAGTATTTCCTTCCATGTCTTCAATTTCATACACATTCCTTTCCTTGCATGTGCTAATTTGGAAGGGGCCCTTCCATAGAACTTCAATTTTTGTGTGTTTCCCCTGTTTTGCAGTACTCTCATCGTACTTTAACACTAAGCTCCCTTCTTTGAATTATGGGTTAGAAGTTTTTTTTTCAAACCAATGCTTCACTGTTTGTTGGTAATTTATCATGGAGTCATAGTAATTTTCTCTATCTTCTTCTCGCTTAAGGAGCTCCACTAGCCATACTTCCATTCCTCCGCTTTCCTCAATTTCTAGAGATTTCAGTAGTTGTAAGGAAGGGATCTCTATGGAGATAGGTAGCACTACTTCCTTTCTATACATTAGTTCATAGGGGGAAGTCTTTATAATTTTCTTGGGAGTAATCTGATCCACCCGCAAAGAAACTCATAGATGTTTGTGCCAATACCTTTGTCATTCCAACCCAATATGCTTGATTCACCTAATTAGGCTTTTGTTGGTTGATTCTGCTAACCTGTTCCCTTGTGGGTAGTAATTCAATGAGGTCTTGAGGACAATCCCATGTCTAATAGCAAACTTTAACATTCCTAACCCTATAAAGGCTTAGGCATTGTTGGATATGATGGTCTTGGGTGGGCCAAATTAGGCTACTAGCTCAAGGAAATTGACAATTTTCCCCTCTATAGCATTTTTTAGGGCTACGAACCCCATCCACATTGTGAATTAGTCATTCGCTGTGAGGATCCACTTATGTCCGACACTGGAAATAGAATTTATCATTATGATAAAATCCAAACCCCATTGAGCAAAGGGTTCCTTAGTTACAATTGGTCTCAAGGGAAAAGCTACATTCTTTCTTTTTCCAATGAAATATTGGCACTAGGTACACTTTTGGACTAGATGATGTGCTTTAGCAAACATAGAGGGCCAATAATATCCTACTCACATGATTTTGAAGGTAGTATTCTTGGTAGAGAAATGTCCACTCTCAAGATGGTGATGGAATTAATTGAGAACTCTTTCTACCTGTAGCTTGTTGAGACATCAAAGCAATACACCATCATAATTTATCTTAAATAATACACCCTTAATTAATACATACCTAGTTCCTTGCAATTGATAGTATCTCCTTTTATGAAGTGGAAGACTGGTGGTAATATCCCTTCTGCATATATTGTGTCCGATCAACCACCCAAGACTCTTTGGACTTGAATTGGTTCAAGTAGACATGATCAATATCCTTGTTCACTTCGGGATTTGATTCTCATGCAATGTATTCACGCTAACCTCTTCCCTGAATAAGCTTGGTTGGTCTAATGTCCACATCATATTCTAGGATCTTGGAGATCCAATTTTTCCTTTTTTCTGTTATCTCTCCTTCTATGATGTATTCTCACACACTAGGATGAGCTATGAGGATAGTGATCTTGTTGGTCGACACCAGGTGTCATAATTTCTTTAAAATTTTGAGAATGGTGAAGGCCTTCTTCTCTACAAAATTATACCTAGCTTCATAGTATTTCATGGTCCTTGAATGGAATGCAATAGGATGCTTTCCATTATCTTCTTCCCACTTCTAAGTGAGCATGGAAGCTATATTGTGTTGGCTACTATACACATAGATTAGAAAGTCTTTGGAAAAATCCAAATTAACTAGCATTGGGGCTTCAAAGAGGGGCTACCTTTAGCTGCTCAAAATCTGCTTTGTCTTCCAAATTTCATCTGAAAAGTAGGTTCTTCTTAAGCATCAAGGTGATTGGTCTCACAATGCCTAAAAAATTGATATGAATCTACTAACAAAATTAATCTTCCCTAGAAAAGGTTACAGTACCATTTGGTTTACTAGCAAGGGTAATTCCATTATAGATCTGACCCTTTTGGGGTCTATTTCTATTCCCTCCTTTGATACTACAAAGCCAAGGAGCTTACCCTGAGGTACTCTGAAGACACATTTTTTAGGATTCAAAGAAATCTTGAACTGTTGGATTTTTGGAAAACCTTTTCTAGATGATTGAAATGATCATCTTTTGATTTTGAAAAGACTGTTAGGTTGTCTAAATATATGAGAATATTCTAGTTGATCAATCCTTCAAAAGAAATATCCATTGCTCATTGAAAATTTTCACCAGTATTGGAAAGGTTGTATGACATCTTTGAATATGCAAACATTCCCCACTTAGTGGTAAAAATTGTTTCATATTGGTAGGATTCCTTCACATAGACTTGATTATACCCTAAGAAACCCTCTAGCAAATAGAACATCTCTGACCCATCCATAGTCTGCAAGATCTACTCCATCAATGATAAAGGGTAATGGTATTTTAATGAGCCTTTATTCAAGTCCTGAAAAATTGACACAAAGTTGGATATCACCATTCTTTTTTTGAACTAGAACCAGATTCGATACCCAAGTGGAATGTTTGATAGGGTATATGATCTTTGATTTGACCAGTTTGGTGAGCTCCTATGCAATCAATGCTTCAAACTTCAAGTTGATAGGCCTTTGCTTCTATTGAACAGGTTTGGATCCTTCTACCAGATAAATGGTAATTTGGATTATGTCTGGGTCATATCCTCTAGGATCATCATACGTTGAGGTGATAACCCTATCCTACTTGAAACATAGATCCTTCAGTCTTTTCTTGTCCTTGTGAGGAACTTCCCTTCTAACTTTCAACTTTTTTCTACTTCCAATGTCAAGCTCTTCATAATCCCTTACATCTATAGTAAATATTTTCTTGGCATTCCTTGAGTCTTCACTATCAAAGAGATTTTTGAGATAAATTAATCCTCGAGCAAGCTTGTTTCCTTTCAATTGGATGATTTGATCTTTGGGAAATCCTGTCCCTGGTGGTGAATAGTCAGAAGTTGTCCTTTATTTCTATATGAAAGAAGCAATTTGGATTTCATCATCAAAGACTTTCTAGTTTTGATCATTGTTGGGAACTAAGGGTTGGACAATGAGTTGTACCACTCCCTACTTCGTCAAGATGAAAATTGGTTCAAATTGTGAACCAATAGAAGCCATCTAATTAGCAACACTATTTTGTGATCAAGGAATTACTTGTAAGTTGAAAGCCTCAAAAATCTTGATCAGATCCCAAACCCGATGCCTGTAAGATCTCGTCCTTGTATTCTTTGCAGTTCCTTGTCCATGCACCTGGCTCACCACTAGTTCTAAATCTATGAAAGCTTGTATCCTTCTCACACCCATCCACTCTGCTAGAATTAGCCTGTGAACCAAGGCTTCATACTTGGTATTATTATTGGAACATGAGAATTGAAAATGGTAAGCCTTGAGGGTCTTCAATCCTATTAGAGAGACTAATTGAACACCTAATCCAGAGCCATCTTTACAATTGGCACCATCAAAATATAGGGTCCACAGATAATTATTAGATGGATCATCAAATTCCTCTTGATCCTTCATTAGTTTTGGAAAGACCTGATCATCATAAAATATCACATATGTTCCTAGCCTTTTTGCATGGAAGTTTCTTAATGGATCAAATTTAATGAATTGGTTGAGCAGTAACTCTTCTTCGAGAGTCCAATCACTTGTATCTTCTTCATCTTCTAGCATTTCCACACAATATCTCTCTTGCTGAGAGATGGAGGTATGTGTTGCCTCAAAGCATAGGTTTTCATTGTCAGCAATGTGTTTGGGATGCAAGGATTCAGACAGAATCTTCATCTTTTCCCCATGCTTGGTTCTCAATATTAGGTGGAACTATTCAAGCGCTAAGTATCCATCGAGCTTTGTAGTGAAATCTCTTGAAAGACACATTTTGAAAACTAGGGAATGTCTATCACTAGTATTTCTTGTGTGACTATTTGACTTGGACATGAGAAGAGGGTTAGAGATAGATCTTTTATCCGACCAATGGTTAGAACCTTCTTCTTGTCCATTTGCATGATTCCTTTTTCAAGGGGCTCATACTTAAGTTTCAAAGCATCCACCACTTGTTTTGGCATAACGGTCATGCTAGCCTCCAAATCAATCATATTATTATGCAACAGTTTATCTCCCACAATAAGTGTTAAAAGGAAAGGTGTGGGATTCATTTTTCTTACCTCTTTCTCCTTTACATTACCTACATCATTGATGTAGGTTCTTGCCTTCGGAGCTTGAGGGGGTGGCACAGGTCCTTTGTCTCCACTCTAATTGTATGGTTGAGCTACATCCACCTATGGGATTTTTTCTTCTTTATTTAATGCTTCTCAAAGAAATATCTTTTGCTCGGGGAAGGATATGACATCCCATAATGATACATTGGCAAAGGCCTTTTTTAGTTGTTCTACTACATTGAGCGTCTCAACTGGCCGAGTCTTAGGCTTGTACAATGGTACTTCTCTTATCTTTGGAAAGAAACATTCCATTGTGACTGGGCTTGGTACCTTATCTACCTCCTTCTCTACTAATGGTGGATTATGCAGCTATGGAAAAGGTTGGATGATGGGTGATGGAGCTTACTTTTCCTATGGGGGTGGTTGACATGGTTGTGGATGTGGAAAAGCTTGTTACACATAGTCTCATGAGCCTTCTTTTGGACCTTGTGTTATAATCTGACAGCACTTGTGGAACACTAGTTTTTGAAGCTTCATTTGTGAACATTGCATCTTCTTCTTCCATCCAAGAAAATAAAGCTTGGTCAGGTACAATACCAATTCTTGTTCCAAGGACATTCCTTGCATTTGTGCTCTGAAGTGAGCATTTCCCATTTAGGAAGACTCATATTCGTCTATATTCGGGAGTATTCTCTTGCTTATTTGTTCTGCTATCCCCTGTTGCATATTCCCTCTTGGGAAATTTTGTGACATATGACTATCATTGCATGGTGTTAGAACTGTAAAATTATGAATAATTTCACAAGTTTTCAAAACCCTAAGTTTCCAAAATAACCATCACCATATGCAAAGAGCCTTTCGTCATAACATTCTGCTCACATTTTTCCTATATTTGTCCCATAAAATCCATCAAGTCATCAATACTTCACATTATAGTTCCTATCAACATGAGATTATCAAGGTCTCCCCGACCTATAATGCATTTTTGTTAATATACATCTATTGTTGCCTATCGGCAAGACCTCAAGGATGTCTCATCGATCAAAAATCATATGCATGCACCTTTTGGTAGGACATACACATTGTTTCAGTGACAGAGGAAAATTCATATCAGCGAGAGTGATATCGCTGGGGTGACGTCTCATAGAATGGGTCTTCTCTCACCAACCATGTGCACGTGGACATATTTCGGCCAAACAAATGGTATTCAGGATGAGGTCTTGGAAAGATCTTATTGTCTCACTGACTGGCGAAAGAAGGAATTCATCGGGGAGAGATTTCTCTTTGGGGTGAAGTCTTGGCGAACTCTATATGTCTCACCGACTAGCACAGAATGTCAACAAGAGTTATGTCTTTGGTGTGTGGTCTTGCCAAGCACTTCGTGTCTTGCTAACCACTGATAAGCATATGCATCTCGGTGAGACTAAAATATATCGAATAAAGGTCTTGGTGAGTGCATTGGGTCTCACCGACATAACACAAAAATATTCTATCGGTGTGAGGTCTCACTAAATGGCTCGGGTCTTGCCGACAAATCACAATGGGAGTCTACCAAGGGTTATCAGTAGAAGTTCTTGCTGTCTTGCTAACTCGTTTTGTCACGTCAACATTTTGTTGCATCGATGTGAGAATGATATTGTCACGGTGATCAAATGTGAACTTAAAGAGATTTCTCAGTGAGACATAAGGTATCTATGGGACGTCTCCCCGACTCCATGGGTCACAATGAAACACAAAAATCAAAGGATATTCATCAGTGAGACTCAAAGTGTCGATGAGACAACATGACATCATGGAGATGAACAACGAGATGACTGTCGGCAATACATTTATCTTCGGTATGACCTTAGGATGTCTTGGTGAATTTTTAAAGAATAATGGCAGAGCCCAAATGTAGCTAATTGTCAACATGTGAATGTGAAGCGTTGTGTCCTTTCAAATGCTGGTGTATAATATTCATTTTTGAGACAAAGAGACATCATGAGATTAGATTAGAGATTATATAGTAGATAGATTAGAAAGGGATTCAGTAGAATAAAATTTCCACAGAACAGAGACTATGGTTGCATGATTTCAAAATGAAGATATTTATGAAAATCAGTTGATGTGCTAGCGTATTTATGGTGCCAATTTTCTGTTGAATTTATTGAAAGTATTACTAAGCTATCTCCAAGATAGATGCTCTCTGGTTGTTTAAATTGATATAACAAGTTTATATTTAGTTTACCAGTGCACATTTGTTGTATCTGTGTGGTTAATTGATTGGTTCGTTCAAGAAAATATTAAATCCTTTTGGTTGATCATAGTAATCAGGGAAATTCATCTGGATCATTAAGAAGAACTTAGTAATCATAGTCTTACATGTTTATACAAGTTTTAAACAAAACATATGCCAAACAATTTGAGTGTTCCCCATAAATAAGTTTCCCATTTCTATTTCATTTGACTCTGCATACCCAATAAGGCACTAGTCTCTACATTTTCACCATTTAGATTCATTCATTTTCTTTACATCTATTAACTGAACATATTAGGATTTAGTTTTGAATATTGCTATACAATTTATACCAAACTTAGTTTTATTTGTCCACTCCCACCTTCCATTGTTGGAAAAACACTTCAAGAGAGCTAAGCACATTGAGTCTACTTCATTAATATAAGTACACCCACCTAGGTTTAGTAGCACCTAAAGAGTAGAAGGATAAATTCATTTGACCTTGTCTATTACCCTAAAACTTACCAAGAGATTGGAAAATTCTTGAGGAATTTCGCCTACATTTTTGAGAGATAAAAAATAGGTGACTCTAGTGGGGATTAACTCAGAATCAAGCCTTAATCACAGAGTCAGAATCTTTATACAGATTCCACTAGGAATTAGAAATATCAAACATTTTCTCACTTTTAAGAAAGTGAGTGGTGACTCTAATGAAAACATTTCAGCATGAATGGAGGAAGATCTCAATATAGGGGAGGTCACACTAAAGCCCCTGCTAGTAGCAGCTAGTGGACACACAAGGATATGGAGGGTAATCAAAGTGGACCTATTGATCATGAAAGCCCCCAAGATCATCTTGAATCTTTAACTTATGAAGAAATAAAAGCACTGTTTGAATCTCAGATAAAGGAGAGAGAAGAATAGGATAAAGCCCAGATGATACAATAAATGAGATATTTCAACTTGCAGAAAGCTCAAAATACTATTTAGACAGTTGGCTCCCCAAAACATGTGTCACCTCATAAGTAGCGTAATCATGGTGCAGGGCCTTCTGATTCACCAAGGTTTCCTTACCATCAGACAGGGAATCAATACAGACAGCCAAATCATCCTCCACATATTCCCACACAACATACAAATATGCAACCACCTCATGGTCAACATTATATCCCACAACATAATGCACAATACAATAACCCTATGTACCAATATCAGTATCCACCTAACCCTCCCCCCACCAGTACACAACAATGGTGATTAGATAGTTTGACTTGGCAAGATTCCAATTATACCCTTACCCTATGGATGGCAGTTGGAGGAATTTGGTACCTAAGTTCACGGGGAGTAGTGCAATCACCGCTGAAGATCATTTAAGGAGCTTCAATAATTTCATCAAAAACTTGGATGTGCCATATGAGGATTTACATATGAGGCTATTCATGATTTCACTCATTCATGAAGCTAGAGGTTTAATAGCCTACCATTTGCCTCTATTGATTCTCTCCAAGGATTTCAGGATCAATTTCTTGAGAAATATAGAAATCTGTCTGCATCGAATTGGGCTTCCCATGGGTTATTAGAGATTCAAGAAAATCAAAACTTGCAGCAATATGTATGCTAGAATCAACAATTTGAAGAAGAAGAAGATGAGTATGTATATACTCAAAGACAACACTCCATCACAAAATCAGGATGCAGAATTTCCCCCTTGGATGCATTTCTTGACATAAGGAAATATGAAGGAGAAGATATAATTCCTCTATACAACAGAATGACAAAAAATTGTATGCAAATGCCTTCTCATTGTAGGCCTACAAGGGCCATGTTTGTTGAACAGTTTGTAAGAGCATGGGAGCCTGAATCAGTTTATTGGCTAGAAAAGCAGTGTACTTTTGATCTGGTGAATAAATTTATTGATAACATATAGAGGAAAAGGTATGAAGACAATGGTGATATCATAGATGAGTATAGAGAAATTGATCAAACAATGCATCAAATAGAAGATGATACGTGTGCAAGTCAATATGATTCTTGTAATAGCCTGGAAGATGAAGATACAAGAGATCTCTCTTGCATAACAAATTGTGATAGGGAAAGTAGTGTATGTTATGAGGGATCTAGTGAACATTTAGATTATGATGATGAACCTATGGATTTTGATATGCAGCAAGGTGATTCTTACAGTTCTTGTGGTGATCAAGGGGAAGAAGCGATGGATAATGCAGGTCCATTTGATAATGAACAAATAATTCCTCCACCTGTAGTTGAATACCATGATACATTGGATCAAGAAGAGGGAGAAATAATAGAAGATATGGAAGAAGAAACTTGTTCACTCAGTAGTGAGCAAATTTTAGATTTGCTAGCTCTTGAATATCAGAGATGTGTGCATGAAAGTGATTCTAAAGTCCTATGTCCAGCTTACATTTGTTTTGATAGTGAAATTTCTTTGTGTAATAATTCATATGACTCCCAATGCATTTCTCAAAATGATGGAGAAAACTTTGAAGTTGATAAAAAACATGAGTCTATTCAAGATGAGGTATGTGATTTTGAAGTTTCTAACTCATGTGGAGAAGACATGTATTTGCATACCAAGGATGATATAATTCCACCTTTGATTGGTTCATATATGCTTGATATTGAAGATATGAGTCATAATCAAGTATTGTCTCCAAATAACAATTTGGAGGAGGTGCAAAAGGTTTCAGACTTGTTTGTCTCAAACAGTGTTGATATGACAAAATTTTTTGATTCTCAAGAGAAGCATTTTGATGGTGAAATTTCAGTATAGCTAGAAGAGTGTTTCATAATACATAACAGTGAGAAAGATAATGAGGAATTTTTCATTGAATATGCATGTACTTTGTATGTTGAAGATAATAGAGGTTTGTCCCATGATGATGAAGAATTTGAATTACAGAATGATGAAGAGAAGTTGGTCCAAGCTGACCATGATGATTCTCTAAAAAATTTCAATAACAGTAACAGGGAAGATTGCATGAATGTCTTCAAGAGGAATCTGATTAACTCTAGGAAAAACCAGGTGTTTGACAGAGGAAAGTATGAGCCTTTCTTTTGGATGGCCTTGAACCATCATTTATGGTTTGAGTTTCAAACCGTTGCAGTTCAAAATTGATGAAGTTAAAACACAAAAGATTAAGGGTTACCAGTGCATGGACAACTCTTGATAATCCTCTTTAAAATTATTTTCCATGCACAGCAGTTTAGGGTTTTGTTCATATCAATTTTGCATTCATGTCCATTTCCATTATGTGTCTAGTTTGCTCATCCAAAGATCTAGATCCTTGCAATGATCTCACAATCATTCATCCCCAGACAGAGCCACTATTGGAACTATAAAATTATAAATAATTTCACAAGTTTTCATACCCCTGAGTTTCCAAAATAACCATCACCATATGCACAGAGCCTTTTGTCATAACATTCTGCTCACATTTTCCCTATATTTGTCCAATAAAATCCATCAAGTCATGAATATTTCACATTATAGTTCCTTTCAGCATGAGATTATCAAGGTCTCCCCGACCTATAATGCATTTTTGTTAATATACATCTGTTGTTTCCTATTGGCAAGACCTCAAGGATGTATCACCAATCAGAAATCATATGCATGCACCTTTCAGCAGGAAATACACATTGTTTCAGAGATAGAGGAAAATTCATATCGGTGAGAGTGATATTGCCGGGGTGACATCTCACCGAATGGGTCTTGTCTCACTGACCATGTGCACGTGGACATATTTCGGCCAAACAAATGGTATTCAGCAAGAGGTCTTGGTGAGATCTTATTGTCTCACCGACCAGCGATAGAAGGAATTCATCGGGGAGAGATTTTTTTTCAAGGTGAAGTCTGGGCAAACTCTCTATGTCTCATCGACTAGCGCAGAACAAGCAAACACCTCGGCAAGAGTTATATCTTCGGTGTGTGGTCATGTCGAGTGCTTCATGTCTTGCTGACCACCGATAAGGATATGCATCTCGGCTAGACTAAAATATATTGGAGAAAGGTCTTGGCGAGTGCGTTTGGTCTCACCGACAGAACACAAAAAGATTCTATCGGTGTGAGGTCTCACTAAATGCCTCGGGTCTCACTAAAAAAGCACAATGGGAGTCTACCAAGGGTTATCGACAGAAGGTCTTGTAGTCTTGTTGACTCATTTTTTCACACCGACATTTTGTTGCATTTGTGTGAGAATGATATTGTCACAGTGATCAAATGTGAACTTAAAGAGATTTCTCAGCGAGACATAAGGTATCTATGGGATGTCTCCCCAACTCCATGGGTCACAACGAAACACAAAAATCAAAGGATATTCATCGGTGAGACTCAAAGTGTCGATGAGACGACATGAAATCATGGTGATGAACATCGGGATGACTGTCGATGATACATTTATCTTCGGTATGACGTCAGGATGTCTCAAAAAAAAATTCACAAATAATGGCAAGGCCCGAATGCAGCTAATTGTTGACATGTGAATGCGAAGTTTTGTGTCCTTTCAAATGCTAGTTTATAAATATTCATTTTCAAGACAAAGAGATAACATGAGATTAGATTAGAGATTAGATAGTAGATAGATTAGAAAGGGATTCAGTAGAATAAATTTCCACAGAATAAAGACTACGATTGCATGATTTCAAAATCTAGATATTTATGAAAATCAGTTGATGTGGTAGTGTATTTTTAGTGTCAATTTTCCATTGAATTTATTGAAAATATTATTAAGTTGTCTCCAATATTGATGCTTTCTAGTTTTTTAAATTGATATAACAAGTTTATATTTAGTTTACTAGTGCACATTTGTTGTATCTGTGTGGTTAATTGATTGGTTCTTTCAAGAAAAGATTAAATCCTTTTGGTTGATCACAGTAATCAGGGAAATTCATCTGGATCATTAAGAAGAACTTAGTAATCATAGTTTTGCATGTTTATACAAGTTATAAACAAAACATATGCCAAACAATCTAAGTGTTCCCCAGAAATAAGTTTCCCATTTCTATTTCATTTGACTCTGCATACCCAATAAGGAACTAGTCTTTACATTTTCACCATTTAGATTCATTCATTTTCTTTACATCTGTTAACTGAACATATTAGGATTTAGTTTTGAATATTGCTATACAATTTATACCAAACCTAGTTTTATTTGTCCACTCCCACCTACCATTGTGGGAAAAACACTTCAAGAGAGCTATGCACATTAAGTCTACTTCATTCATATAGGTACACCCGCCTAGGTTTAGCAGCACCTAAAGAGTAGAAGGATCAATTCATTTGACCTTGTCTATTACCCTAAAACGTACTAAGAGATTGGCAACCTCTTGAGGAATTTTGCCTGCATTTTTGAGAGCTAACACACGAGAAGCACCATACATTCTTGTCTTCTATCAAATTATTCTAGCCTAGGATTAGCTCTTTTACTCAAGCTATCTTTGATTGTCTGTAGTGGCATGGTGACTGGATCTATTTGATTTATGGATGACATTTGGTGACCTCCTCCTCTGGAGGATGCTTGGTATGGATTATGCTAATAAGACAACTTTCCTCCACCATAGGCTTGCATAGTCTACTTCAGAGGCATTGTTTGTCATCTCTTGATAAGGACTAACTCATTAGCAAATGTCTTCATGAGGCTATTCATGTCACTAATATCTATTGCTATTGAGGAAGAGCCTAACATGCTTGTTTGATTGGTGGGATACATGTATATAGATTGTGGAGTGGCCGATGTCAGTTGTGCAACAGAGGTTCTTGGAGTAGCTTCATCCCATGGGGCATCAGAGATTTATGCAAATACTGGCATAAGAGGTTGAGGTAGAAGCTTTTGGGCATTAATTAGACTATTCTCTATGTGCACCACCACCTCATATGCGTCGAACAAGATATCCCCTCCCATGGAGGTTATCATAACTGTGATGTCTAAATTAAAAGCCTTTAAATAGAACATGAATGCCATCGTAGCTTCAGGTCAAGTAGTCAAGGGGATCATTTGCTAGGTCTTGTGAAATATAGTGTTAAACTCAATCACAGATTCCTACAGAGCTCTCTTGATGGCAATTAGTTGTTGCAATAACAAAGAGTGGTCTCCTTTCTCTGAGAAGCATTCAAAAATCTGCTCTCCAAGCTGATCCCGGGAGATGATGGAGCCCAAAGCCAAAGATTGATACCAATCTTGGGCTTTTCCTTTTAAAGAGGTAGTTAACAACCTCAAGGTGATGTTCTCCTCTAATATGTTATGTACCTTACATACTTATGCTATATCTTGAAGGTGTTCAGAATGGTTTTTGAAGTCTTCTCCAGAGAATCTTAGAATAGAGTTAAGTGTGCTAGTAGGTATAGCAAGCCATACATCTGGGGGTGTGGGTGGTCGTAGCAGACTACCACTATCCCACGTTACCAAATTTATAGGAGTAGGGGGAGGTACATTATCAATAG
Source organism: Sequoia sempervirens (assembly GCA_007258455.2). Classification (NCBI taxonomy): domain Eukaryota; kingdom Viridiplantae; phylum Streptophyta; class Pinopsida; order Cupressales; family Cupressaceae; genus Sequoia; species Sequoia sempervirens. The sequence continues at coordinate 346,309,327 of VDFB02281492.1, read as the reverse complement.
AGAAAATATTTTTTTGAATTAGGTACACAAGTATTCTAATTTGGAAGTTTAAGCCTCCAGGTGGAGTAGATAAAGCTCTGAAGACTGGGCTCTTACTTCTCTCTCTATTGCTCCTTATAGGTGATACAAAACCTATACGTCTTCCCCTTCTAGGTACTAAGGTAGGTAACTAAGAGTACTAGAAGTGACCTCTTGAAGATGCTCCTATTTGGACTTTGGGCATGAAACTTCTAGTTTCCTTCCTTAGCCTAATTTAAGAAATATTTCTAACTTCTAATTAGGTGTTCAGAAAACTTCTTGTCCCACTGGGTGTGCCAAAAAAAACAAATTTTGATCATCAAATCTTGAACCTCTCTGACAATCTTATGGGAAATTGAGTTAGTGGGGGACCAATTTGCACCTCACTAAATACCTCTGATATTTTTATAGAAATCCAACTCTTCTTTGGGGGTTTGAAGTAAAGGGTAGAAAGAAATGTAAATATAAAACATGAAAAGGGCAATATTCCAATGCTTTTACAACATTTGAAACCCAGCCATTCCTATGATTGATATAATTAGACACAGAACGCCACAACCCTTCATTTTTGGAAAGAGAATGAATAGCAAATGCTAACAACAAGCATAATGCAAACTTTCAAATCTTCCTATAGGAAGTGTTCATTAAGGTCCAATCAAACATAAATATTTCTAAGGGTAACAGAAGGAATGTTCAAAAATTGTATAAGCTCTCTCTCCTAATATAGCACAATCTAGTAAAACAACAACCCTTCACAAAAATAGAGAATCCCAATTAAATAATCCAATTTTCATAAGTCACTATTCTACCATACAAGCATACATGGAAATCAATTACTTAAACTATTCAGATTTAGCTTGCAAGACACAATGTTTCATTCAAAATAATAATATAAAAAAGAAAGATTGAAAAAGGCCATACATGCATAGTCTCAACAATTTCTCATCAATAGTTCATGCTTTAAATATCAAATGAAATTTAAAATAAAGGTCAGATTCTAGTTCGACAATAGTTTAAGCCTTAAAAGATATAACATTCCAAAGATAAGTAGCTCTACAATTATGCTTTTGAAAGTAATTCTATATCCTAAGAAAACTAAAGAAACTTTCCTTAGCCAAGGAAACTGAAACTTGAAATTCCAACCCCTCATTATGTCATTGCCTCCCTTATATAGCTACAGAAAAAGAAAACACCGCCTTAACACAAAATTCAATATTTCCAGGTGTTTGATAGTTAATGTCACACAATCCAATCATAGATCTTTGGTTAGGTCACAATGATCTTTTCTCATCATTTCTCAACTACCACATTGATGTTTTTTAAATATTTAGCAAAGATAGAGGCATGTAAATGATCAAGTCCTAAAAAAAATAGCCTAGAAAAAAGGTCTAGTTGACTAATCACATCACCCAAAGCCACTGACTCAAAGATTCCATCCCAAAAACCAAGAAAATAAAAATTTCAGCCAGCTCCAAAAAACTCCCCAAAAGATATCACTCCATAGGATATGCAATCCATTTGTAGCAAAGAGTGATGTGTCAAAAAGCTAGACACTTTCAATCTCATGAATATAGCTCCCTACAAAATCCTCGACGAGCCAAGATGTGTTTTGAACTCTCTATGAAAGGGAGATGAAAGATGAATGTTGTGCAACCACCACATGGCGCATTACACACTTTTCCAATAACTCTACTAGAGGGAGAGCACACTCAAAACTGAAAACATTGTTCAAGCCAAAAATCAAACTAATTAAGGAAAAAATCTTCACACCAACATTTCCAAAAATGCCCTCTCATTAAGAAAAATGACTCAGTGATATCACCATTTTTTAGCAGCTTGCATTGGCAGTGAAAACATATCAAAATTTTTAGGAGAAATTCTATTTTGGTGCCAACACCCAAATTTTATTATATTTGGCTCAAATGCATCATGGCAAGCTTTCCCCATTAGTCTGTGAGGGCAAGTACTAATGTCAGTAGAGAATAGCGAGGGAGCGGGGAGTGAAATTTATGAAGCTTGTATATGAAAATATTTAATGACAATGTGTGTATTAAATCTTTATTTTAAACCTTTATAATATCTTTCCCGCTAGCTTGCTTGACTTCATGTTGTTGTGGGAGGAAAGAAACAAGAGAGCGAGGAAGGCACCACGTGGAAGGTGGGACCATGGAAAATTACAAGGGGAAATATTGAAAGTTTATTTTGATGGAGAAAGGTTAAAAAGTAAAATCCATAATGTACAACCAGGGGTTAAAGGGTGAAGTTCCCAATAATATAATATTTGAAAGCCTTCACCTTTTAAAAGTAAAAACATTAAAATTTAAGTGAAATCAAAATTTTCTTTGTTGGGAAATAAATTTAAAGGGCCATGGGTATAATATTTTATTTTCTTGATAAAATAATTAAAATCTTCACTGTATCAAGCAAAAACATTCTTTGCTAGGAAATAAAATTTAAAGTGCAAGTAACTGGGTTTTTCTTTAGGAAAAAGGAAATTAAAAGTTTTCATGGGTGAAGCAAAAATTTTCACCACAAGGAAAAGTGGAAGAGAGAAAGTGTTTTTCATAGTAAAATCCATTTTTCAGTTGCTAGGTGAAAGTGAAAGAAAGTAGAGATAGGTAAGTGAGTTTTTTGCAGCTACAGGGTAAAATGGGGTGAAGGTTTTTCATAGTCAAGGTAAATTTATGTTTCAGAATAAAGGTGAATGCAAGGAAAATATAGAGGTGAGGAAAATGATGAAGAATGGTGTCTTCCTAGGAAGGGAATAATTTTCTATAAGAAGGCAAGTGCAGGATTCATGAATCAAAGTTAAGATTGAAGATTCTTCAAGGGAAAAGGCAATTACTAATCAATAAAGATGAGTGATGCCAAGTGTTTGATGAAGATTTCCATTTAGGGTTTCTTCTTCCCTAAATATAATTTTTTGTTTCATATAAAAGAGGTGGCTCATTCTATGTTCTTATGAGAATACTATTCTAACAAGGTCTCTAATAGAATAGGGGTTTGCTTTAGGTTATGAGATTTTTCTAAATCTTGTAGTGAAGAATGCAATTATAGTACTACCATCTTTGATAAATAAATGGAAAGATATTCTGGGTCAATTTTCTCCATTGTAGATATCGCATAAGTTTGAATATTTCCAATTCGACAATAGTTTAAGACTTAAAAGATATAACATTCCAAAGATAAATAGCTCTACAATTATGCTTTTGAAAGTAATTATATATCCTAAGAAAACTAAAGAAACTTTCCTTAGCCAAGGAAACTGAAACTTGAAATTCCAACCCCTCATTGTGTCATTGCCTCCCTTATATAGCTACAGGAAAAGAAAACACCGCCATAACACAAAATTCAATATTTCCAGGTGTTTGATAGTTAATGTCACACAATCCAATCATAGATCTTTGGTTAGGTCACAATGATCTTTTCTCATCATTTCTCAGCTACCACATTGATGTTTTTTAGATATTTAGCAAAGATAGAGGCTCGTAAATGATCAAATCCTAAAAAAATAGCCTAGAAAAAAGGTACAGTTGACCAATCACATCACCCAAAGCCACTGACTCAAAGATTCCATCCCAAAAACCAAGAAAATAAAAATTTCAGCCAGCTTCTAAAAACTCCCCAAAAGATATCACTCCATAGGAGATGCAATCCATCTGTAGCAAAGAGTGATGTGTCAAAAAGTTGGACACTTTTCATCTCATGAATATACCTCCCTACAAAATCCTTGACGAGCCAAGATGTGTTTTGAACTCTCTCTAAAAGGGAGATGAAAGATGAATGTTGTGCAACCACCACATGGCGCATTACACACTTTTTCGATAACTCTACTAGAGGGTGGGCACACTCAAAACTGAAAAACATTGTACAAGCCAAAAATCAAAGTGATTAAGGAAAAAAAGCTTCACACCAACATTGCTAAAAATGCCCTCTCATTAAGAAAAATGACTCAGTGATATCACCATTTCTGAGCAGCTTGCATTGACAATGAAAACATATCAAAATTGTTAGGAGAAATTCTATTTTGGTGCCAACACCCAAATTTTATTATATTTGGCTCAAATGCATCATGGCACGCTTTCCCCACTAGCCCATGAGGGAAAGTACTAATGTCAATAGAGAATAGAGAGGGAGCGGGGACTGAAATTTATGAAGCTTGTACATGAAAATATTTAATGACAATATGTGTATTAAATCTTTATTTTAAAGCTTTATAATATCTTTCCCGCTAGCCTGCTTGACTTCCTATTTTTGTGGGAGGAAAGAAACAAGAGAGTGGGGAAGGCACCATGTGGAAGGTGGGACCATGGAAAATTAAAAGAGGAAATATTGAAAGTTTATTTTGATGGAGAAAGGTTAAAAAGTAAAATGCATAATGTACAACCAGGGGTTAAAGGGTGAAGTTCCCAATAATATAATATTTGAAAGCCTTCACCTTTTAAAAGTAAAAACATTAAAATTTAAGTGAAATCAAAATTTTCTTTGTTGGGAAAGAAAATTTAAAGGGCCATGGGTATAATATTTTATTTGCCTGATAAAATAATTAAAATCTTCACTGTATCAAGCAAAAACATTCTTTGCTAGGAAATAAAATTTAAAGTGCAAGTAAGTGGGTTTTTCTTTAGGAAAAAAGAAATTAAAAAATTTCATGGGTGAAGCAAAAATTTTAACCACAAGGAAAAGTGGAAGAGAGAAAGTGTTTTTCATAGTAAAGACCATTTTTCAGTTGCTAGGTGAAAGTGAAAGCAAGTAGAGATAGGTAAGTGAGTTTTTTACATCTACAGGGTAAAATGGGGTGAAGGTTTTTCATAGTCAAGGTAAATTTATGTTGCAGAATAAAGGTGAACGCAAGAAAAATATAGAGGCAAGGAAAATGATGAAGAATGACGTCTTCCTAGGAAGGGAATAATTTTCTATAAGAAAGCAAGTGCAAGAGTCATGAATCAAAGTTAAGATTGAAGATTCTTCAAGGGAAAAGGCAGTTACTAATCAATAAAGATGAGTGATGCCAAGTGTTTGATGAAGATTTCTATTTAGGGTTTCTTCTTAAATATATTTTTTTGTTTCAGCTAAAAGAGGTGGCTCATTCTATGTTCTTATGAGAATACTATTCTAACAAGGTCTCTAATAGAATAGGGGTTTGTTTTAGGTTATGAGATTTTTCTATATCTTGTAATGAAGAGTGTAATTATAGTACTACCATCTCTGATAAATAAATGGCAAGATATTTTGGGTCAGTTTTCTCCATTGTAGATATCGCATAATTTTTTAATATAATGAAATAAATGTTTTTGTTGTTCATCTTCTTGTTTTTCCATGAATGTTTGTTCACTGTTTACTCTTATTCAAGGAGTAAGTTGAATTTTATTAATAGGAATGAAGATTTGTGCAAGTGTATGTTTGGATTAATAAAGTATGACTGGTTTGGTTTCTAGTATCAATGGTGTAATGCATCATATGATAGGAATAATTATGATAGAGTGAATGTTGTAATGAGTTTTAAATTTCATGGTTTAGGTAACTCCACCCTGGAATATGGCACTAGTCTCTTGATGTTGCAATCTCCTAAGATTGTTTTGTGAGCAACTACAATTTTAAATCAAATTTACTTATCTATCTTGGTATCATTGTTTGTATAATTTAACGAATCATATCTCTCATGTTTAATTCAAAAATTATTGTGAATGTTAGCCAAACCTTTAGGGAATTATATATGTTAAGAATTTAAAGGAGAATCATATGTTTACAATGCTATGGGTACTTTCACACACAAATATGTGTTAGCACACTATTGGAATCACCCTCCCAAGTTTAACAGAGTCTAAGGTGCAAGAGAAAAGATTTGTTGATTTCACTCATTCATTTTCCAAATCTCTCCTTCAATCTGACCATAAGGAAGGGCAACCCTTTAGGATTCAAGTGAATCATAGATTTGACAACCAACATAAGGTATTATTAGTTTGAAGAGAAGCACAATACCTGGGGGTATGGTCTAGTTAGAAAGGATTCTTGATATAGACCACATAAGAGATTAGGATCAACAAACCAAGAAGGATTCCATAGAAAACCATTGTGATGCTCACAATTTGGTTGCTATAGAGGATGCTTAAAATGTGTTTATTGGGAAAGTGTGTACCCTAGAAGAAAGGAAAGAAATTATTGAGGCATTTCATACTTATCATGATGAGATTTCTTGGGGGTATGAGGACCTAAAAACATATGATACCTCAATCATCACTCACGCCATTCACCTCAAGCCCAATGTGAAACCCTTTAGGCAACGAAAATGCCCAATCAATGTGCTACTTCAACCCATTATCTTCAATGAAGTACAAAAGTTGTTGTAAAATTGTATCATGTTTCCTATTATGAATTCCACATGGGTAGCAAATTTAGTCCCAGACAGAAAGAAAAATGGAGAAATTAGGTTATGTGTGGATTTTAGGAACTTGAATAGAGCTTCTGAAAAGGACAATTATCTGGTACCTTCATTAGATGAAGTGTTACAAATAGTAAATGGTTCATAAATGATTTATTTCCTAGATGGCTACTCACGATACAACCAAGTGATGGTGAAGTATGAAGATAGGCATAAGATGACATTTACCACAAAATGGGGAACATTCACATATAGAATGATGTTGTTTGGAATGATCAAAGGAAACACAAAATTTTAGTGTGCCATGGACATAAAATTCAAGGACCTTATTGTTAAATGCATCATCATCTACATGGATGATCTTATAGTGTTCTCAAAGAAGAGAGGGGACCACATATCCAACTTGTGTAAGGTGTTCTAGAAGTGTAGAGAATTTGGCATTTCACTAACCCAAAGAAGTGTATCTTTGGGGTGACAAAAGGAAAATTGTTGGGAACGTGATTTTAGAAAAGGGTATATCCATATATCTAGAGAATATTCAAGCCATCTTGAAGATTCAACCTCCTGACAACAAGAAAGAAATGAAATCCTTCTTTGGAAAGATCAACTTTGTAAGAAAGTTTATCACAGGGTTTGTAGAAATAGTAAAGATATTGAATGCAATGCTCAAACAAGATGCTAAATTAGAGTGGATGCCAAAAGATAAATATTTTTTTGTAGAGATAAAAAGAGACATCGTAGATGCTCTGGTGATAGTTAGCCCAGAGTATTCTAATTCGTTCTATATCTACTTGTTCACCTTGGACCATACATGTGCCAACATGTTAACATAGAAAGATGATGAGGGGAATCGACATCCAATTGCCTTCATGAGTGCCCCATTGAAATATGTCAAACTATGCTACCATAATGTTGAGAAGTAGGCATATGCCTTAGAGGATTCAAGAAATTTAGAAATTATATTCTAAATAATAAGGTGTTCACCATTGTTCCAGACCCTGCTATCAAGGTATTGCTGATGAAGAATGAATTGGGAGAAAGAAGAGAAAAATGGGTCATTTTGTTGCAAGAATATGATATGGAAATCCAACCTATGAAGTTGGTATGTGGAAAGGCTCTTACATGAACAATGGAAAAAATAGAACCAGAGCTCACCATTCGACAATACCACTTGGAGGATGTTTCTTTGGATGAATGGTATGATGAATAGTGTTTCACTTGTTGAATAAAAAATGTCTGCAATGAATGCAAGGGGTACAAAAGTGAGCCCTCAGATTGAAGAGTAACAGTTACATGTTGAAAGGAGCCATTTTATATAAGAAGAATCACAAAAGAATTTATCTCAGGTGCCTAGGGAAACAAGAAGTAATTGAAATGCTAAAGGAATTCCATGAAAAGTTTGGAATGGGACATGGGATCCTACCCTTCAATATCCCATCAAATCCTATGAGCTAGATATTATTGGTCAACCTTATTCAAAGATGCCCACAATCATGTTAGATCCTACCACATTTTCCATATTGTTGCCACTAGGGAGAGGTATGTTGTTATACCTCTCCAACCTTTTGTTGAGGTTAGGCCCTTTGCTTAATGGGTACTCAACTTCATTGGTTTGGTAAACCAACCATCCTCTATAGGCCACGAGTACATTCTAACTATGACTGACTATTGTACTAGATAGACATAAGAAATTCCATGTAAACAATGCATAATTGAGGTAGTAACTTATTAACTTGAGAGTTTTATTTTCAATCATTTTGGATACCCATTTGCATTAGCTTGTGACAATGGTCTTACATTTGCTTCCTGTAAGTTTTCAAGTTGGGCATTTGATTATGGTATTGTACTCAAATTTTCATCAAATTAATATCCCCAAAGGAATAGGTTAGTTGAATCCACAAACAAAAACTTGTTGACTCTCATACATAAGCTACTAGATATGAACCTAAGGGATTGGCATACCCAATTGCATTTTTCTCTATGGGAAGATCCAACTTGACACAAAGAATCCCTAAGAAATTCCCCATACAATCTTGTTCATGGTTTAGAGCCTATTTTCCCAATCCACCTCAAGATCCCTACATTGCAATTTATCAATACCTATTATGAGGATGGAAAATTCCTTGAAGCTTGCTTAGCTGAGCTCCTCCATTTAGAAGAAGTATGTAATGAAGTAGTTGAATTTTTTTCCAAAAACTAAGGCTTAGTCAAAAGATGGTTTGATCAAAGATCCAAGGTTAAGTCTTTTATAATTGTTGAGTTGGTTCTATTTTGGGACAAATCCCATGAGAAGAAAAGTGGACATGAAAATTTTGACAAGCTCTAGCTTGGCCCCTTTCAAATTTCTAAAATTTTAGGAGATAATGCCTTTCGCCTAAAAATGCTCACTAGAGAAGATGTCCCATTTCCTATCAATGGGAAATACCTCCAGCATTTTTTCCTCACCTGAGCTTTTCAAGCTCACCCTTATAAATAGTTAGAGTAGTTCTTTTTCTTTATATTTTTCTTTCCTTTTCCTTTGCTTGTTTTTCCGACCCTTGTTTTTGCTGAGGTTGTTGTCCAATATTGATGTGGTGGTTGTGCTTGACTTTCTCAAATGGCTTACTCTGCTGCACATTCTCATTTTTTCCATGGATAAGTCCTCATGAGTTACCAAGAGTTTCAATTTTCTTCTGTGAATCAGGTCACTTCACCTGAACTCTAGCTTGACCTAGAATAGAAACCTTGATTGAGTCCTTTCACACTTATCTTAGAATACACATGATACAAATTTTATATTCTCTTGATGAACTATATGTTGAATATCCAAGATACTAAGAAGCGGAGTGAATCAATATCTTCTTAAATTTTCTAAATAGATACCATCTAATTATTCCAATGCATATAATAGCAAAGATAAGTAAAAGCATTAACAAAACATGAAATCTCAAAACACATGAACATGATTTTTACATGGAAAACCCAAAATGGGAAAAACTATGGTGAGTGTTATCTAACAATATAGTATAGCTGATCATAAGATATTACAAAGTGGGGTAGCTCACTACCAGGACTCACTGTCTAAAATACAAAAGGCTCACTGCCTATAGAATTATAATGAAAAAATGGCTTACAACCAAAATGAACTGACAATTTACACCTAGTGAGTGTTGATTTGGTTCCAATGAAGCTCAGTAAACTAACTTGAAACACTTAATCATATTCACACTTCTTCACATTCGCATTCACACCTCAATATCCTCTCAGTCTTCAAAAAATTTCTAATATATATACTTGATCTCTCCACAGGCATCAATTAGGCCGGCCTAATTAGATGAACTTCTTATTTATCAAAAAATATCAATTGTTGGCTACAATTTTTCACAAAATCTTCCCAAAAAACAATTCAAATTCCCAAAATGCTACATCCTGTTGGCATGGACCTAAGATCAGTCACACATATATCCACATAACAAAAATTAATTAATCATTACAAAACTTATCCATTAGGTCGGCCAAGGATAGACCTAATAGAAAAATTGCAATCAACAAAATAATGTCGATGCACCATACGAGCATCTGAATACGTGAGATCTTGATGTACGTGCTTCTTGCATCCATGAACCATTTCCAAAAACCACACACAATAATAATCAACAACAAACAATTGCTGACCAAAATACTAGAGGATATACTAAAATACCAAAGAATGTAAGCATCATACTAGTTTAGATACCAAACCAAAATACCAAAATAAATTTGGACTTGATCTTGTAATTTCAACTCATATATCATGGTGACATTAATGAAAATACAAAACAAGAAAATGAGATGTTCTTCATTTTTCCAACAATCTCCCCCTTTGTCATTTATGGAAACATGTGCCAAAAGAAAATTCAAAACATAACATGCAAAAACTTCTCCCCCTAACTCTAATATTTCACCATTCTTCACTCCCCCTTTGATATAAAGGACAAAGGGTGTCCCAAAAATTGAAATATGAAAACAAAGAAAACAAAGAAACATGCATCAACCAAAGGATGGTGAGCCTTGAAGCTCCTTAAGAATAAATTCCAATACTGATTTACCATTCTCCCAACTATCCATTGCAGCAATCAACATCCTATTCAGGGATTCCAACTCTACTAGAGTTTCTTCTACACCATCCAAAGTATTAGGAGTCAAATTTATCTTCTCATTTTTGTGTGCCTACCAAGGCCTTGCAAACCGAAGTGTATTCCACTCTTATAATGTCACTTACCTAATCAAATTTTCCAATAATCTCTTCTTTCTACTTCTATAAGACAACGAATTTATCTTTATGCATAGTGATGGTGTTCTAGGTTGATCTATCTTTGTCTTTGGATATATTGTAAGTACTAAAGACAACAGTCAACTAAGACTTAATAGAGTCCATAACAACCTTAATATTTTGGATGGCATCCAACCACTTCAAGCAATAAGCAAGAACTATGTTTTCTTCTGACTCATAGATCTTCATAGCTTCCAAGTTCTTTTCAACATTTTAGTTTGCAAGAGCACACTTTCCATGCAATGCCTGTAGCCTTTTCTCTAGTTTCTCCACAGCTTCTTATTTTGTCTTTTCTCCAAGCCTGATGGTATACTCCTTGAAAGAATCCAACAAAAATCTCAAATTTTCAATAGGAGCAAGGGATACATAAATAGATGGACCAGTTGTGACCTCCTGCAATGCCTTAAGATCATCTTCTATAAGTTTTGTTCATTTCTAATGAGTTTCAAGAATTTCCTTCCTTCCAAATGCCTGTAATGTATCTCCTAACACCACTTTATGAATCAAAGACATCTTCTCCACATCTACATAACCTTAAATCATAGGAATTTGTAGAAGCTCTTAAGGAATTATTGGTTGGAATTTGATTTTCTTGGATAGAAAACCAAGTTCAAAACATCATTACCAGAGGACGATTCTCTTGGATGCTTAAGATATTTTACAATCTAATTTTGACTTTCTTCATTTTTATCAATAGATTCCTTGTCTTTCTTTTCTTCATCTCCTTTTACTTTTTCTTCTTCCTTCTTTTCTTCTTCCACTTTTTCTTCTTCTTCTTCCTTCTTTTCTCTCTTTTCATTTTCATCTTTATCTTTATCCCTATTTTCATCCTCATCATTTCCATCTTTTCCATTTTCATTTTTCTCTTCTTTTGGATTATCTTTTTCTTCTTCTTCACTGCATTTTCTCTCTTCAGTATTGCATGTTTCATCATTTCCTTTTTCACCTTTAGTGTGCTCCAGAGGAGCATCAACATGTTTTTCACGCTCAATTTCACCTTCATTATGCTTCTCACTTTCTAGAGGAACATTTTCACCATCGACATCATTTTCAATATCAATGTCTTTAGAAATACATTCATCATCTTTATCAAGAGGAATGTCTTCCTCAACATTTTCAACAGAGACATCTACATCAGCCTTAAGCATGCCATATTTTTCTATTGTATCCTTTATCACCTTTGTTATTTCCTTCCTCATCTTCTTTATTTCCTTTTTAACCCTTGTCATTAAAATATTAACCCTTTTCTTCATTTAGAACATATCTACACAAATATTTTTCAAAGACTCCAGATCATCTAGGGTTAGGGAAGACCCAATCTTATCAAATGCATTATTCTTGATTTTCTCTTCAAGTGCAATAGCCTTTGATCTCCTTTTCATTAGATCTTCCCACATATTCTCAGTTATATCTTTCTTTATATCATCCCATTTAACTTCCAAAATAATAACATATTGAATGACAACTAAGAGTAAATTTTTCTTGTCCTCTTTTCTAGCATTATCATAGTATTTTGTTGTAGGCTTCAGTATGTTCTCAAAATGTAACAAATAATTAAGAGTTTCCTCTAATTTGAAATTGGGATCAAAACTTACCAGAATTTCTTATTCTTCTCTCTAGTCCGTAGAGGCTTCATTAGACACCTTATTCTTCTTTGACCCTAGTTTTGTGTGCACATGAACACCAAATTTTTTCTCTTCCTCATCATCAAAAGATGATACAAAATTTAATCTCTTAGAAAAAACTTCTTTAGAAGCACCTTCACTAGAGGATAGAATTTCTCTTCTTTTCCTCACTAATTTTGTAGCAAGATCATCTTCCTCTTCATCCCGATCATCTATTATGCTAATATTTTTCTCCCTAAAAGCTTTCTACTTCTCTCCTCTTTTTCCAAGGGCCACCGAAGGAGTTTATTTCCTCTTCCCAAATCTAGTAGTAGTCCTAGAGGAAATTGGGTATTTTCTTTATCTGCGATACTGGGTTCAACTCTTACTACAAGAGTTGTAGAGGGTTTAGGAGGAGTCCTACTAGATCTTCTTAGGCTAGATGATTCCTCCTCCAACTCTTCTCCCTTATCCCTTCCAAGAGAACTTTGCTCATCAGTGAATATAGCTTCTCTAAGATTCCTTTCCACTCTCTTTCTAATTATTAGCTTCTAATGCTCCATGTGAACCTCCATAGATTTTTCTACATAAGTACCAATTCTGGGTTTATTGGGATCCTTCAAAATTTTCAGCAACATTTATACATAACCGTCAGGTTCATCCTTTGTAATTTCATATCCCAATGGTTGAATACATATGGTCTGGGGTTCTACTGCTTTGATCATGCATTCATAAGAGGAAACATTGAATATGATGTCATCTTTGTATTTCTCAACAATTTTCCTCAGAATCTTATTTATCTCATTCATGTTGCTCTTAAATACAACAAAGAATGTTGTTAGAGCATTTTCTTGAGCTTTCAAATCAACCAAATTATGCATATAATCAAAAATTTGATGCATCACTGGTATGGATGAGTGCCAAAACACTTCATAATTATTTCTAGGAAGTTTCTTTATGAAGTAGAACAACATACATAGAATCAATGAATTGAATTTGAAAGCATACTTCCTTTCTTTTTTCAACTTTAAATTTTCAAGCAATTGTTGCCAGAGAAACACACATAATTTATAGTCTGAACCATTGATTACCATATCAAAACCAATATAAATAGTTGTGGACAAAAAGAAGTTTTCTCTATTGAAGTATATTTTGTGACCAATCATGATAGTTGCATACTTCATAGCCAGATTGGTGATGGACTTTGTCGTTAAATTTCTCTTGTCATATGTGGCTCATGTAAGTTTCGTTACCACTTCATTCTTCATAGCTTTCAATATAAGTACTAGTCCTTTATCCCAAAGGCCAGTAACAACCCTAATTGCCTCTTTAGTTAATAGGTGAGATCAATCAATCCATAGGAATGTATCATGTATTCTTCTTATGACTGGCTTCACAAATCTATCATCAACCACATAACTGAAGTTGGGAAAGTTGTTCCATCTATCTAACTTCTTTGCAACTAGGTTTGAGTATTCAAGTTTTATTAGAAAACTATCTCCAATAAGCTCATTCTACCAAATTTAAATCAATTTGGTGTGATTGAATTCCTTAGTCCTTACTCAAATATACATCCTTGTGTCCTCGGTCAACATAACTCCATGAGGGATTGATGAGAAGGCACCCATAGGGTCGTCTTTGAAGATCTCTTTTTTCATGATGAACCAGAACTAGGGTTTTCACAACTAGAACTCCAAATCACTTCAAAAAACTCCAAAAATCTCTTTGATTTCTTCAATTGCATGAGTAATAAAAATTCCTTACACATTTTCTTTATAAAAGAATGATCTACCCTAATTCACATTAAATGTAGTGGATTTCAAAAAGTTGCTAAAAACTTTTGTTCTCTACTTAGAAAAACCCTAATTTTCTCTATAGAAGATCATTCCTTCATATTTTATTCTAATTCCACTTGCATAACCTATAGCTTATCATTTCTTACCACATATCTCCATGCCAAGGAATGACATGCTGAACATCAAGGGGGTTCAAGTGATTTTACATTAAAGCTCCCCCTAAGACCTTGCTAGGTCTAGTTCCCAGAAGAATTGTCTATATCGGATGAGAGCACATATGCATCTGTCATCTTAGTATCTTCTTTCTTCCTCAAAATATTATTCATTTCTTGCTTAATCTCATCTTTATCAACCTTCTTCGTGGGTTCATTTCTTTCTACTAGATTGGTTTCCTTACACTTTTTGTTTTTGCAAACTCTTGAGATATGTCCAGGTTTTTTACAATTGTAGAGACAAAATTTGTCCAATTAGATTGAATTCCATTGACTCTTGTTCTATATTGATTAGATTTATGTCCATACTTGTTACAAGTATAACAATAGCCATTAAAGGATTGATTCACTTTTCCTTCCATTAAACTGATTCATCATCAAGGTTCTGCATTCACTTACCCTATGTCCAATTCTTTTGCAAGAAAAAAATTCACCAGTGAAGTGACCAAGAAAATGATTCATCCTACTTGTACATTCAGTTGCCCTGTGACCAAATTTGTTGCATGAAAAACAAGTTCCATTAAAAGATGGATACCTTTGTGCATTAGGTTGTCTCACAGATGGTCTCCTAGCAAAGTTCCTTGAATTTTCTCTCTACTTTTCTTTATTCTGAGTCTTCTAGTTGTCCTTAGATATTTCACCTCCTTCCATTCCCAGGCCATCTTTATCTTTGCTCAATTTTTGTCCCAAAATAAATTCATTAAGCCTATCTGAGCTAGATTTGAAATTGTTTTCACAGAGTTTCACTTTCTCCAAATACACTTTCAGGTTCACTAATTCTTGTTCAAGCTTGGTGCACTCATCAGACTTGCTTTGTACCAATTTTTTCAGACATTACTAAATTATTTTCTTCTTTTCTACTTGCACTTTTAAACCAGTGATTTCTTCATTAGCATGCTTCAACTGATCAATTACTTCCCTATGCCTTTCTTTGAAAATTTTCAATTTCTCTTTTAAATTTCGGACACATTCATTTGCACTTTCAATATTTTCTTTCAGCTCTTTATTTTTTCTTTCAACTTTATCAAGATCTTCAAGAGTAGTCCAAAGCTCTTCTTTATCATTGATTTCTTTGATCTTCGAGATCTCCCTCAAGCTATTAGGCTTATCTAGAGGAACCAAGCTCTTATACTAATTGTTGAGTATTGAAGATACTAAGAAGGGGGGTGAATCAATAACTTCTTAAATTTTATGAATAGATACAACCCAATTATTCCAATGCATACAATAGTAAAGATAAGTAAAAGCATTAAAAAAATATGAAATCTCAAAACACATGAACACCATGATTTTTACATGGAAAACCCAAAATGGGAAAAACTATGGTGATTGTTAGCTCACAATAAGTATAGCCAATCATAAGATATTACAAAGGGGGGTAGCTCACTATATAAAATACAAAAGGCTCGCTGCCTATAGAATTATAATGACCAAATGGCTTACAACCAAAATTAACTGACAAATTACACCTAGTGAGTGTTGATTCAGTTCCAATGAAGCTCAGTAAACTGACTTGACACACTTCATCATATTTGCACTTCTTCACATTTGCATTCACACCTCAATATCCTCTCACTCTTCAAAAACTATCGAATATATATACCTGATCTCTCTGCAAGTATCAATTAGGTCAACCTAATTAGATGCACTTCTTATTTATCAAAAAATACCAACTATCAACTACAATTTTTCACAAAATATTCACAAAAATCAATTTAGATGCCCAACACACTACATCATGTTGGAATGGACATAAGATAGGTCACACATATATCCACATAACAAAAATTAATTCATCATTACATAACTTATCCATTAGGTTGGCCAAGTATGTTCTTCATTTTTCCAACACTATACAATATTTACCATGAAGCCTTGGCAAGTGAAAAATCTTAAAATCTACTCTAGTGACCACTGCAGTCTCCAAACCCACTATAAGCTTCACTACTTATACAATTGATCAAAAAGGTATCAAAAGAAAAGCATAAAATAAAATAAAAGAGAAAATATTAAAAAATGGGCAACTATGTTGGTCTATGAACAACTCTATTGGGGCTATGGACGCCCAACTAGCAATAGAGCGATGTTCATGGGGATTACAACAATAACTCTGCCAGGGCTATGGGTACTTTACTAGCAATGAAGCAATGTCCAGTTTACTTTTGGGGTAAAATTACTTACATAGCTTGTCCTGGTCAATTGATCTTTGTCCTCTATGGTTTTTGGAGGAGAATGAATTCACTACACACATGCTTCTAAGGTATGTCATGATTGGATTCAGTTAGCCATTCTAACCTCCTCTAAGCTCTAAGTTTATTTGATGATGCTTGCTTCTCATCTGCAAAACTAGAGATTCTCGGTTCTAGATGAATCTTTACCCTTGGAATTCTTGAGAGCGTTCTCCCAACAAAGTCACCATTTTTTGTGCCTATAGCACACATGCCTCATTCGAACCAGGGACCCTCTCTTTTTGTTTCACCTTGACTAGGCCAATTTTCCTTTTCCTCATTTTGTCTACCCCTTATTTTTTAGCCTAAGTTGGTCACATGCCTTAAAATTTCCAAATGTATCTTAGCCAAAGTCACCTACCCCAAGTTTTGTCAAGTTTCTGACATTTGCAGAAATCACACTGTTGGCTTCCATCCATCTGAAGCTATCTTTCCCTTCGTCGCATGTGGGTCCACTCTCATGGGTTTCCCTAAGCAATTTTTTTTATCTACTTTGTCATCCCCTACGACTCTCCACTCATGTCTACCCATAGTGGATTTCCCACAAGTGATTTTTGCACTCATCTCTACCATTCGAGTCTTCACACAATGTCTTCTATGGCACGAGTATACACAACTCAACCTACCTGACTCCCATCGTACTTGCACTTAATGCTCAACATTAATGGTGAATTTTCTATAAATAGACACCTCCTCAGCTGTCATTTTCACCTAGGTTTTTTGGAATTAAAGAGACAAAATTGCATCTTTCCACACACAAAAGATTCAAATGCTTCGTCGGTGACTATTTTTCCATATGCGACCAAGTTACATATCTGATTTCTCATCATTTTCTATTTACAACACTGCCATTGAGTTATTTTTTAGGGTTTAAAACTGCATGAGAATTAGTGAGTCTGATTTTAAATGGTGATAATAATTCCTTGTGCCTGAAACCCTCCAATGCACTGTGTGGAATGCCCAGTGAGAAAATATTCCTGAAATACTATTTGAGATACCAAACTGCAGTGGCCATTATGCCCTTCAGCCAAACATTCAAAAAAAAACATTGTCCAAATCCTCATGGTAAGTCAAAATTCCCTCATGTGCAATCATGCGAGACTCCATCCCATCGACATCATAACCAACAACAAATCCCTCAAGGTTTCCCTTCATTTGAACCCCACATTCACATTTAACTTAAACCTGGGAAAAATGGTTAACCCCTAGGAAAAATTTGAGTCCTCTCGCATGGGAGTCTGCAGTGGGAATTTTGCTCTAGCCATGTTGTTCTAATGGCTAATCCACTAAAGCTACCTACTTTTTGAACTGCACCCCTCCATTTCTCTAAGAATGTTCAACCATTTTTTATTCAAAACCGACCAAGTCATTGGACCAATGCAGGTCCATACCTACGGATCCCCATAGGTGGGCCTTCATTCCTTCATTGTTGTCTTTAACAGAAAAATCATGAGTGGCCTCCTGATGTGTGGCTTCCACAATATCTCCCTCTACCATTATTGAGTGAAGTCAAAGTATGAAGTTCCCAAGTCAAATACCTTATGGATCCACCCATGCAAGTTGCCTCATGCAAACATCTATCTTGTCAATGTCGTTCCCAATGATAATTCAAATATACAGGTTCTCATAGTGTGTTCCTCACACCCACCACCTCTACAAGCTCAACATTGGGGTTCAAAGTGATAAAGCTTCTAAGTCAAAAATGACTAGGTCGGTTCACACTTACAAGCATCCACCTTTGGAAGAAAGTCTCCATGTTGTCATTGTTAACAAAAAAGTCCCTGTGTCACCCTACCTTGTGGGTCCCGCATGCCTTATTTCCTCAAAACAAAGTTTCAAGTTCACAAAAAAAAATCCCAAGTTAGATAATCCTTATAGGTTTGTTCATGTGGACCATTGTCCATGGAAGGTTATTACCTCTAGGTCATTTCTTAGCAACAACACATCACTACCTCCCCACCATGCGGTCATCGAACCTATCAACATCGCTGGTATGGTAGATGCACAAATGGAAAAACTACAGGTCAAGATCTTTTTATAGGTTATTCCATGTGGGTTTCCTATCTTAGAATGCCATCCAATTAAGGCACATATCTAGTGGTAGAAATATAATAGCTTTCCATCCCATGGCTTCAACACTCCCAAAATCTGCATTCCATAAAATGACCGAGTCTTCAAGTAAAATGACCAAATTTAACTTCTTGTGTGCACCGAGGGAGTTAGAACAAAAATTAATCAAGTAAAGAGACATGGAAGATCTTGCAGGGTTGAACTCCACTTGTGGAATGTCATCTCCCTTTGGCCATCCCTTAACAACAAAACACTAACAACCTTCCACCTTATAGCTTATGCATCCTTCACACATACAAAATCCTTAAGGGTTGATCAGACAAGAGAAGACAACTTCAAGTTCCTCCATCACTAATTTTCACACATACCAAATGGCTTCACGTTAAATTTTCTCAACAATTAAGTCATGGGAAAATGTATCATAGGGTTGCCTCATGTAAAACTTCATCCTCCCTACACCGCTCATTATGACATCCACCCTAATGGCTTATATAGGGTGAAGTCCCACACTACCAGACCCACATATCTGCAAACTACCCAAATAAGCTTCAAATGATAAACTGTGTTGGATGTTATGATCTTTTAAGAGTATGTGGATGTAATTAATGACATATTCTCATGATTTGACTAAAATTTTCTCTCTTAATCTATAAAAACAATTAGTGCACCTTTCATGTGTAAAATTTATGGAACCCGCTGAGGGACCAATTGAGAAGCCAATTGGGAAAGTTGAAAAAGGAAAAAGACCAGCAAGGACCCCCAAAGTAAAAGAGGAGAAATAAAAAATGAATTACAAATTTCATGAGGTCGAGTGTACCTCAAAGATCACTTCCAATTGGGATAAGGTCATCGAAACTGATTTGGGGCATGTCAGCATAGATGAGTTCAAGCTAAGGGTTATGGTTAACTCCACAATAGAGGAAGCCTTATGGATCAATAAAAGTGGACTTGAAAAGGTAGCAGGCTTCCCTCCTGCTTTGGTAGCTCCAAAATTAGTAATGGCTTGTTGGGAATGCTATCACCCATAGAACAAAAGGATAGTCACTAGGGATGGAAGAGTACCAGCAGACCTATCTCTATAGTCCATTTGGAAAACGTTTGGAATTATTGTGTTTGATGAAATGGAGGAAGTTGAGAAGGGGTTCAACTTGAAAATATGGTAGCAATATCCTATTGGCTGCAAGAGGACAATAAATGAAACATGGTTGAAAGATGAGAGGGGCAATGCCAAAAATTTCCCCAAAAATTATCTAGAAGTGATTTTGTAGAAGAAACTAATGACTTGGTGACTCTCCTTACTAGAGTAATGGGCCTTCCCACTTCCAATTTTTTTTAGGAGTGGATGTTTTATTTCATAGAGGTTATCCTTTGAGGCACCACTAACTTCCACTGGGCGAAGATGATAAGTGAGAATCTGCATAATAAGTTTATTGAAGTGAAGAAGACTTCACAGTTTTATGACCTCTTATCTAGTCTATCTCCTAGTAGTAAAGTTCTCATATAAAGGATTGGATTGTGTTGGGGTACTAGGAACAAAGAAATGGAAACTCAAGGTATATGATTGCTACCCTCAACTTCAATACAAGAACTTTAAGAAATACTATAGGAGGGTAAATGACGCCTTCATTGGACACATCATTTGGACCCTTGTGGGAAACTATCATAGAAGGGTTTCACACAATGCTAAGGTGGTTATAAAGGGATTTCAAGGATAATTTTCATCTAATTTCCAAAATTTACATACATCAGAGTAGAGGGGTTCTTGGGGAGACCTTACTGACTGCCCTACTACCCCAACGATAGGATTATTTTATTGGAGCTTATTCGGTAGTTGCAAACTGCCCATACATTGTTGCACAATAAGTACCATGTTGGGGTCCCTTATCCTCTCACATTTGGAGAGGGAATGTACTCTTTCCCTGCTACCCCTAGCATCAAATATTTTGAAAAGTAAATAGAAGAGTATAATTTTGAGTTACACACAAAGAGAGGAGGCTTGGATCCTGAACAAATTAAAGAAACAAGTTAGAAGGCAGTATGCCCACTGGCTGCACATTGAAGATTTTTGGGAAAATTATGATAATGGTAGGGAGGTTTGAAGGTGACACTATATGAGGATGACTGTCAGATTTTTAAAATCCATTAACCTATATCTAGTCCAAGATAATATTGTCAAAGATGAAAATGTTCTGGATGAGAAATACAATGCTTTAGTAAATATGTTGTTACTCATAATTGACTGGGCCAAGCTAGAGGTCACTAACTTGGACATTGTTAGCTGCCCCGTAGAGCAGAGAACCAAATAGTGGATAGATGAGAAGATCACTCAATGGTATGAGCAGGACACAAAGCTAACATATGGGGAGCTCAAGGATGAGCTAAAAAGTGAGACGGATAGTGGCACTAATATCAGATCATCAGGTGAGGCTCCTAAAGGGTATGTGTAGGATCATCATGGAAAAAATAGTTTTTTTTTTAAATCTATTTGGTGAAATTTTAAAATTTCAATGTAGTAGTACTTAAATTTTAAGGAAAAAATAAGTAGGTATCTGTTTGACCACCCTAACCACAATAAAATGATAATATTTATTTACAAGATTTTAGATGTAGGTAGCGGACTCATGTCCCAATGTGATGCATATTTTTTTGTAATTTTTTTCCAAGTAAACAATTAATTATGCTTATTTTATTACAAATCATATGTCTAGCCACCTTAACTTGGTCAAAAATTCATGAAATTCATTTTTTTAAAATCCTATAGTATACAAAGCATAGAATGTGACACATGTTTCAGGTTAAAAAAATGTGATACCATTTGAAAGCTATAGATGTTTTCCAATCAGCCTATCAATCAGGACTTTATTCGTAGTTCAAATAGAAAATGAATAATAATTATTTATTAAATTCAAAGTAAGTATAATTTATATTGGTGGAAAGCTAAGAATCTCCTTTAAAAACCCTTTT
Organism: Sequoia sempervirens; assembly: GCA_007258455.2. NCBI lineage: Eukaryota > Viridiplantae > Streptophyta > Pinopsida > Cupressales > Cupressaceae > Sequoia > Sequoia sempervirens. Next base: position 346,287,762 of record VDFB02281492.1, on the reverse strand, counting down.
CATTTCATCAATTTTGGCTAAAATAAATTCATCAGCCACATACCTTACACATACCCATCATATTGCCACTTTTTGGCCCATCATGATCCTACACATACCCTAAATCTCCACCTATCATAGGATCTAGGAAAAGGATGGATACATCTGAGCAAAATCCTAAGCACTAAGTATATACAAGGAAATCAATAGAGGGGCAACCACCAAAGAGGGAAAAGAGAATGAGAACCTTTGTTCTCGAGATGTCAACCATTCAAGAAGAGGGTTCCCTCCATAAACATGAGGAAGAAGTTGGGAAACCTCACTCACCAATACCCACTACTTTTGCACTCCCATCAATGACTACTGTTGCTACCACTATACCATCATGTACCACTCCCAAATCATTGCCCATCTCATCTTTGTCTTCCATGGACATCTCTATCCACCTCACCTCAGCCTCCTCGACCACTCATGTGGTGGTGTTAGACTCTTCTTCCTCCACCACTTCCCTGTTGTCATCTTCATCGCTCCCACCTCCACTACCAACACTTTCTACTTTTCCACCATCCCTACCAACAACTTACACATGACACTTCTCACTTTTCCACATGCCTTTGCTTCATATTTATAGAATGTGCCATCCAAAATCTCTAAGGTAATCTTGAGTCCTCAAGTTCAAATGCTAATGGCCCATCTTGCTGCCACCTTGCCTCTCCCTCAACCTCCTACTAATCCCCCTAAAATGGAGGCTACCATAAAAATCTATAAAGAAATGGAGATGCTTAGTGGGGAATAGCTCAAATAAGTAGATGTGGGTATTACTAAAGAGCTAGAGGACTTTGACTGAGATGACTACTTTGAGCATCTTGAGGGAGGACTAAAATTATACTTGGATGAGGTAGTTTTAGAAGGAGAAGGGCAGAAAATGCTTGAAGAAGTAGATGCAAGTAAGTTTGATTATTATTATGAAGTTGAGACCTCTAACCAAGAGCTTGAAGAACAACCTAAAGAGTGGATAGACAAAGAGGAAAACCCAGAGGAGCATCACTCCAAGGAAGGGAAAACTAATATAGGTAATGATACAGAGAAGGTTGATGAGCCCCTACAGACTGGCCAAGATGAGGGCCTCAAAGGTGGAGAAATGCCTCTAGAAGGAGAGGGATAAAAAGATAAAGAAGAGAATGCAGAAGAATAGAGTGTTGAGACTGAGAAAGAAAGTGAAGAAAATAAGGGGGAAACACTACATGAAGGACATATTGCCAAAGAAAATGTGGAATACATTAAGCTTGGTAAAGGAGAGGCCATGATACGTGAAGAGGAGCAAGAAAAGGAAGAAGAAAACATCCAAGATGCTTCCAAATAGGAGAAAGAAGGGCCCTTGAAAGAGGGGGATAATGTTGAATCCCTAGATAAAAAAATAGAGGTTCCTACATTTTTGGAGCAACAACTAAAGAGAAAAGCTCTAGTAGTTGTCAATCCCAAGGCTTGATTAGAGGAAATCTTGGCTAGAGCCCAAGTAAAGACACAAAAGGATAAGAAACCCAAGATCAAATCTAACATCACAATTGATGCTTTCAAGTCTAGGATATTGCATGTGGCCACTCCTACAAAAAATAAGGATGCAAGCTCCATTTAAGGAAAGGATTATCAGGTGACCACTATCAATCTAGGCCAAGCATCTCATGCTTAAAAGATAGATGAATTCCAAGGGTTAGTGTGGATTATCCTTTAGTAGATGAACAAAGATCAATTGGAGGAATGAAAGGAACAAGTGGTGGAATTGACTATCTTCATACAACAATGGACCACATTAGGAGATGAAGCTTCAACAAAATCCCCTACACCCACCTTTCTCTCTTAGGAAGAGGTGAAAAAAATGGAGAAAATGAAGAATTATACTAAGTCTACCTCATATTGGTTCAAGAGAGTCATCAACATGGGTGAAAAGTGCATTAGCTATGCAATAAAGATCCATGATGAGTTTCGGGTTCTCCAAAAGGAATTTGAGCAAGAAATAGATATTTGTAAGGATTTCCCATAACTCTATAGAATTATGTATCCAAAGCTGGAAAGCATCCTCAAACTCTCCCTGGAAACTTGGGAAAAGGAATTGGCAATGCCCAAAATGTACCGCTGACTGCTCGAGCCCTGGTAGCTAGATTTTTAATACAAGAAAGAAGTTTTGGAAAGGGATTTGCAAGAGTTGGAAGCCAATCACAAATGGATCATAAAGCATCAGGTTGAGAGTGATGATTATTTAATGTTGATGACAGGTTATGAGATGCCCGCCTTGGAGTTAGATAGGGAGAAAATCAAATATGAACTCCACCAGAGAATAGAGCAAGGGGTTGGTGACACATTGTCAATTGATTTCATGGATTTTTCTACAAGGGCCTTCTCAGAGTCTGAACAAATGATTAGAGTTGTGCCAAAGTGCATAGAGCACCAAGATCTGACGATGGAAGGATTCAAGAGAGTTTCCTTCCAAATCTCCAAATTTGATCTTTTTGAAGAAAAGAAGCTACTAGCTATCATTGGGAAATTTGTAGAATATGCCACATCAAAGAAAGAAGCTGGAAATCCCATTATAGCTAAACAAAATTTGTTAAATTAGCGAAATAGTTAGAATCAGCTAGAAGACAAAATAGACTACAACAAAAAATAAGGAAAATCCAAAATGGTCTATTTTTATATTGTAAAATTTTGTACTCTTGTGGGGTAGGTGAAACCCTAAAATAGAATTAATTTGAGCCATTCATTGTAAATGAATCTTGACCATTCATTCTTCTTTTGGCAAACTATAGATAGGGGAATCCTCTCACTTTCAAAGAGAGAGATGAGTTGTTGGGTAAAGACATGCTGCTACAATATATAAGGAAAGAATTGAGTTAATGTTTTCTTGTGTGTTGCTATTTATGTGTGCATGATTATATCTCAAAATTTTATTTTATTATTGCTTATTTCAGTTTAAGTTCATGTTATGTTAGTATTTCATGTTGTGCTTTAATGGTGGATGTATGCTATTGTGTTTGATGTACTTTCAACTCATACTTTTGGATATTTGTTGATGACAAATTTCTATGTAAATTTAATCTAAGATACCTTTTTCTACTACACATTAAGTTCAATTGTATATTCATACTTAAAGGATGAATGCACAATCTAAAAATCTGCAAAGAACCTTAGAGGATTGTACTAATTTTAAGATATTGTGGTTTACCCCTAGCTAAGTAAAAATTAGTTTGGAAGTATGTCCACTGTAGCATGCTCCATTGTTACTGTTCAAATTAGTTTCAAACTTAGGGAAACTTCTAAACCTTTTTCCTTTTTCTATTTCTTTTAAAATCTAAAGTTAGGCATAGAATTCTAACATCACTATAAAGCTAAATCTGATGACAGAAGTGAGTTTCAGCTTGTTGTTATGAAATTACAGTCATTTTTCAGCATTTCTAGATCTCTAAAAATTCATCATAGACCCAAGAAAACTCCATTATTTTTCAACCATAAATTCCCCTTATGATTATCAAAAAATCACAACAAACAACTCAGCTATTTTTGGAAGTCATGACCTAAAACCCGAGAGACCTTGGGGTGATTTTATAAAAATTAGTTGCAAATTTTCACATTTCAAGAGAGACATCACACTTGTGTGTTTCCTATGTTGAGAAGTGCAAAAAATCCCATCAACAACTCTAGCAACCAAACAACTAGAAATGAACACACTCCATAGAACTTTTGACATCAATGACAACCAAATTACAATACATATCTTTCTAGTCGCTTTCCTTGGTTCATTCTAAAATAACACTCAAATTGTATTTTTCCAAAACTTGAAACAAGAAATGGGCTTTCATTTACAAATCCAATGTGTTAACTCCAACAAAATTATAGAAAAAAGAGTCACCATATAAAAAATAACACATTTCCAAAGGAACAACCTAGATCTATAAGGAGAGAGGTTAATCCCATAGTGTGGTGGTTAAGTGGTGGTAGTGTTGATGTTGTCACTAGGGTTCAAACCTACACTAGTCTCAATTGTTAAATGCATCTAAAACTATTGTGTCCTCTAAGAAATGAATTCCAAGGTAATCATAATTACTTTCAAAATAGGCAAGATGTTTCCTATAGGCCACCACCTCTCTTTCATCATAGTAATGCAATAGTTCATAACTAATAATATGGAAAACTTGTGACATCTATTGAGTTGCAAGGTATTTTAATTAGATAAAGCTTTAGTTTATTAATTAAGATTTGATCTATTGATCTATTTATTTAACCACAAGGTTTAAGAGAAAAAATAAAACAAGTTTTTGAGTTAAGTATGAGAGGGATTTTTATGTAGATAAACATGTCCATTAGGTTCAATTTTTTTTTTCCAAATCACAATTCATGATTCCTAACTTTACCACATACACATTAACTTATATGAGGACCATCTTTGTTCCTATGATTTCATCCTTGGAGCTAATTCTTGTACTCAAAATATAAAATAGCTAGATGGATTTGGTAACACCCAATCCTTAGGTAATTACAATTCCTTATTTACTTAGGATTCTACCCAAAATTATGTTTTAATTATCCATCAAAATGATACAAAAAATATAACCTATCTCCAATGCTCATTCCCAAATTACTACCATAAAGATTTTTCAGTTGAAATCTCAATTGTAGAAGTGTCGGTTAAATGTATAAATGGACCCAATATTTTTCTTTACAATTCTCCTATTAATTTTGTGAATAATAAAGATGATATTGTGAGGCTATGCATAGAAAAAATAATTATTATAAGGCCACCATCAATAATAGATAATGTATTCCAAGCATAGATGATCTCTTTGATCAAATGAAGGGGTCAATTATATTTTCAAAGATAGAACTTCAATTTTTATATCACCAAATCTACATCAAAGAAGAAGCTATACAAAATATTTTTTTAACTCGCCATGGTCACTACAATTTCAATATATATTACATTTTGGTCCCACTAACACCCTTGTAGCATTTGTGAACTTGATGAAAAGCATTTTCTATAAATACTTGGATTCTTTTATTCTAGTATTTCTTCATGTTATATGATTATCTAATCTAATAATTATGAATGTCATTTGAAACACCTACAAATAGTGTCTCAAGAGCTAATAAATCACTAAATTAACAAGATTTTTTCTAAGTGTACTTTATTTTAAAAATAGGTGCACAATCATGGGCACATTATTTTAATTGAATAAATAGTAGTAGACCCTTCAAATATTCAACTCATCCTTGAATTTCTTGTTCCCAATATTCTTCCTAAATTGTGACACTTTATAGGATTAGTTGAGTACTATCATAGATATGTTGAACAATTTGGTACGATTCAAAACCTAATTACATCATGTGTAAGGGTAAAAGTATTGTTTGGATAGATAATTTGTAACAAGAATTTTAACTTCTAAATAAAAAAAATGACTATTTCACCTTTCTTTATGGTTGGGTGAGTGTAGGATCATGGGGGTCCAAAAAGTGGCAGTATGACACAAAAATGGCTCACAAATTTTTTTATCCAAATTTGATGAAATGAAAAAGGTTTATTGAGAAAATTATCAGATTTCCACCAATAAAAGATATTCCTTATTTTGAATTTAATAGATAATTATTATTAACTTTCTACATGAATTATGACTAAAGTCATGACTGATAGGTTGATTGAAAAACATCTATAATTCTCAAATGATTTCATAGTTTTTGAATCCAAAAGATTCAACACGATCTATGTTTCCCATAATATAGGATGAAGAGAAAAAAAGTGGATTTCATAAATTTTTGACCAAGTTATGGAAGTTAGACAAACAAGTCTTAATATTTTTAAAAAGTTCTAATAAAAAAATTATAACTAATTATTTACTTGCAAAAAAAATACAAAATTTTTTGGCACATTTAGTCATGTGTCCTCTACTTATATAGAAAGTTTCAAAAAAAAAAAAATTACTTGTACTTAGATTGGAAAAACATACACCTACTTTTTTATTTTTTCCTGAAAAATTTAGTACTATTGCATTGAAATTTAAATTTTCACCAAATAGATTTACTTTTTTCAAGAAAAAGACTAGTATCTTTGAACTACATTCAATTTTCTACAAATTATGCTGTTGCATATTCTTCAAATTATGTTAATAACCTATTCAAAATTTTATGTCAAATTTCCTAACTTTATTTTTCTAAATTTTTATTGCAACTTAAGGACCTAGTTTGAACCCCTAGGATCTTGTGCTGATGTAGTTATAAAACCTAATGGAATTAATTATGTAGAAATCAACACATCTGTAGAATTATTTAGCATGTCTTGATATAACATGGAGTTGTAGCATATAGATGTTAGAAAAACCATGTAAAAACTAAACTATATGCCACATTCCTTAAGATTTTATCCATAATTCATGCCTTGTAAAATGGGGTCATTTTTCTCTTAATAAGCCTTTTAAGATTAATATTGACAACTTGGGTTTGAAAAATATATTTACTCAACCAAATTTAAATTCCTAGCAAAGGAAATGGTTATAATTTACTATTCAATATAAATTTAAAATAAAATATAATATTAAAAGAGAATCATTTTATTGATGCACTTAGTAGGTATAAGAATATCTATATGATGTCATTTAGAAATAGTATTTTGGAATTAGGTATCAGATAACATAATAGGTTATTGAAAATACAAAGAGGAATGAAAATATTTGGAAGAGAGAACATAATTGTTGAAATATGAAGGATTCCATTTAGAAGGAGATTATTTTATGTTTTAGAAGTATAATGTGTATTTCCTAGAATGGACACATAATATATGAAGTATTGTTAAAATATTTCTATTACAAACATCCAAGAATAAACATGATTTTAGCATAGTTTGGATCATTGTATTCATCAATGAAGAGAGTAGTAAACTTTGTAGCATAATTTTTGGAGTTTAAGAAGGTTAAATTCAACCATGTGCATCAATTTTTTTTTCTTATCTACTTGACATCCCTAAGTATCAGTGAAAAAATATAAGTCTATTTTATGCTTGGTTTACCCATAATATAAGTCTATTTTATGCTTGGTTTACCCATAATAACTTTCAAGAAAGATATAATATTGGTATTTTTAAAAAAACTCACTAAAGTTGTAAAATTCATTCTTGATAATAAAAGTATAATTCCTTGACATTAGCAATCTATGGTTTGTGAAAGAAATTTTTAGAATTCTTCATGTGCAAAAAAGATAATATCTAATAGGGATGTTCTAATGACTTCACTATTTTTCCCAACATTATAGTAAACCTTTAGGCACAACATTGAACTTTAATATTTCTCATCATCATGAAAAAGATGGGCATGATAAGATAGAAAAATGAATGTTGGGAGTCTTTACAAATGTATTATATGGATTGACAATACAAGTGGGAACAATACCTCATCTTGGCTAAGTTTGTGCTAAATAAACTTTACAAATCCTTCATTGGTATGGTCCCATTTAAAGCCTTACATGGACAAAAATGTAATGAAAAAAAAAGTAGGTAAAACCTTGATGACCACATTGTAATCATTCCTAAGATGTTAAAAGAGGTTAAGGAATGAGTAAATCTAATAAGAAAAAGATATAAGATCACCTTTGATAGAATCAAAAATTAATTAGGTAAGGGATGAACCCCTACTAAATTTATAATTTGAGATAAAGTATTTAGTTGAGTTAAACCACACAAGAGTTTCATATAATTTGGAAAATCCACCAAGCTAAAACCTATATTTTTTAGACCATTTGAAATCTTAGAAAGCTTAACATAATGGCTTGAAAACATTCATTTTCACCTAATTTACTCAATTTCTATGAGGTGTTCCATTTTTTTCTTATAAAATTATACATGGGATATATAACACATATACACGATTTGGGTAGTTTATAGTGAAATATATAACATTCATAACCATAGAACTATTACAATTATTCAAGAATTGAGAAACACAAATTTGGAATCACAACTTTGAGTAATGCAAGGTCTAATGAGACTAGTAGTCTAAAGATATTGTAACTTGGAAAGATACTCAAGAAATGAGACATTTGTTTCCTTCCTATTCTATAATACTAGAAGCTTTAGGATGAAGCTCTTATAAGGTGGGAAGTATGTAATACCCTAGGATTACTTATCTGATATTATATACATAATCCTAGGTTATAGTGTAATAATGGTTTATTTTCTTCTAGAATTTGATTAATCATCCTAAAATTAAACTAAATAATCATCTACGAAGTGAATAAAATAGTCACACATTATTGATAAATATGTACATTTTATATCATTTAAATGAAGATACTTTTGGGTTTCCACTTCTATTTCATTGTTTTAGTTTTTATAGTCTAGTTTCCTAGCTCAACATTGGTACTTTAGAGCATATACTATTTTTACGACCATTTTTTCATCATCTATTTTTGTAGACCATTTGTTTAGGGTTACTATTTCTATGGTTTTTATTCTAAAGTATCTTTCTAATCAATTTGTTTAACTCATTTTAATTTTTTTTTCCTACATGAATCCAATACACATGAAGTCCACGTTAGTTCAATATGACAGGGAAAAGGGAGGTCACAAAGCCAAATATGAAAATATTGAAGTGTCAATAAAATATTTAGAGTCCTTTGAATTTATAGTCATTCAGAAATCTATTCTTTATCACATTTTATTACAATATTCCTTATCTTATTTTCTCCCATATCCATTCTATTCACCATTATTTTTACATATCCTAATCTACATTGAATGAATTTACTTTTTTGTAATCCCACACATTCTCTTTGACATGTCCTTATTTTATCTATTTTTAATATTCCCTATCATATACTTGTTATATTCATGTCTAATTACCTACAATACCCACATATTTTCTTGTAACAGCCTATATGTACTTTCAAATCCTTCCTTTATAAAGAATTCTCCTACATTCTATTTTCACAAATACGTGATATTCAACTAAGTTGGAGGGAGTAAAAAATAGAGGTATTATGCGAAATAGAAGAGGAAGTATTTTCCAAACTATTTAGGATTATGGGATTTTTTCCCATTTGTGGTTATGGATTTATGATGTAAAAAAAAAAAAAAAGTCTATTTTTCCATTCAAACATTAGAAAATATGTATTTTTAAAATGGAGGAAAATATTTTGTAAATAAAGCAAAAGACATGTTTCATTTCTTTATAATTTAAAAAAAAAAATCATAAAAATAAAATGATTAGTATACCTATATTTTTAGAAAAATCTATGTAAAATATATTGATAAATATCATTCTTAAACACCTATTTCAATTAAATCACAAATTTAGACATAAATAGGTACTTCAAGAATGATATCCCTCTTCATATTTTACATATATTTTCTAAATATTGATATGTTGGTTTAGCTAACTTTATTTAATAATATTTTTTAATATAAAATATATGTAATTTATTTTATTAATAGTTTAAATTATTCATCAAGATTTATCTAACAATAAAGTGTCTATTTTATTAAGGAAATATTACAAAAATTAAACCAATATTTGAGCTTTTATAATTTCAAAGTGTTAGTGATATATCAAAGTATAGACTACTATCAAATTCTTAGAAACCATTTCATTAGTTTTATGACTTTCTTTAGAAAATTAAAAAATTAAAATATTATTTGATATATTTGCAACTAATATTTATATAGTTCATACATGCATGTACACCTTTATTGTTTTATTTATTCAAGAGTTACTTTATGTAATGCCTCGCCACGAAATCCCAAAGGACAACACATCTAACTAACAATTATGACACCATTTTTTTAAATGAATCAACATATAGATCATACTATTAATTACATAGAATGTAAACTACACGTACACATGCTAGCATTATGTCCTTTAGGGTAACATGACTACATTATTAACATATCAATTATCCAATCTAAACATACATCGTAAAATAACTAACAAAAAGAGTTTAAGTAAATCTACTTCATTAAATATATATATATTTCCACAGATACAACACCATTAAATATCATATAGTATGGGAAAATAAGTACATGATCAGTTTCTTTTACATAAGGGTACATCAATACATTGAAACATGATTACTTAATAGCTTCCCTTATAACGACTAGAAGAATACAGAGTCATATGTGAGATGAAACTAGTGTGTGATGGGAGACTCTTCTGGTGGGGTGGCAGTCATTCAAAATTCTACAAGGGCGAGAATTGTTGGTTCACCTCTTGGTGGTAATGGCAGTAGGTCAAATGTTGTTTTCGGTGTTGGTGAGGATTTGTCAACCTACAATGGGGTTGTCGGCTTTGATGGTGGGTCCTCATTTCTATCATTTGTTCCAAATTCCTTTGGCTTGGATGGTTGCCCTACCAAACTTGGTGTGGGGGCATCTCCTCTTGATGTGAGTTTGTCCTCTTCCCCTTGTCTAGAGAATCTTGGAAAAGGTGTTGATGGTGAAGGACATAAGCATGTGGAGGTATTATCAAATGGTCCAAGCTGGTCTAGTCTTTTGGGTGACAATCCTAAAGGAAAGAGCTTGTTGGTGTTAGTTAGCTTTCAAGAGAATCTGATTACATGAGAATGCTTGGTGTCAGCTCCTGACTACATTATTGAGAATCGGTTGGTTTTGGTGGACCTTACTTTGGTTGGGAAATTTATGGGGCCTCACCCTAATGTGGAGTTGGTCAGAAACCTTGCTTCTAAGCGATGGAGAATGAAAGGCCAGGTGGAAGTTGTTGCAATGGAAAAAAGATATTTCTCGTTCTCTTTCACTTTTAATGAGGACATGGTTGTTGTTCTCCCTGGAGGACCATGGTTAATTCGTAAGTCATCCTTAGTTATAAAGAAATGGGAGGCAGGTTTTAATCCCAGTTCTTATTCTTTTTCTTCAACCCTTTTGTAGGTGAGATTGCCAACTTTACATTTGGATTTTTTGGATGAGCAAGTGTTTGTTGGTATTTCCAATATGTTTGGTAAACTCCTTTGTATTGATCAAATGATGACCTCTAGGAAGAGGTTAGTTTATGCCCAGTTCTGTATCATTGTTGACCAATCTATAGATTTTTTGGAAAGGGTGACTATTAACTCAAAGTTGGACAGTTGGAGCCAATTAATTGAGTATAAATCTATTCCCTTTGCTTGTTTCCACTATAAAAAGGTTGGTCATTAGGAAAAGATATTCTCATTAAAGGTTAAGCTTGTTTAACCCCAACAATGCATGGAATGGAGGGAGAAACAAAATGTTGATGTTGTGGTTGGGGAGGAGGCTGATAGGCCTTAAAAACTATTGAAGGATTTGGTTTTGGATTCTTCTAGTAAGGAAGGAGGTGTTTTGAATGGTGTGGTTGCTGAGGTTGTTTCCCCTTAGGATCTTCAAGTTCCTGAAAGGGACATTTAGGTGGTTGAAGAAGGGGAAGTGGTTGGTGGTGTGGAGGCTTCTGTTTTTGGGTCTAAAGGTGTTGATATAGGGGAAGTTGTGAAGGACCTCCATCCTGGGGAGGATGAAGAGAATGTTAAGGTTCAATCTTTGTTGGTGACTTATCCTAATGTGGAGAGTGGTGGTTTGGAGGAGATTCTATAGGACCCTTCAAGGGCTCTTTCAAATATGGTGCTTACCTCTTCTATCAATGATTGTGGGTTGATTTGCTCACAATAGGTGAATGATCCTCCTTTTTCTCTAGTTAAAACTAGAAATAGGAAGAAGAATTTGTCACCTCAAGGGATGGCTACCAGGAATCGATCAAAGGAAGATTATGGATTGGAACCATGGGGAAGAGGGAGACTCACCTTGATGCAGAGTAGGGAGAAAGAAAGGTGGATATTGTTGATGGCTCCCAGAAAACCCTTTTTGAGATGTGTCCCAAGGGAGCATCTCAGACTCCTCAATGATTATTCTTTCTTGGAATATTCAAGGGTTAAATCACCCTCACAAACAAGATTTCCTTTCTAATCTAATGAGGGATCATAAACCTAATGTGATCTTGATTCAAGAAATTAAAATTCCTGTGGAAAGGTTGGAAAGTTTTAAGAAGAGACTCTTTAAGGAGTGTGGCCTATATGGTTTTGATGCGGATTGTGCTTCAGTGGGCATGGCTACTTTTTGGAATATGAAAATTTTGGTTAGTAAGGATATTTTTGGGATTTCTAATCACATTTGTACTTATTTATATCATTCATCATGTGATTTCTCTTGGGTTGCTTCTAATATTTATGCACCTAATGTTAGAAGTGCTCAAAAGCATTTCCAGGGGAATTTATGTTCTTTTAGGGCTAATTTTCCTTCCCATCACTGGTTGGTTGTGGGAGACTTCAATACTCCTTTGAGTTCTGATGATAAAATGGAAGGCTCTTGGATTGATGATGAGAGTAGGTTTGACTTAATGTCTTTTTTTAATGACAATGCCTTGTTTGATGCGGATTTGTGGGATGCCTCTTACACTTGGTTGAATCGTTGGATGGATGATGCTTTAATCCAAGTCAAACTAGATAGGTCCCTTCTCTCATGAGTGGTTGGCTTGGTTTTCTTGCTCCCTATCTTCCTTGACTAGGTTGGGATCAAATCATTTTCCTATATCCCTGTTGGCTGATGTGGCAGCTCGAAGGCATGCTTTTCCTTTTCATTTTGAAAAAATGTGGACGTCTCATCTGTATCTTAAGGCTAAGCTTGATAAGTGGTGGGATATTTAGGTGGATGGATCAACTATGTATAGGGTAGCAAAGAAGTTGGTGGCAATCAAATCCAATGTGAGAAATTGGAATAAAACCTCCTTTGGTCATATTTTCCATGAGAAGGCCCATATCAAGGTTGATCTTGATCTTGTGTAGCAAAGAATTCAAGCTAGGGGTTCTAATGTTATTTTGGCTAATGAGCAGAGTGTTATGTTGTCTTATCTTCATAACATTGTGGCTAGGGAGGAAGAATTTTGGAAATAGAGATCAAGGGTGGTGTGGTTGAATTGTGGTGACTGAGAATGAGGAAGAGATTAGATGAGAGACTATTAATTTCTTTGCTAGTATCATGTCTAATGATTTTATTCCTTCCATGGCTAATTAGGATCTACAACTGGAGGTTATTCCTCATCTGGTAATGGAGGATCTCAATCGTATGTTGTGTAGCATCCCTTAGGCAGAGGAAGGTAGGAGTGAGGTATTTTCCTTTGTTGGTAATAAGGCACCCAACCCTGATAGGTTTCCCATGTTCTTCTTTTAGGAATTTTGGTCAATTGTTTCTAAGGATGTGGTGGATGTGACTAAAGAGATTTTTGGTAGTCAGAATTTTCTTAAAGAATTAAACTCTACCTTTTTGGTGTTGATTTTGAGGATTCCTGGGGCTTCGACCTTTAATGATTTCAGACCAATCAACTTGTGTAATTCTATCTATAAGATCTTTTCCAAGGTTCTTTTTGTGAGGTTTCAAAGGGTTTTTCCTTTTATTATTTCTCCCAATCAAAGTGGCTTTGTTTTCAAAAGGAAAATTATTGACCCTATCATCACTATGCATGAGAACATCCATTCACTGATGGTTAACAAAAGGCATGGCTTCTTGCTAAAATTTGATCTAGTTAAAGCTTACAACAAAGTTAATTGGGACTTTCTATATAAAATTATCTTTGTTTTTGGCTTCTCAGATACCTTTTTTCAGTTGATTAGGAGCTTCACTTCTTTTGTGTATTTTTCTATGTTGGTGAATGGCTCTCCTTCGTATTTCTTTAGAAGTTCCAGGGGGTTTGGTAGGGGGACCCAATTTCTCCCTTCCTTTTTATTATTCTTTCTGAGACACTGGGTATATCATTGCAATCAAATCTTTCCTCAGGTTCCCTGAAGGGCTTGAGACCTTCTTCTTCCTCACCCTCTTATGTGCATCAACAATTTTTTGATGAAACCTTGATCTTGGGCAATGCTTATATTGCGGAAGCTAGAGCTATTAAGGTGACCCTACAAAAGTATGAGGCAGTGTTAGGCCAATTGGGGAGCCTTCCTAAGAGCAAAATCTTCTTCCTTAACAATCTTCTTCCCTAAGGAGGGCGTAGAGAATTTTTGGTATCCTTCAATTTTCTATGGGATCTCTTCCTTCAACCTACCTTGGGTTGCCTCTTGGATCCAATTTGTCTCATGACTCCTAGAATAGAATGATTGATAAATTTAATGTGAAGCTGGCTAGTTGGAAAGGTGTGTTGCTTAGTTAGGTTGATAAGTTGGTGCTCATCAAGGATACTTTATAGAATCTTCCTTTGTATGCTCTCAATATCTTTAAGATGCCTCATAAATTTTAGGAGCAAATTGAGGGTATCCAGAGAAAGTTTCTTTGGTCGGTTTTGGAGGTTAAAAAGAGATCGAGTTTAGTATCATGGGAGGAGGTGTGTCGATTTAAAAGTTAAGGAGCTCTCGGTCTACACAATATTAAGCCCTTCAATTTGGCTCTTGTGGCCAAGGAGCTCTCGCATTTCTTTTGTGGTGAGAAGGATTGGGTACAAATTTTGGCTTCTAAATATCTTCCTGGGATAAATTTTGGGAATTTTTGAGTAAGGAATTTTCTCCTCCTTTGGGGTCCTTCTAGAATTCCCTGTCTAAATCAAGAGAGGTGATTTCTACTAGTTTATTTTGGGTGGTTGGGGATGGTAGGGATATTCTCTTTTGGGATGATTGGTAGTTTAGGAATTGTCCTTTGCATGATTCTCATTGGGATAACCCTTGGAGGGACTTGTGCATTCATGAATTTGGGAGTCATGTGGCAGACTACATTGTCAATGGGGAATGGAGAAAGATTCATGAGGTGTTCCCTAAGCTGGCAGGTCTTTTTAATGAGTTTTCAAGAATTCACATCCCTATCTCTCTTCAAAGGGATAAGGTGATTTGGAATAGGCTCCTGAGTGAAGCCTTCTTAGTGGTCTTTACGTTCAAGCCATGTAATGATATTTTGGGTTGTAAGCCACCATCACACCTAGTGTGGAATTCATATATTATACCTAAGATTAATATCTTTCTATGGTTAATGGTGTAGGATAAGATTCTTACTTAACAATTTGTGGAAATAGGGGTTCTCCATGCCTAATAGATACTACCTTTGTATGATGGATGCAAAGGATAGTTCTCCTTTTTTATTGGCTGTAGCTCTTCTTAGGAAGTTTGGTCCCTTTTTCTCAATATGTGGTGTGTGGTGTGAATTTTTCCTACTTCAGTCTAGGATTTGTGGCTCCAATGGCATGCTCCTTCTTCCAATCCTTCTCTTAAGCTTCTTTGGTCACTCATGTTGCCACATATCTTCTAGGGGTTATGGAAGGAGAGGAACAATAGGATTTTTAGGGATACTTCCCTCTCTCCTCTTTCCCTTTTCTTCAAAATTTTTTCCTCGATTAAGGAGAATTTGATGTTGGTGGTGGACAAAATTGATATTCCTAGAAAAGTGTTGGTTTCATATTATGGTGTTGTGGTGGAAACCAATTGGAAACTTTCCTTTGACATTTCCAAACCCTTGAAGAAGGTCAATCTAGCAAGGGATGGGTTGGTTTGGTTCCCCCCTCCTTTTAGGTGGTTTAAAATCAACTTTGATGGTTCGGCTAAAGGAAATTCGGGTCATGTTGGGTGTGGGGCAGTGTTGAGAGATCACAATGGTAGGTTTTTTTCAGTGGTGGCACTCCCTTTGGGAGTCCAGACAAACTACCTTGCTGAAGTAGTGGCTACCTATCATAGTATTAAACTAGCTAGGGATATGAGGATCTCTAAAATTTGGATAGAAGGTGATTTGTTAAACCTTGTTAATTGCCTTAAGAAAAAATCTCCCCCTTCTTGGTTTATTAATAATTTTATTTCAGATGCCATTTCTTTAAGTGGCGAATTTCAAGAAATATATATTTCTCATGCCTATAGAGAGGAAAATGCTATCGTTGATTCGTTGGTGCATTATGGAGTGACATCAGCTAGATCATGGAGGGAGGATGACATCCTTCCTATTGATTTAAGGAACGTTATTCATAATAATCTTTGTTAATTTTTTTACTTTTTCCTACCTCCTTTGGTTTGTGTGGGTATCATGAAGTTTTTAGTTTGATTAGACTTTTTGCTAAGCTGACACTCATTGGAATTTGTGGCCTCATTTAGCTATGTTGTTTAAGTATCCTCCTCATTATTTCCATTGGTACTTCTCTCAATAGCCTCCCACACTTTCTGGGTATTTTATGGCAATTGATAATGGCTTTTTTTGGCTATGTTTTCCTTTTGTTAGTAATTCGATGATGCGTGATGATAGGTGTTGAACAGAGCCTTTGTCTTGTGATGAAACTAGAGCCAATGCCAATGTTTGGGAAATCTTGCAAAGAGGTGGTGTTACTCCCTTCATGGAGAGATTGAATGGCTTTAATTCCTCTATGTCCAAGGAGTTTTTCAATGCTTGGCATGTTCGTGTGCTAAGTATGTTTGGTAGGGATACTACAATTAATGAAGATTTTATTGTTGAGGTCACGGGTATGTCAATGGAAGGTAGAAAATTTTATAGGGATAAGAACATTTCGTAGTTGACCAAAAAAAAATTTCTCTGTGATAGAGAAAGGGCTAAAATGGTTCATTTAGACTGTAGGGGCTATGATAGAACCAAGATCAAACCAATTTGGTAGGAGGTTACAGTAACTTTGATGCGTTACTTCACTCTTGATGGAAAATATATGACGCTATATGGTCATCACTTTGTGTTGCTCAACTACTTTTTCCATGGTAAGCTAGTGTCTTTTCCTTTTTACCTGTTGATATCTCTAGAAGAGAGTATTTCAAATTTTAGGAAAAACCCTAGAAATCCCTTTTGCATGAAGGTTTGATGTTTCTTATTGTTAATTTTATCAAAGAAAACTACATTGTTATAACCCCTCAGTCCCCTATTCCTAAGAAGGGGAAAGGAAGTGTGAAATGTAGGATTGAAGAAATTTAGGATTCAATGGGTACAGAGTTGGAGAAGGAGTCGAAGGATTGGTCCAATGGCTATGCTACTTATCTAGATTATACACCATTGACGAGTGGTGATAAGCGCTCAACTTCCAAGGATAACCTGCATGCTAAACATAAGTTGAAGGTGATGGAGGGTGTTGTCGAGGACTCTGCCGGTAAGAGGTGTAAGGGTCGTGCAAAGGTTGTGGCAGGGAATATTTAAGGTGATGATTCTGGGATTGGTGGATCCCTTCTAGTTGGTAAGAGGAATTGGGTGGTCAATTTGGAAGACTCTGCTTAGGTGTGTACATACAAGGATAGGAGAAAGGCAAAGATTTTCTCTAAAGGTGTCCATGAGGAGGATCCTCTGGTTGGTTCACACTAGGGCAGGGGTGTGTTTTGGGAGCGATGGATTTTTCTTAAGCATCGAGGCTAGTTAAAGAAGGGGTAGATATTTATTTTAATCTTCTTATGTTGCTTGTCCAAGAGGTCTAGGACCTCCACAACAAGCATGACACCATTTCCCAATGTAACATTTCTACTCTACGTAGTCTTAAGAAGGAATCTACTTTTGGGCTCACCAAATCTTTAAATACCAATGTGGGTTGTCTGGTGGATGATATTTCTAGTTTGAAGAGTGATTATGCTCTAAGGGTGGCTTTTCTAGAAAGATAGAATAGGCATCTTTATAGGGATTTGGACATGATCATAAACATTAGCAAAGAGAAGTTAGAGCCCTCAACTAAAGGTATTTTTTTCCTCAATCAGAAGGTGAAGGAATTGACTGGGAAGGGGCTGTTTGATGACCATGCAACTATAGAAAATGGGGAGGATGGTGGGATGCATGCTATTGATTTCTAGGTTGGTTCGAGTGTGTATACTTAGAGAAAAACAAAGAAAGGTAAAAAGGACCCTACTCGGGATGTTGAGGAAATCATGGAGATCATGATAGGCTAGCGTATAAGGATTTGGATGCAACAAAAATGCTTAAGGAACTGATCTAATGGCCGTGGGGTGTGTCTTTCTATTTTTTATGTTGGCTATTTTAGTCTACTGACAGTATGTCGATGGTCTATTAATCAACTAGTTTTTTGTGTTGTTGGGTGGGTATTTTACTATTTTATCTTTTCTACCACTTTCTTTTTTTGTTCATAGTTTTAGGTACCCTTCAAAACCTATTTATTGTTAATAAAAAATGATAGGAAGAATACCAAATACAAGATAGGATACAACTAAAATAATTACATTACATGGCATCATCGTTATCTCAAGTCTAGTACAAGATCAAGAATCTTCGCATAAGGTACATCCATGCTCACAAAAATCAACTAGGAACCCAATGGAGTGCATAGAAAATTCCACCTGACCATGTGGAACCCTAAGGTCCACCCCCCATGCTAGGAGATTACAATAAGGACCCACTACACAAGCAGTCAAGCAGGAAAGGGCTAACATGAATCCATCATACAAGGTACACAAAACATCACATAATAGTGGCACCATTTCCAGAAGCATGCAAACAATAAAGCGGGAACACAAGATAATGGAATTCTAGATTGTCATAGGGAAGAGTGTCATCGCAAGGTACTGTCATGGGTTGTCTGACATTCCTCTCACTAGGACCTGAACCCCATCTATGGTTGTCTAAATTTCCTCTCACTAGGACCCGACCCCACAGGGTGATACATGTGAAGCCAACAATCCTTTCGTGAGGACAAGGAAGTTGACCTTTCCAACCAAGCCTTTTCACCCCATCCTTAGACTAAACAAGCACTATAGGAATGGGCAAGGACTTCAATTATTTTTTTATGTGAAAGTTACCCATCCCCCGAATTCATTATTTAAGTTATCACTTAATTTAGAAACTCCCAATGGGTTGTCTAGGTCACCACTTTGGGATTCATCCCCTATTGAGAGACACTCCCCTTACTTGCAACTAGAAGACCCAATACATCAAACAAGGTAAAGCCATCTTGCACACTAAACGAAACCACAAGAAACACATATCTAGAGCAAGATATGGAACTTCTTGCTCATAAATCACAACCATAATAATAAGTCAACAGTGCAAGGATACAAACCCTCTTGTACACAATCTCAAAACACCAACCACTACCATGTGAAATGACATGAAACTCATGCAAACATTCATAGATTGATATGGGTTTTCTTGGCGGATCTTCCTAGGCCCCAACCCTCATCTTGGGTTGTCCTGGAAGCCTCACCTAATCCCCAATCCCCATACAAACTCATGCAAGTAAAAATATACTCCCCTCTAGCCTTTGGAATATTACCATAACAATTTCGCACAAGAACTCCCCTTTAAGACAAATCCCAAAATCTACTTAAAATCAAAATCAATCTTAGTAATCAAAAGCTTCTCATTTTTACTAATTCAACACCTCAAACTAGACGAGCAACAAATAAAAAATTCAATCATGAATTCAACCTAAACAATTACACCTACTTTCAAAAATTTTATCAAATTCACCCCCAATTTCCAATAAATGGCACAGTATTCAATTCAAGAAATCCTTGCAACACAAACATAAATACTCCCTTGATAAATCATTACTTCCATTTTGAACAATAGCCAAGTTCACCCAAACTCCACTAATCAACACATTACTTGATATAACAATCAACTCAATAGTACGAATGATCATATTAAGAATGACTTAATCAATCATAAAGGATACTCCTATAGTCAATACTAAGAATAATAACTCATTAAGTAACATCCTTACTTTCTCACTAACATACCTTAGCTATTAACCCTAATATATTTGATTGCAACTCACAATATAAAAGTTATCAACAAATTATTGTCCCACAATCAAATTACCTTTCTTTTATAAAATATAATTAAAGGCTACTTTAATAATTGAAATCCTAACTCATCAACTATTCAATAACTAATTTCTTAATGGCCTTATAAGAAATTCTGAAAGAGATTAACATTCCCTAATTTAAGTAATGATAATCTAACCCAATTTACTTAATCAAATATTTCAATTATCAATACTTCGCTTATTTGATTTCCAAAATTCACTATCATGAAATCAATTAATTATGGTAGAGATATTCTTCTTTATAACACCTTACTTTATACACATTTATAAATATACAAATAGGAATATATAGATGTATAAATATACATACTATAACAGACTAGTTTCACAGACCAAATATAGCAACTTCTATATATACATATTTAAACACACCTAAGTAAATACACATATAACCTTATTGTTATTATTTTTGACATGTATATAAAACCTTATCGATACTATGCTCATATTTCTCTAAATATTCTAATTCAATATCTTATCTCACTGTATAATGTGATATTTAAATAACTATATACATTTATCTACACGTGTATATATAGTAAATAATCATCAAATAAATTTAGAGTGAATAGTATTAGATACTAATTATGACTACAACCATTGAATACCAAATATAAAATGTAATCATCGATTATCATTTAAAATCCAAGTTTGTCAATTATCCACTAAATATTAAATGTAAAGCATTGAATAGGTTGTGGCAAGAAGGAGAGTAAAATTAGAAACCAAAGAGGCAGTTAGGGATACATATGTGATGGAAGATCAAAGGGCACACACTCTATTTGAGTGAATAAGAAAAAAAGATAAATAAAAAGGAGGGCAGATTGAGAAAAAATGTAGTGGTGTTAGTTTAAAGGGTGAAGAGAGAGCAACATTAACAGGTAGTAAGATCACAGGGATTGGAGGCAACATGAAACCTTAGCTCAATAGGAGTTTAAAAGATGGCTAAATAATAGTGAAAAAAGAGGTCCTTCATGTTTTGACAATAAAAGAGGTATAAGAAAATGAATGTTTATGAAAATTGCTTACTTTTGCAATAAGTGATGTGGCATTACAAATGGAGACAAGTAGAGAATACCAATTATTGGATAATTTGAAAAGCCTCTTCAATGGTAAAATGTTAATGTAATAGTTATAACTTACAAATTTAAGGGGTGATCTTGTCTTAAATTCAATCTGATTGGATAAATATTCAATTCCTAAGATTGTCTTAGATCCCTATTAGATGTAAATGGGAATGATAATTACTATTTCATGGTTGCATGGGATTTAAAAGATAATTGCTACATAATTAGTAGAAGTATTCGACATCTGAAACAAACCACCCCACCATCTATTCACCATACTCTCACTTCGCACCAAAAGGAAAAGTTGAATCAACAAAGGAAGTTTTATTGAAACACTTAAGATTCTAAATTTTTACCAACTATGTTAGTGTGGTTGGATGGGGTTTAGCATATAATGGATATGTTGAAACAGCACAAGATAATAGAGCATAAGGTTGTGTCTCCACAAAAGATATCATTTCATTGAGTACATGCATTGCATTTAGAAGGTACATAAAATGAAAGAGATTACCATGTATGATAAAACATGAGATGAGTTGCAGCAAGGGGGAGGGTCATGTATGCCGAATGAAGGTAGTTACATAACAAGAAATGGACAAAAGATAACATGCCCAAATAAAACACCATCAAATGCATTGACATAAAAGCATTAATACAGAAAAAATCCTTCAACATCAAATTCCAACATTTAAGATTTGTATTTATAGTCACAATACTCATACAATGTGTAGACAAGATACAGATCCATTCCATAAAAATGCATCCTACAACATAATGTGAACTACGATTTGTTGGAAAAATAAACCCAACTACAATGGGAAAAGAACGAAAACACGCACAACTCAAAGGAGACAAACACAAGGAGACAAAAAAAAATATATATTCGATTTTATTCATTCACAAAGTGATTACTGACAAAAACTCAGAGCAAAAGCTTTGTACATTCTCATACAAAAAAAAAATTGCACTTATTCTGACGCATCTTCCTTCTATGTGCTGATGCATGCTGGAGATATTCCAGAGCACTGGAGCACTATCAATGTCCTTTACTACTACAGGTTCTCCTAAACTTTCACATTCTATTTTTTTATGTTGAACATTCTTCCTTTCTATTGCTCCTACTAAAAGTTACTGTCTCTTTCTACAAAAGAATCATTATATTCTTCTTCTTTTTTTTCCTTTCCAAAAACTGGCGCCCAATTCAAGTTCAACCACCACAATTAATTTTCTTCCAAATATTAACTGGTCAGCATGGTTGTCAGACACGGCAAGGGGGGAACAATCCAAATTGGATTTCATCTAATGGTGCATTAAATTCACTTTCTTGTTGCTGCTCGAGATTAAATATTCCAACACTCACCCTTAATCCTGAGCCATTATACTTTTCATCATCATTTAAAAATTCTGGAGCAAAGTTTTCGGAGCAAGGATTCTAGAGCATTGGTCGCTTTTTTTTATCACTCTGCAAAACTTCTGGAGCAACGGACCAAAATTTCCAGAGCACCAAAGCAAACCTGTGTGTATCTGTTCTACATTTTGGAACTGTCTTCTAAAGTTCTAGAGCATCTGCTCTTTTCTGTGTCTTCCAGAACCAAAATTCCAGAGCATTTCTACATAGCAAGCCTATCTCTTAGGTGTTCAAAAGGTTCTTTTGACAATTCCTTTGTGAAAATATCAGTGAGCTACTACTCAGATCTGTAATATTGAAGTTGAATCTCTCCATGCTCCATCAACTCCCTTCTGAAATGGTAGCGGATTTTGATGTGCTTGCTTGGCCCATGAAAGATGGGATTCTTCATCAATGCAATAGAAGACACATTGTCACAAAATATGGTTGTACCATCTTCTTGTTGCTCATTAAAATCTACAAGTATTCTTCTAAGCCAAATAGCCTGACATGCTGCTACAGTTTCTGCTATGTACTCTGCTTCGGTTGTGGAGAGAGAGACTATGGGCTACTTTTTTTATGCCCATGATATTGCTCCTGAACCCATGTGGAACAAATATCCTGAAGTGCTCTTCCTGTCATCTACATTTCTTGCCCAATCACTGTCTATGTACCCAACTAGCTAAAACTCATTGGAGGTGGTGAACATAATTCCATATCCTTTCATGCCATTAACATACCTTAGAATTATTTTCCTTCTTGTTAGTGTGTGTCCTTAGGTTGCTCCATGAACCTAGAAATCAGGCTTAGCACTTACATCAAATCTAGTCTTGTTGTTGTCAAATACATGAGGCTTCCAACCATGCTCTTGTAGAGAGTTGGGTTAACATCACTGTTGTTGTCCTCTTTGATTAATTTCAAACCTATAGCTATTGGGATTGGGGCTGGTTTGTTGTCCAACATTTTAAATCTCTTCAAGATTTGTTTAGCATAATTTCTTTGTGAAATAAATATTCCATGATCTATTTGTTGGACCAATATTCCTAGGAAATATTTTAGCAAACTTAGGTTTGTCATTTCAAACTCATTTTTCATTGCCTCTTTGAAATCAGCAATGAAAAGATTACCATTCCCTATAAAAATTAAATCATCTACATACAAAAAAATAATAAGAATCTCACCATTGGCTGCCTTTATGTAGAGTGTGGGCTCACTACCTACCGCTTTTGCTAAAGCCATTGCTCAGAAGGTACAGATCAATTCTATTGTACCATGCTATAGTGCTTGCTTTAGCCTGTAAAGAGATTTTTGAAGCCTGTAGACTTTGTCTTCTTTCCCTAGAACTTCGTAGCTAGGTGGCTGCTCCACATACACCTCTTCTTTTAGCACTCCATTCAAGAAGGATGTTTTCACATCCATTTGTAATACTTTCCATTCGTGTTGGGCTGCAATTGCTATGACTTCCCACACTATTTCTAGCCTTGCAACTGGTGCATATGTCTCATCGTAGTCTCTTCTAGGCTGCTTTTTGTATCCCTTAACAACAAGCCTTTCTTTATGCCTTTCAACTTTACCATCAGCAGTGCATTTGGTCTTATAGACCCACTTAACTCCAATGATTGTTTTCCCTTTGGGTAAATTAGTGAGCTCCCAAATTTTTTTTCTTACTATAGTGTCCATCTCTTCATCCATGGCATTATACCATTTTTCTTCTTTCACTGCTTCTTCAAAATACATTGGATCACTATAAGAAAACATAGCAAAATCTGAATTCTCATCAAAGTCATCATACCTTGTGTTTTCATAAATTTCCCTCATGCTTCTAGTCTTCCATGGCATCAATGATGCAAGCATAGGGTCAAAATTTCTAGAGTTGTTTGACTATTGGAATGATGAAGGAGATTGCTGCTGTAAGTTTCCAGAGCAACCTCCCTACTGAAAGTTTCTAGAGCATCTTCCTTGTTGGGAATTTTTGGAACTGTTGTTATTTTCTTAACTATTACCTTTTTGTAAGGTTCTGGCGCATCTTCCTTCCACAACTTCTTTATCCTCAAAGGGTATTGAGACTAAAATACCCATATTGTTATCAGCTATTCCATCCCATGACTCATTTTCAATGAATTCAACGTCCTTGTTGATCATCACTTTCTTGATGATCAGATTGTACAATCTATAGGCTTTGGACTCTTCACTATAGCCTATGAAAATGCATTTTTCTCCTTTGTCATCAAATTTCTACCTTTTCTCTTTTGGCACGAGTGCATATGCCACACATCCAAATATTCTCAAATTCTCAACACTCCATTTGCATTTTGTCCATGCTTCTTGTGGGATCCTATCATGAATAACCTTTGTGGGGCACCTATTTAAAATGTAAACTGTTGTTGCTACAACATCACCCCAATACTCATTAGACAAACCTTTTTCCTTCAACATGCTTGTTTCCATCTCCATGATGGTTCTATTCTTTCTTTTAGCCACTCCATTTTTTTGTGGAGTATACCGAGTTGTGAGTTGTCTCTAAATACCATGAGACTTGCAAAAAATCATAAACTCTTGAGAGATATACTCTCCCCCTCTGTCTGTTCTAAGGAATTTGATATAGTGGCCACTTTTCTTTTCAGCCAAGGCCTTAAACTCTTTGAACTTCTCAAATGCATCTAATTTTTTCTTCAAAAGATACACCCATATTTTTCTACTATATTCATCTATAAGTGTCATAAAATAAATATTTCCTCCTAGGTTTGGGGTCTTCATGGGACCACACAAATCTGAATGCACCAACTCTAATGGTGCTCTAGATCTCCTAGAATGCCATGATTGAAAAGGCTACCTAGGTTGTTTACTTGGGATGCATGCTTCACACTTTCCATTTTTGGCTCTACAATTGCTGGTAGGCCCCTAACCATATCTTTTTTAGCTAAAATATTTAAACTAGAGTAACTTAGATGCCCATACCTCAAATGCCAAAGCTTGGATGGGTCTTGGATGACCATCTTGAAGGATGGCTACTGCAAGCCTATTAACTATGCTGAGATTTAAATTTTGAGGGGAAACATTTGGTTCTCTGTCATTTGAACTGCTGCCATAACTTTCTTGCTTCCATCTCTGTCATAGATGATGCATTCCCCTTTCTACATTAGCACTCTATATCTGTTTTGGACCATATATCCAATGATCAAGAGATTTTTTTTCATTCCTAGGGCATAGAAGACGTCATGAAGTTGTCTTTCTTTACCATGCTTGGTTTGTAAGCACACTATGCCTTTGCACATAACCGAAACTTTCTCATTGTTTCCCATTTTGATTTTAGACTTAATGTTGTGGTCAATGGAGGAAAATACATTTTTGTTACCACTCATGTGGTTGCTCTAGCCACTACCCAAGTACCAAACTTCAACGTTGTCTTGTTCTACAAGATTTCATGCAATGAACACTTATGATTATTTTTCATTTCCAGCCTTGTTCTCATTTTCCACGTTTGCATTTTGACTCCCTTTCTCACATTGTTTCTTCTTCCAATCACTTGCATAGTGATCATACTTGTGATAGTAGTAAAATTGCACATTGCTCTTATCAGATCTCTAATTTGAGCTGTTATTTTTCTTTGTGTTTTGAAAATTTGATTGCGAGGTGCTAGCCTCCTCTTGACTGTTTGAGCATCCTCCTTCAGAGTTGCTTCTACCTCTACCTCTTTGACCTCTTCCTATACCATTTCTTCCTCTTCCCCTGCCTCTCACATTGGCTTGTGCTTTAAAGGCTTGTTCCTGGGAAGAATTTCTAGACCTATTTAGGCACTACTCATGAGTTTGAAGTGAATCCATTAACTCATCAACTAATAATATTGAGAGGTCCTTTTCCTCTTCTCTGACAATAACCACCAAGTCAAATTTTGTGGGTAAACTTCTAAGAATTTTCTCCATAATCTTCTACTCTTCCATGGTTTCTCCATTTATCCTCAACTGGTTAATCAAGGTGGAAGCCCTTGTATGAAAATCTAAAATGGAATCACTGTCCTTCATTTGAATGGTCTCAAATTATCTCCTTTGTAGCTAGAGTTTCACTGACTTGACTTTCTCAATCCCTTTACAGGTGGTTTTAAGTATCTCCCATGCTTCTTTTGCATAACTAGTTGTTTCTATTCGAGGAAAGATAGCCTTTTTCAAGGCTGCCTCAATCAAACTGGGGGATTTTGCATCATTTTTCCTTGTCTCCTTCAACTATTTCTTTTGAGCATTACTCAATGTTGCAAATGCATTTGGGTTAGTCACATTTGCGAACCCATTTGCGACTACCTCCCACAAATCATTTTCTATGAAAATGATTTTCATTTTCTTTGCCCAGACATCATAATTTTTTCTATCAAATATCGATGGCTACTTCCAACTCCTATTGTCTCCTCCAGCCATTTTGCTAAATGGGGGAAAACTAAAAATACCCAGATAAAATCTAGGGCTTTTCTTCATTGCCTAGAAAACTAGGGCTTTCCCAAATACCCAGAAACTAAAGTTCTATCACTGCACACCTAGGAGCAAAGCTAGGGCTTTAAAAAACTAAATTCCCATAAAAATTAGGGCTTTGATACCATATTGTTGGGAAAATAAACCCAACTATAGTGGGAAAAGAATGAAAACACACACAACTCAAAGGAGACAAACATAAGGAGACAAAAACTATATATATTCAATTTCATTCGTTCACAAAGTGATTACATTAAAAAAGATTACTAACAAAAACTCAGAGAAAAAGCTTTGTACATTCTCATGTACAAAAAAAAATTGTGCTTATTCTGGTGCATCTTCCTTTTGTGTGCTCTTGCATGTTGGAGATATTTCAGAGCACTAGATCACTGTCAATGTCCTTAGCTACTGTAGGTTCTCCTGAACTTTCACTTTCTATTATGTTCTGTTGAACATTCTTCCTTTTTGTTTCTACTACTAAAATTTATTGTCTCAATCTACAGAAGAATCATTCTATTCTTTTTTTTTATTTTTTTTCCTTTCGAAAAGTTGGCGCCCAATTCAAATTCAACCACCATAATTAATTTGTTGCCAAATATTAACTAGCTAGCATGGTTGTCAGACACAGTAAGGGGGGAACAATCCAAATTGGATTTCATCTGATGGTGCATTAAATGCACTTTCCCATTGCTGCTCGAGATTAAATATTCCAATATGATTATCAAAAGGTAACTTCTTAAGTTCTTATGCTACTTACAAGAAAAATATAAATCACAAGACAAATATTTTATAGATTTTGCAAATTGAATACTGAGTAAAACAAATTCATGAATAATAGCTTTTAAATAAAATCAAATCCAAGTAAAAATTGAATCCTATACAAACACAATACTTCCAAATAAAAGAAAGATGGTTCTAAGAGCCTACCATAATGCAATGGCGGAAGGGAAGACCAATTACAAAAATGTAGAGAATGCAGAATTTTACAATAAGAACGCTTATTATTATAATATCTAGATGGAAATTAAATAAATGGAACACACATTCTTCAACAATATCAAGTGAATAGACACTTATTTCAAACATAAGGATAGAATTCAAAAGGATAATGGAACCTGGATTTCCATGATAGTCACGGTTGGAGACTTGATGCCACGACCAACTATTGTGTTTGCAATGATTCACTTCTTCAAAACAATTAAATAACGATCCATTTTCTCCATTCCATATTTTCTTCCTAAATGATTCATAAAAATCCAACTATTCTATAGAAGAATTTCCTTAGACAAATTTCTTGTACGAAACTAAAAAATCAAAGATGAAAAACCCAAAATTTCCTGAAAAATTGATATTTAATAACCAAGGAAAGATTTTTTTTTTCGAAACAAAAAGGGGATAAAAGTCTTGTAAAAACAACCAGTTTCCTTTTTGACAATAGTTCAAATTTATGCATGCTCTGCATGCAAAATCTTTCTATCTTTTTATTTGTTTTAACTAGTTGTTCTGTAACGCCCGCCGTGCAAGCCCCAAAGAACAAACAAATAAAGAACGCAATTTTTTTTTTTTTAAAGAAAAACAAATAATCAATATACCAAATATTAAATGATCATATACATACACATATACTTCATTTCATTACAATACAATTAACATAACCGACTATGTTCTTTGGGGCACACAAGGTCACATAAAAAAAAACATTACTAAACATCAACTCATAAGATATCAAAAGAAACTAATAATGACAACATTAGATATATATATGCATAGAATTCCATCGCAAGATAAAACCATGAGAAATCACATAACCAAATAAGGATACAAAGTTGAAATATACATTACATCATCTTTTAAATATACAACATATCCATAACCATAATTTACATCATGATTCCCAACCTGTGGGATGAATATAATATACAAGGTTATCAAAATACAAAGAGATCAACTAGAACAAATCTTCAAAAGGATGAGACTGAGCCAATGATCGCTGATGGGGAACCCAACGGTGTGCGGAGCACGTTCCACCCGACCACCCTCGTGCTAAGAGGTGACAGAGAAGTAACTCTGACCAAGACTCTCAAATGAAGTACAAACATACAAGGAGTACCAAACATAGAACCATAACACAATACTCAAAAAAGCAATGAAACAAAACAATAACATCATAACACAGTACCATAAAAATACAAGATCATAAATATCAATGAGATCATACAAGACCATAAGGTACACCAAGATATATTAAGGCAATAATCATAAATCAAGGTAAATCCAAATATCAACAATCTAAACCAACTCCCATAACCTACTTCCAGAGCAGCTCAATAAAGTAAACACATGGGCAACTAGGGGAGAGTGTCATCACATAGTCCTACATGGGCTGTCCAGTGCTCTTCCTCCCAACTGGAGGCGCTGGTCCCATCTATGGTTGTCTTGTGCCCTTCCTCCCAACTGGAGGCGTCGGTCCATAGGGTGACTCATGCGGAGCCGTAAACCTCTTGTGAAGATGAGGTCACGACCTTGCCGACCATGGCCTTCTCAGCCTTCCATTAGTCTGCGAAAGCACTAATGAAGACGAGGCATCCATTTTTTAATCTTATAATGATGTTACTACCCATCCCTCCTAAGTTAATTATTAGGTGTTCACTTGATTAATAACTCACTCATGGGTTATCCTGTGCCCTTCCCCTTAAATGGGGCGTTGGCCCCCACGAGGAGCCACTCTCCCTAGAGACCCAACATAAAACCAAAAAGTAACAGGAGTTGTACCATTCCAATCATGAACATTGAAATGCAACAACAAAAGTAATACACGAGGCATAACCCATCTCGCAAATTAAATACCATAACCAAATCTCATAATTCAGTACACCCCATTCATAGTACATAACTTTAACAGAAACTCAAGATGAAAAGGTATAAATTCAACAAGAATCACAATCCTCTAGAAGACTACAGTTTCAAAATACTTTCACAAGTTAACAAGGTTCCCACATCAATGAATTAACAATGTCCCGAACCCAACAAGTCTACAAAACTCAACTTCATAAAAAGATAGCTTATTTAATTCCAAAAATAATTTCCATTTCCACAATATTCACACTAAAATAAGAATTAAATAAGCAATGTTGTCATATATTCATAAATTGACTTTTTACTAAATTATCCTCTCAAAGTTTGTAATTTAACAAATCAATAAAAAAAGATTTCTTTCTATTTTATTATTTTCACTATAACTGAATTCTTTTTTATTTAAACTAGAAAAAGAAACAAAATGTTTTCTGACAAAATTAAATAATTAATTCAACAGTTAAATCAGTGAAATCTGATTAAATGAGTTAATAAATATATATACAAATATAAATATATATATACATATATATATACTTATATATATATTTATAAAAGTAGATTCGCACAACAAAATTTAAAAAGAATTCTCGTTTTACAAAATTAAACATATACCATTTTGAATGGGAAATTTAACCCATATAAATGCACGGGGATAAACGCCCGGCCATGGGCAGTCTACGGACTGTTCACGACAGTCCAGAGGACTGCCGTGGAAAATTTGCAGACTGTCGCACGGTACCGGTCGGTTGGGTGGTGGGTACGGCCGAGGCCGAACCACCACTCAATCCAAATTTTATAAGACCAAAGTAAAATTAACAGCGCGGGTAGAAAAATAACGAGATTTGAACCTTAAGAACTAAATTTCTCATTCAATATTTACATATATATATATATATATGTATATATATATATATAGATATATATATATGTATATATATATAGATATATATGTATATATATATATATACATATGTATATATATTGTATTAAAAATATTTTGAAACAGAGGATCAAAAAAGACAATTGTACAGGTTACTGTACATATACACATTTTTACACAGAATGTATTTGTAAAATTTATATACAATGATAATTTACACAACCTCGAATTCACAATAGAGAAGTTATTCATAATTGATTTATTATATTTTCTAGAACAAAGCTACAATAATCCTAGTTATTTCCAAAAACCCAACAAAATTTCATCTAAATCAACAATAGTTCAAAGCCCCAAAAATTTCAATTTAATAAACAACGGTCCAGAACATTCCTAAAACCCAGAAGATTTTATTTTCCACACACATTTAATTTCAAACCCTAGGAGAAAATTTTCATACACAGAGAAGCAAATTTTTGTTTCATTTGATGCTAAGTAAATAATTAAAATGAGAAAGAACCTAGTGTCCTGTGCTTGAACAAGATCTATAGCAGCTTTATCCCTCTTGTAGAGCTAATTCCTTGCTGCCGATTGTTCCCAGCAATAGATCCAAATCCTTCTTTTCTTTAATAATTTCTCCGGAAAACCCAAAAAAAGAATCCAAGTTTCTCCAGAATTATCAAGAAAAGAGAATGCAACCCCATGCAAAGAAAAAATCCCTAAATAAAAAACAACACTCAAAAGTCTTCCATTTCCTCTTCCCGTGAATACCAAAAGTCACTTCCAAAAATAAATCAAAATAATTATTAATCCTTTAATTCCTTTTGTTGCCTTTTTCATGCATTTACATTTCATTTTCTTTTATCATGCATTTGATTAAAAATTAAATAAATTTAAATCGACAAAATTGAACTTTTATTTGTTTATATATTCATCATCTCCACAATAATTTATTAAATAATTACTTGCACATTAAAATAATTAAAATCAACCATTTGTAAGATTCAAAATAAATGTAATATTTTTACCACTACTACTAATATTTATCTATTGCTTTATTTATTTATTATTTTATGTTTTTATTTTATTAATTGTTTAATTATTTAAATCACAACATAAAACCATACACCACATTAGATAAATCATAAAATCACAATAACATACAAAGACCAATGCAACAACACAATGACTATGACCAAGACGTACAAACCAAGAAGGTACAAGACTATTGACACCTTGGAATAGAGTTACTTCCATGTCACCTTTGTTCAACTTCCTGCCATTGGGTTGGTTCAATGCTCGCCCAGACCTATCGAAATAGGTGGAATCGAGTCTTATTCCTGCAAATCCTGCACCCTGCATCCAACAAGGTGATATACCACATACATACATATAATCAATTACAAAGCATTGTGAGAAGGATTTGCAGTGTAGCAGGGCGCTTGTGAATGAGTGATGCTACCTGTCCCCTCACCAATTCATATCATCATCTATCGCATTATAAATTTACATTAATTTGCATCAAAATCATCAATTACTATTCTCTAGTCTACTGCATTCGAAATAACTTCATCAAAAAAATCATAATAAAATATCATCATAATATCCATGGCATCATAAGAGTATTATAAACAGTAACAATCTAAGCTACCACAACATAATATCAACAGTATCATCAAAACCACAATGTGCCAAACAACACCACAGAGAATGTTAAGAACAAGCCAGTAAAAAGATAAGGATAAGAATCCCTGATACGAGAGGCATTCTCCCATGTAGCTGAAGCCCCATCATTAGGGTCCCACTGAACCTGCACCTGATCAATTTCTCTGCCTCTGAGGGTAAGTCGCCGACGCTAAGCATGGCCACGTGCTTGAGAGCCAACTACCCACCCTCGAACTGAAGAGCATTCCAATCCAGAACATGAGTAACATCAGGAAAATATGGTCTAAGAATAGAAACATGAAATACATCGTGGATCCGCGACAAACTAGGTGGAAAAGCTAAACGGTAAGCAACAGGTCCAATCCACTCCAACACCTCAAAGGGTCCAACGAAGCGAGGTGCGAGCTTCGAACCCTTTCTGTAACGAATAGGGATCTTCCGCGGGCGCACTCGAAGGAACACCCGATCACCAGCTGCAAACTACTGATCAACTCTATGAGCATCAACATACTTCTTCTGTCTATCCTAAGCAGCTACAAGATGCTCCTGAATGCGAGACACCTGCTGCTCCATATCTCTAAGCATTTCGGGCCCAAGAAGCACCCTATCCTCCAACCGATCCCAACTCAAAGGAGTATGACAAGGACGATCGTACAAAGCCTAAAAAGGAGCCATACCAATAGAACTATGGTATCCATTGTTATATGCAAACTCAACCAAGTATAGATAGTCCTCCCAAAGCAATTGTTGATCCATGACATACATACGAAGCATATCCTCTAGCACCTGGTTAACTCTCTCAGTTTGACCATTAGTCTCAGGATGGTAGGTAGAACTGAAATTCAACTTAGTTCCCAAAGACTGTTGCAAAGATGTCCACAATGCAGACGTGAATACCAGATCTCTATCAGAAATGATCCTCCATGGTATCCCATGCAATCTAACTATATCATTCATGAACACTTTAGCAACATAAGATGAAGTATACGAAGATCGAACAAGAGAAAAATGAGCTACCTTAGTCAATCTATCAACTATGACCATAATAGCATCATGTCGTCTAGATGACATAGGCAACCCAACAATGAAATCCATGGAAATAACATCCCATTTCCATTCCGGCACAAGGTGAGGTTGTAGTAACCCTGCTGGATGATGATGTTCCGCCTTAACTCTCTGACATTCTAGACATCAAGCCACGAAATCGGCGATATCCTGCTTCATTCCTGACCAAAAATAAAGTGTCCGCAGATCCGCATACATCTTCTTAACTCCAGGATGTGTCGCGTAAGGTGCCCGATGCCCTTCTGTCAAAATCAAGGTACGAAGAACGTCTGAAAGAGGTACATACAACTGTCCAGAGAAACACAAAGCACCATCTGAATCCAACGAATAACCAGCAAATTTCCCTTCCAAAGATCTACCTGATTCTACCTCAGCTTTCACCTCTGAATACCAACTATCTAAAGGAAGGGCTGCAAGAATCTGACTCTTCAAATCCACCTCAAGAGACATTGCAGAAACCTCATGCCTATGTCGACTTAGAGCGTCAGCCACCACATTTTCCTTACCCTGAATATACTTAACCTCAAAATCATATTCACACAAAAATTCCATCCACCTCCTTTGTCTTGCATTCAAATTCAGTTGCGTGAAGATGTATTGCAAACTCCAATGATTTGTATGCAACTCAAACTGGTGCCCTAACAAAAAGTGCCTCCATCTCACAAGAGCATGAAAAACTGCGGCCAATTCAAGGTCATGTGTGGGATAATTGAGTTCATGATCCTTTAATTTCTGAGATTCATAGGCAATCACTCTCCCATCCTGCATCAACACAGCTCCAAGACCCTCCAAAGAGGCATTAGTACAAACCACGAAATCGCCTAAAGGATCCGACACTTCCAAAATTGGAGCACTAGTCAGTTTCTCCTTAAGGTTTTGGAAAGCTAACTGACACTGCTCTGTCCAAAGAAATTTCTTTCCTTTCCTCTGAAGTGATGTGATAGGATGTGCAATCCTCGAAAAGACCTGCACGAACCATTGATAATACCCAACTAACCCCATGAAACTACAAATTTCTGAGACATTAGTGGGCACGGGCCAATCCATGATAGCCTAGATCTTAGCAGGATCCACATAAATTCCCTCACTAGAAATCACATGGCCCAAATACTGAACTTCAGTCTTATAAAAGTCACACTTTGCCAAATTGGCATACAACTAGTTGTCCCTTAAGCACTGCAAAACCTGCTTTAGGTGCACCTCATGTTCCTCCATAGACTTAGAATAGATCAAAATATCATCAAGAAACATGAGGACGAACCTATCCAAGTAAGTTTGAAACACCCCATTCATTAGACTCATAAATACTGAAGGTGCATTCGTTAACCCGAACGACATCACTGTGAACTCATAGTGTCTGTACCGAGTACGAAATGCAGTTTTGTGAATGTTGGCCTATGCTATCCGCAACTGATGATACCCTGATTTAAGGTCGATCTTGGAAAATACCTTTGCCCTTTTTATTTGATCAAAGAGGTCATCAATCCTGGGAAGGGGATAACGATTCTTTACTGTTACCTTGTTCAATTGTCGGTAATTGATACAAAGACGGAGAGAACCATCCTTATTTTTGACAAAGATCACTGGTGCTCCCCAAGGAGAAACACTAGGGTGGATAAACCCCTTAGCTAACAATTCTTCCAACTGCAGATGAAGTTCTTGGAGCTCCTGTGTGGTCATCCTGTATGGAGCCCGAGAGATAGGCTCAGCTCCTGGCACCAAATCTATCCTAAAATCCACCTCTCGCTTAAGAGGCATACCTGGTATCTCACTAGGGAAAACATCAGAAAACTCAGCAAGGAGAGGGTAATCATTCAATTACACCTCACGGCTAACCTCCAACTCAAGGTCACTAACTGACACTACAAAAAGCTGACAACCCTAATGAAAACACTTTTTTAACTACATAGCTGAGATCATTCTCAAAGAAATAGGCCTCTGAACACCCACAATTTCCACCTCTTTACCAAAATCATCCACACACCGCACTGCTTTACGACGACAATCTATCAAAGCACGATGTGAGCTTAGCCAATCCATGCCCAAGACTACATCATAAGAAACAAGTGGAAGAATTCTGAGGTCCACCTTAGTCGACATTGCCCCTAACTCTAACCTACAACCCTGCACAAGCTTCTCAACCACAACCTTAGATCCTGAAGCTAACTCAACCTACCACTTTTCGCTTTGCTTTATTGCCCCTAGTTTACATTGCTCAACAACTAAAGGAGATATAAAATAATCACATGCACCAGAATCAAAGAGTACTAAAATGTTAGACTTATGCAATAAACCTGTAGTCTCAACGATGGTGTTCTAATGATCTTCTTGATGATTATCCACTGTTGTGAAGACTCGGTGAGATCTTCCTATGTCTCCCACTGTCGGCTCAGACACAGCTAGTTTCTGACTAAACTCTGAAGCGCTCTTCTAAGGACACATCCTAGCAATATGCCCTTGCTGCCCACATGAGAAACATCCAGAACCTCAACCAAAACCTCTTCCCCCGGATGGAGAATTCAATTGCTGGAAGCTCCCACGACTAGGTGAAGACTGAAAACTCAATGCAGGCTATTTCGAACAAGTATGATTCTGGTTCTGATCCCTGCGAAACTAAAAGTGGCCACCCTGCTGAGAAGTAGCATTCTTGTGCTTTGGTTGAGATTGCTACTGTTGACCCCCTTTTGAAGGCACAAAATGGCTCTTAGAAGGTCATGTTGCTTGTGTCTGACCCCCTTGAGAAACAATTCTAGGAGTGGGCACACTACCAATCTGCACTCCTACATGACCACCCAAGGCCATAGCCAAGTTTTCTTCCACCAAATGAGCCTTTTCGATAGCAACTTCCATTGTCTTAGGTTTGAAGACTCGTACACCACCACTAATGTGAACGTTCAAACCTCAAACAAAATGTTATACCAACATCCCTTCATCATGACTAATCCCTGCATAATATTTTAGCTCATAGAAGTGTCGCTCATACTGTTCTACTGACATTGCCATTTGCTTAAGATCGTGGAATTCATCTGCCCTGCGTTGCCTCCAATGATCTAAGAGGAAGTGAGCCCTAAACCAGGTTTCCAAGAAAAATTCCCAAGTAACCATACTGATATTCATATGCAACTTTTGTTCCTCAAGCTGCCACCAAGTGGACGCGAAACCCCGCAAATGCATAACAACACATCGAGCCTTGGTATTACTACCGTAGGGGTGCATTGCGAAGCATTGGCCCAAATCAATTAACCAGGTCTTCGCTTCCAACCCTCCTCCAGATCCATCGAAGGTAGGTGGATGAGCTCTCATTAAATCCCTCATATGGCCTACTAATAAAGCATCCTGATCAACTGAAGCTCCCCTATGCCTTGGATACCTTTCTCTTTCTCTCTCAACCGGCTGATCCCCATTAGGTCTAGGACCCAATCTATCAAGAAGCTCACCCAGAAGATGCTGCAACTGACCATCCAACCCTGGCTATTTCGGGTTCGGTCCACCACCTGACGGATTGTTCTGAGAATTCTATTGCTCCTCAGACTCAGGATCGTGAGAACTTGGCAGTGAAGGACTCAGTTGGTTGGCTCCACAACCACCACCTGGGCCTCTTCCTTGGCCTCTACCTCTACCTCTACCTCTACCTCTAGGCATGCTTCTGCACTACAAGACAAAGGTACATATGAGCTCAAGAGCCAACACACAAAGGTTGCCTAATGGACATAGCTACCCAGAGACCCCAGCGTGTTCAACCTTGGCTTTGATACCAAGTTGTAATGCCCGTCGTGCAAGCCCCAAAGAACAAACAAATAAAGAACGCAATTTATTTTTAAGAAAAACAAATAATCAATATACCAAATATTAAATGATCATATACATACACATATACTTCATTTCATTACAATACAAATAACATAACCGACTATGTTCTTTGGGGCACACGAGGTCACATAAAAAAAAAACATTACTAAACATCAACTCATAAGATATCAAAAGAAACTAATAATGACAACATTAGATATATATATGCATAGAATTCCATCGCAAGATAAAACCATGAGAAACCACATAACCAAATAAGGATACAAAGTTGAAATTTACATTACATCATCTTTTAAATATACAACATATCCATAACCATAATTTACATCATGATTCCCAACCTGTGGGATGAATATAATATACAAGGTTATCAAAATACAAAGAGATCAACTAGAACAAATCTTCAAAAGGATGAGACTGAGCCAATGAATACTAATGGGGAACCCAATGGTGTGCGGAGCACGTTCCATCCGACCACCACCGTGCTAAGAGGTGACAGAGAAGTAACTCTGACCAAGACTGTCAACTGAAGTACAAACATACAAGGAGTACCAAACATAGAACCATAACACAATACTCCAAAAAGCAATGAAACAAAACAATAACATCATAACACAGTACCATAAAAATACAAGATCATAAATATCAATGAGATCATACAAGACCACAAGGTACACCAAGATATATTAAGGCAATAATCATAAATCAAGGTAAATCCAAATATCAACAATCTAAACCAACTCCCATAACCTACTTCTAGAGGAACTCAATAAAGTAAACACATGGGCAACTAGGGGAGAGTGTCATCGCATAGTTCTACATGGGTTGTTCAGTGCTCTTCTTCCCAACTGGAGGCGTCAGTCCCATCTATGGCTGTCTTGTTCCCTTCCTCCCAACTGGAGGTGTCGGTCCATAGGGTGACTCATGCAGAGCTGTAAACCTCTCGTGAAGACGAGGTCACAACCTTGCCAACCATGGCCTTCTCAGCCTTCCGTTACTCTGCGGAAGCACTAATGAAGATGAGGCATCCATTTTTTAATCTTATAATGATGTTACTACCCATCCCTTCTAAGTTAATTATTAGGTGTTCACTTGATTAATAACTCACTCGTGGGTTATCCTGTGCCCTTCCCCTTCAACGGGGTGCCGGCCCCCACGAGGAGCCACTCTCCCTAGAGACCGAGCATAAAACCAAAAAGTAACAGGGGTTGTACCATTCCAATCATGAACATCGAAATGCAACAACAAAAGTAATACACGAGGCATAACCCATCTCGCAAATTAAATACCATAACCAAATCTCATAATTCAATACACCCCATTCATAGTACATAACTTTAACAGAAACTCAAGATGAAAAGGTATAAATTCAACAAGAATCACAATCCTCTAGAAGACTATAGTTTCAAAATACTTTCACAGGTTAATAGGGTTCCCACATCAATGAACTAATAATGTCCCGAACCCAACAAGTCTACAAAACTCAACTTCATAAAAAGATAGCTCATTTAATTCCAAAAATAATTTCCATTTCCACAATATTCACACTAAAACAAGCATTAAATAAGAAATGCTATCATATATTCATAAATTGACTTTTTACTAAATTATCCTCTCAAAGTTTGTAATTTAACAAATCAATAAAAAAAAGATTTCTTTCTATTTTATTATTTTCACTATAATCGAATTCTATTTTATTTAAACTAGAAAAAGAAACAAAATGTTTTCTGACAAAATTAAATAATTAATTCAATAGTTAAATTAGTGAAATATGATTAAATGAGTTAATAAATATATATACAAATATAAATAAATATATATATATATATACAAATATAAATATATATCTATATACATATATATATATAAATATATATATACTTATATATATATATTTATAAAAGTAGATTCGCACAGCAAAATTTAAAAAGAATTCTCATTTTACGAAATTAAACATATACCATTGCAAATGGGAAATTTAACCCATATAAATGCACGGGGATAAACGCCTGGCCATGGGCAGTCTACGGACTATTCACAGTAGTCTGGAGGACTGTCATGGACAGTTCGCAGACTGTCGCACAGTACCGGTCGGCTGGGTGGTGGGTACGACCGAGGCCGAACCACCACTCATTCCAAATTTTATAAGACCAAAGTAAAATTAACAGCGCTAGTGGAAAATAACGAGATTTGAACCTTAAGAATTAAATTTCTCATTCAATATTTACATATATATATATATATACATATGTATATATACTGTATTAAAAATATTTCAAAACTGAGGATCAAAAAAGACAATTGTACAGGTTACTGTACATATACACATTTTTACACATAATGTATTTGTAAAATTTATATACAATGATAATTTACACAACCCCGAATTCACAATAAAGAAGTTATTCATAATTGATTTACTATATTTTCTAGAACAAAGCTACAGTAATCCTAGTTATTTCCAGAAACCCAATAAAATTTCATCTAAATCAAAAATAGTCCAAAGCCCCAGAAATTTCAATTTAATAAACAACGGTCCAGAACATTCCTAAAACCCAGAAGATTTTATTTTCCACACACATTTAATTTCAAACCCTGGGAGAAAATTTTCATACATAGAGAAGCAAATTTTTGTTTCATTTGATGCTAAGTAAATAATTAAAATGAGAAAGAACCTGGTGTCATGTGCTTGAAGAAGATTTATAGCAGCTTTATCCCTCTTGCAAAGCTAATTCCTTGCTGCTGATTATTCCCAGCAACAGATCCAAATCCTTCTTTTCTTCAATAATTTCTCCAGAAAACCCAAAAAAAGAATCCAAGTTTCTCCAGAATTATCAAGAAAAGAGAATGCAACCCCATGCAAAGAAAAAATCCCTAAATAAAAAACAACACTCAAAAGTCTCTTCCATTTCCTCTTCCCGTGAATACCAAAAGTCACTTCTAGAAATAAATCAAAATAATTATTAATCCTTTAATTCCTTTTGTTGCCTTTTTCATGCATTTACATTTCATTTTCTTTTATCATGCATTTGATTAAAAATTAAATAAATTTAAATCCACAAAATTGAACTTTTAGTTGTTTATATATTCATCATCTCCACAATACTTTATTAAATAATTACTTGCACATTAAAATAATTAAAATCAACCATTTGTAAGATTCAAAATAAATGTAATATTTTTACCACTACTACTAATATTTATCTATTGCTTTATTTATTTATTATTTTATGTTTTTATTTTATTAATTGTTTAATTATTTAAATCACAACATAAAACCATACACCACATTAGATAAATCATAAAATCACAATAACATACAAAGACCAATGCAACAACATAATGACTATGACCAAGACGCACAAACCAAGAAGGTACAAGACTATTGACACCTTGAAACGGAGTTACTTCCATGTCACCTTTGTTCAACTTCCTGCCGTTGGGTTGGTTCAATGCTCGCCCAGACCTATCGAAATAGGTGGAATCGAGTCTTATTCCTGCAAAGCCTGCATCCAACAAGGTGATATACAACATACATACATATAATCAATTACAAAGCATTGTGAGAAGGATTTGCAGTGTAGCAGGGCGCTCGCGAACGAGTGATGCTACCTGTCCCCTCACCAATTCATATCATCATCTATCACATTATAAATTTACATTAATTTGCATCAAAATCATCAATTACTATTCTCTAGTCTACTGCATTCGAAATAACTTCATCAGAACAATTGTAATAAAATATCATCATAATATCCATGGCATCATAAGAGTATTATAAACAGTAACAATCTAAGCTACCACAACATAATATCAATAGTATCATCAAAACCACAATGTGCCAAACAACACCACAGAGAATGTCAAGAACAAGCAGTAACATGAGGGGTATTACATGTTCATTATATTTTTCCAACTTCACCTTCTTCTTTTTTTTTAATATTTTATTTCCTTTTGATATTTTCTCACATTTTAATTTATAATTAAAACTCTACATTAATAATCAATATCATTCTATTTAATTTTTGAGTTACATTTTTTTTAACTTATTAATTTAATTTAATAAACTAAATATCCAAGAACAACATATATATCAATTTATTGAAATACTTTATTTAATAATTTATTTAATTCGTCACCAAAACAAACAAAATTATAAAACCAATTTAATTCAAACAACCCAACGAGAATTAATCAAACATCATGAAAGGGTAAATCATGGAGGGGCACTACACTTTATTTTATTTGTATTGTTTAGTTTATTACATAATAGAAAAACATTTAAATTTAAATAACAATTTAAATATTTTTTTAATTATTAATTTTTCTATTCTATATTTTCTTTTATTTATTTAATTAAATTATTTTATTAAAAAATTGCTAAATAAAATCATTTTATTTAGTAAAATTATTTCATTGAAACTATAGGTACATAAAATTAACCATGCACATAAATACTTTGTAGAGTTGGTATGCCAACTTTTTAATAGTTTTTGTTAACACATTCATGCCACTACACTCCACCCCTTGTAGCCCTTGTAGTTACACCTCTCAACATAATTAGAGAATATTTAAAAAATATTTTTATTTCAAATGTTTTTTATTTTATCATGACTTATTTACTTTTATTGGAAGTAAGTCATTTTGGTGTGACATAAATTTTAAAATTATTCCATATTTTGTAAACCTAAAATAAATTATAGTGTATGTTATACCTAGTGCCTCTAGTTCAAGTTTATAGATAAATTTGTCATCATTCGATTAGTAAACCTAATTCCTAAAATGTCATAAATAGTGGTGTGTTAGGTTTTGACCCTATAAATCACCAAAGAAGTATAATGGTAAAAAAAAATGTTTGGCGAGCAATATGTTAGAATGGAGAGTCATAAGGCCCATGAATGTACTACATGATGGGATAATATTGGGGTGTATAAAAGAAAGAAGTAATAGAAAGAAGAAAATATCAAATTGCATTTAAATTAGTTTACCCAAACATACTAATTAAATTTATTATATCAACAGACATTCTACAATGACATCAATGGAACTTTATGTTGTGACCATGTACATAAAAATAACTAAAACACAATTGATATATATTTAAAAAATTAAAACTATAAAATAAACTTTAAATAGTTTTAGAAAAAATATGAAATAGTTGGTATGAGTTTTCCAAAGTCCATGAAGTTGTAGAGGAAACTTTTGGATTCAACTATGTATACTTTTTTATCACGTTTTGGATCACACTTAGTGATCCATCATCAAAAAGAGGAAAGTGTAGAAATAGGGTGAAAATAAACCTTAAAAGGGGGAAAGATGAGGGAGAGGGATAAATAAGAAAAAATAAAATAGAAGAGAAACATAAATAAATATGAAAATAGGTAAGAGAGGTAGAAATTATGGCATCCAAAAAATATCGCCAGCAATTCGTCAAAGGAAATTTCACCACTAGCAATTCACCAAGTTTTTGAAATATATATTAAAAAATATTGGTGAATTGTTGGCAATGAATTTTTCTTTGGTGTATTGTTGATGATGAATTTTCCTAGAGCCAAAAACTATAAGTGAAAAAATAATAAACAACAATTGTGAAAGAATATTAAAACTTATTCTTACCTATATGTTATACCAATTAAATATGACTTGAAAATATTGTATCAATATGTGCAAAAATTATACAAGGAGAGCATAATATTAAGAATGAAAAAAGATAGAGTATGAATATGCAACTAAATAATTAGTAGACGTAAATGAGAAAAGGAATGGGATAATTCTTAAAAGAGAACTATAAGAATGTAGTTAATAAGTAAAAATGAAAGGATATATATCTACATTTATAAAAAAGGAAGGAAGACAACACATACAAACTATATATAAGATGGTGTGTGTGTGTGTATATATATATATATCACAAATAATGGATATATAAAGAAGTCTATATTATAACTATAGAATAATACAATGCAAAAAGAAAAATGGAAGAGTAAAAAATGTAAATGCATAAAATTATAATATGAAAATAAGAAAGAGTGGCGATATTAGTAAATGAAAAAAATACAATTAAACAA
Source organism: Sequoia sempervirens (assembly GCA_007258455.2). NCBI lineage: Eukaryota > Viridiplantae > Streptophyta > Pinopsida > Cupressales > Cupressaceae > Sequoia > Sequoia sempervirens. Next base: position 346,244,747 of record VDFB02281492.1, on the reverse strand, counting down.
GTAAATAATACTTATGCATACCTATGATATAAGAACATATAACTTGAAAATTTTATAACTAAATGAGAAAGAATTATAGATAGGGAGCCTAGTTATAGGAAAGAAAAAAGATAAGAAAAGAGGGAAAGAAAGTGAGAACATGCTTAAAAGAGAAAAATAAAGCACAAAGAATAAATGATTATTGAGTAAAAAGGCATTAATATAAAAATGCAAGGATAAAAATATATGGATATATATAAATGAAAAGGAGAAAGACAAAACTTGTAAGCAAGATGTATATACATAAAATAAAAATAAAAGAAAATAAAAGCATATACACATATATATATGGCATATGGTAAATTCACTAACAAAAAATTCACCATCAACAATTTAGTGTCAAGTAAAATTCATCACCAACAATTCACAGCTACAAAAAATTAACCACACTAATATTTTTAATAAAGTCAAAGTTTTTGAAATATATATTAAAAATACTAATGCGGTGGGTGAATTGTTGGCCGTGAATTCTACTCGGTGGTGAATTTTTCATCGGTGAATTTTCCATGGTGGTTAATTGTTAGCAGTGAATTTTCTATCAGTGAATTGTTGGCGGTGAATTTTCCTAGAGCCATACATATAAGGTAATGTATATGTGATAAGAGATATAGAAAAGATGTGAAATGAGTAAATAATATGTAACCAGAAGATAAATATGTATAAATGAGGGAAGGAAAGAGAAAATATGCTTAAAGGTGTAAAATAGAACAAAAATAATATATGAAAAATGAGTATAAAAATAAAAGAATATAAAGGCGAGGATATATAAATATGAAATTATATAAAAGAAAAGGAGAAAGATAAGAAATAATACATATACTTAAAAAATAAAAATATAAAATATAAACTGAGGAGAAATACATATACATAAGCCTATACATATGCATATACCTATACATATGCATATACCTATACATATGCATATACATATAATGTACATATTGTAAGAGAGGAGGACCAACCATGTCAAGGCCCTAGGTCACGGAGAGCCAAGAGTGGAGGGATGCCTTAACTTATCTCACTCTAAAGGGGTGTTTGAAATGATGGATGAGAATGATGAGGACTATAATGTCATTCAATCACTCTACAAACCCAAGATCCAAATTTAGGCTAGGCGAGCCGATTTTTGGATTCAATAGTGTACCTTGGGTAGTCTTTTCCCTAGGACAAAAGCACGATTTTGTGATGACAATGTGATGCACTAGCGTCTCTCAAGTGTGTTGGCATCCATATGACTAGAGGACATGGAATACAATATGAACCGCTAGAAAACAAGCTGACAGACTAGCTAATGACTCCTAAATGAGCAAAATAGAATTATAAAGTATGAGAAATACAAATGGATGTGATAAAATAGATAGATAAGAGATAAAGTGATGAAGATAATCTCACTAAAGTGCCAATCCTCCCACTAGCTCCAAATGCACATCCACCTACACATAAGAAAGAGGGGAAATTTGTTAGGGCTATATAGGGGCTTGCCTCAGTTAGACCATCTTAGCTAGGTTATTGCAGATTTCACCAAGCAGCTCATTGATCTTCATCAAATCATCATAAAGCTTGCAAAGGAGTTGGGAAAGGGCCAATTTTGATATCAAATTAGCACCAATTCCCCCATGGGATTGAGGATTTGCATGTTTACATAGGATTTTATTGTTTCTCTTGTTTTGTTCTTCATTTTCCTACCTATTTTTCAAGCATTGTAGATGAATTCCATCAGGAATCTTAGTTCTAACTTGAATTTGGATCTAATATTATGTTTGTTTGTTATATTTGTGCAGGTCTAGGATTGGGGTTCACATATTGGCACTAGGAGGGAAAATCTCAAATTCTTAACATGTTTTTTACAAAATTTTGTGTTTTTATGTGTTTTGTGTGTTTCTATAGGAAAATGCATCACTATCAGTCTAGTGGCACCATACAGTGATGCTAGCCTTCTAGTGGCACCGTATAGTGATGCCACAAACTCCAAACTCTGCCACTCAAACCTTCCTCCCCATAAATTTAAAATTTCAAACTATGACGCTAAGTTATTTTTCTGGCATTGGGATTTTTACTCTTCAAACTACGTCACTGAGTAAAACTCTATTGCCATCACTATATGTTCTGTTATAGAGCATCACTGTCAGATTGAACGATGCTATATAGCGTCGTTGATTTCCTCAAACAATGATGCATATGCGGGTTGTGCCATTGGGGTGGGGTAAAGGACCAAATTTCAATTTTTTTACATGTACTTTTCTGATTTTGATCATTTTGACCTATTGACCTATTTTCTGCCTCTTTTTTTCTTGGATTAATTTGTTTTGCAGGTGGGAGCAAGGAAGGAGTAAGGAAGAAGTAGAATTATAACATCATTTATCCATTGTATCAAGTGTCATTAGAAACTTTTGTGGAAGCAATTATAATTATGAGATTAAGGATTTTACCCCTTCAAGATTTTAGGACTTAATAGATTTCAATTTGGGTTTAAAACAAACAAGAGAAAAGGTTAAAAATAATTTTAGGAAAACTTGCTAGATTTTTTTTAAGGTTAACAATTGAACAAGCAACTTTCATCTTTCGCTTTGGTTCTTTAAAAATAATCAAATCATTGCTTTGAGGATTTAAAATGAACATGTGTATCTTTGTTTTGTAATCACTTACCCAAAATAATACCATCATAAAGAGGTATTCACTTATCTTACGCCTTATGATGATCTTGAGAATCAAAAGGATTTTTGGTGACAATAAGTTGTGTAAGTGTTACCTACACACTTTAATTTGGATCCTAAAATTGAACAAATCTTGCAAGTGTGAGTAGAACATGTCGCGTGTGTTCTCTCTTTTTTTCTCAACGAAGATTGATCAAACTACAGATGTGTTTTCTCACTCTTGTTTTATCTTAGAGGGCTTTCCTTGTGGGAAAAAGTAATCACCCAAAGGAACGACCCAACCAAGAACACGCTAAAGCCAATTGATTTCCAATCATTATATAAGTGTGGGTACTTGAGGAAAGGAAAGTATCACGAGGATTATTTTGACGAGAAGGGAAAAAATGGTCTCTCATCACATGGATGGTCCCCCATGAATGGAATTCCCAAATTAAAACCTTTGTTCAAAAAAGGCCAAAATCCTTGATCTATTTGTTGGTGCAAGAACCGTTGTTCTGAAGCCACCCCACAATTTTATGACTTTTAGTAGAGATGAGAAGTATGCCATGGGATATTCATGGGTACTGATGCTTGGCTGACCCGAGAAGTGAATTCACTATAAGGGGGAGCCTGTGTGGTCAAGCATCTAATCATCCGCTAAAAGTAGGCATACCCAGATTCATCCAAGTGGGGATTCAATAAATACTGTCATTCATATCCATAGGTTTGTGCATGTTTTTCAAATCAAAACACTTTTCTTGATCGTAAACATTTGAAAACAAACATTCAACATCATTATCAAATTTCAAACCCTTTAGGAAGCAAATACCATTGATAAAATCCAAGTGTTATTGCCTTCCCTAGGGATTCTATCCTTAGAGTTTTCTAAACATTTGGATTTATATCTAAATTTTCTTACTAAATTCAAACATTAGGTAACTTTTTCCTTGATTTCCTTGAGTTCCACATAATATACTTTGTGAGATGAAAAGAAGTTAAGACATAAGACATCTAGTTTCAAAAGTTAATCAAGAGTGTGTTTGTGGTAAAAAGAAGTCACTAAGCAAAGCTAAGAAAAATTGAACCCCACACATGTGTCTCAAATGATTTCACACAAAATAAAAATCCAAAAACCAAATTCAAAAGCTCTTAGTCCAAAAGCTCATCAAAAGCGTCTCTCAATGCTCTACAAATTTAGACAAAGATTGTTTTTCAACTTTTACAAAAGAGCTTCAAGAAACATTTCCAATTTGTACTCATTTTATTATTGTTAGAATCTGAGACTTTTTCAACAATTTGAGCATCTTGTTTAGAGTAAAGTGTGTTCTTCAAAACTGAGGTCTTGTAAAACAAGAGTCTTTTTTATTTACACATAGGATCAAAGTCAACCTTCATCCATCTTTCAAACATCAAAAAAATCATCTCCCAACAACTCTTGAAAATATTGAAACCATCCTTTATGATAGAATTTTTGGCACATCCATGAATCAAAATCCTTGAATCCAAACATCAAAACATTTTGTTTGGCTAAGTATGTGTAGATGTATCCTTCTCCATATGCTTAGTTAAATTATCATCAAATCATCTTGCTTGGTTAGGTGTGGGTAGATGCATCCTTCTCCCTACACTTAGTCAAATTATCATCTTGTGAGAAATTTTATCCCATAGATAACATTCAACATCTTGGGATCTATTTGTTCATTAACCAAAATAAAAAAAATATGAAACTAAATCAAGGTCAAAATCAAAATCCAAGAATCCAAGAATCCAAAAAGTTCCAAAAGTCTAGCGTCCCCCTCAAGATCTTCTAAGAGTTAAATCATTCATATCATCCATGTTTCATCTCATCATCACACTTTGATCCTTAAATCATCCTACAAATATTCTCTTATGTACCTAAAGTTAGATCAATCTAGAGAATTAGAGGTTCATCTTGCACATTGTTGAAAATTGATCCCTATTTTATGGTTCAAATAAGATCACAACACATGAAGAACATGGAGGCCAACAAAGACACATCAACTTCAAGTGACCTAAGTCAAACCAATTCTGAAATCAATCTCGTTGGATCAAGCAATCCCCTAACTAATCTTCCTCCATCATCACAAAATCCTCAAGAGGAAGGGAAAGTAGAGGATATCACCAATAATTCCTTTGAGATGATGCAATATGAGATTATCGAAATGGTCCAAAATCTTGAGAATTGTAGAATTTTCAATATCATGATGAAGCTCCATCCCTCACAATATATGCTTGAATTAGAAAAAAAAGGGGCTAAACTCCCTTTCAATTATGATGTGAGCACCATTTTGGAACAACCTCTTGAGGTCATTCCCCAAATATCATCCACACCCCTATTTCAAAGCATCACTCAATCCATCCCTCAAATTACATCATCCATTCCTCCAACTCAACCCATTGTTAACAAAGGGATCACAATTATCAATGCACTACAAACACACCCCTTTGTGAATAATCAAGATTTGGATGCAAACACTATCTTGGGGAAACATGTACCCCAAAATCCATTACATCCTGTGATATAGGGGGATTCACTACTCACGAGTTCTCTTCGTTTGGAGATCCTCACAGGGTGAACTACCCTATATTACCTCAATGGAACAATGCGGAAGTTTTAGATTCTGAAAGAGAAAGTTACATAGGTTTTCTAGATAGGCTTGACAAGCTCTCGGCCAGAGGATGTCAACGCAGAAGACAGACAATAGTGTGGTGCACTAGAATCCTAGAGGTGAGCTAGCATCTCATAGGGACTAGGCAACGAGTTTATCATAGAAAATAACTAAGTGATTGCTAGTGACTAGATTATTGAAAACCTATAGAATGTGATAAAGAATAAGCGTAGGACTGAAATGAGATAAAATAGAAGGGATAAAGAAGGGAAGGGAGAGAAATACTTATAGCCATGTGGGTGATGACACCTCCACCAAACAAATGTCTTCAAAGCCTGCGAGCATGATATTTGGAGACAATGTTGGGGCTGTATAGGGGTTTTCCTCAGTCAAACCCCCATTTTGGCATTCCCACCTCCACAGACAACTAAGAAGATAAAGAGTGTGATGAACAAAGCATGTGGTGAAAGAAAAAACTTCTCAGGAGTAGAGCTCGCACCATGAATAAGTGTGTGATAAAAGCAAACCCCGTTCAAGGAAGAGAACTCATTTCATTGAGTAAGTATGCAAAAATTAGGGGATATGGAATCCCAAGATGTTCACAAGCATAAAATGAAGTTGCAAGATCCAAGAAGGCTACAAAGAATGTTGTAATGGAAGCTTGTGAGAGCTTGAAGCTACTACAAAAAGTTGTAAGCAAGTGATGGAGTGAGACTAGAAGTTGGAATGAAGCTAGAAAAAATGCTAGACAGACTTGGAAGGACCTTGAACTTGAAAATAGATGGAAAGAATGAATTAAAAAGGAAGAGAAGAAGCTTCCTGGGCAGTTACAAAGAATCTCAGGCCGTTTCCACTGACAAACTTAGCTGCCAAGTGAAAAACATGCTTGAAAATGGTTGTTTGAGTGTTTACACATCACAGGACGCTAGCGTGGCCCACAAATGTCTACACGATGCACTAATGTCTATACACATCACTCTACAAAATGACACCCTACAAAATGACACAAACAGGAAAGGCACAAAGTCCAATGCAAAGTCGATGCGCAAGGGTGGCTACTAGAAAGGGGTTTTGGAGCATCTTGAGAGGGAAAATGGCTAATGCAAGGGCCAAAATGGGCCTACTCAAGATGCTAAGGGAGTGGACACTAAAGCGGAAGCAAGAATGTAGGTGAAACTACAAAGGTGCAATTTCTCTCTTATACATTTTTCCCCCACTTTAGCGGGCATATGCATTTATATTAATATGCACGCTAAAGGAAATCTACTAAAAAAATATATCATACGCCAAAAGGATACTATAGAGGAAGTAGATAACTCTTCAAACTACAAAAGCATGCCCCCCAGGCTGACGATCTGCAAAACCAATACATTATACAAGAGAAACTTGCACCAAAAAATAATGTCAAAACATAAAAAGCTAAAGGATTCGAGTCAGCAAAGTAAAGAGACCTCGATGTAGAAGGTTATCTTAGTACTATGTGTCGTCCCCAAATAATACATAGAAGAATTCAAAGATGAAGAGAGAAAGGGCATACACCTAGGATGAAGAAGGTGCATATCTTCGATCTGGTGGATACAAGAGAGAGGCAAAGGATAGGAATGAACAAAGTTCATGATGAAAGAAAAACCCGCTCAAGAGTAGAATCCACACCACAAAAGAGGTGATAGAAGAAAAGCTCACTTGAGGAGAACCCGTATCACCAAAAAGCACCTTACATGCCCTCAAACCTGCAAGGTAGGCATCCTTCAAGAATTCTCACATGAAGGAAACCCCAAGAAGTAGACTCCATAGAGTTGAAAAGCGGCAACATGTCTATCCATAGATAGAACATGTCTAAAGCATCGATACATCCACCCATAGATAGAATTCATATAAAAGCAGTGAAATGCCTACCTATAGATAGATCATGTCTAAAATGTCGATACATCCACCCACAATAGGATGCATCTAAATGCGACAACATCTCTACTCATAGATAGAACATGCCTAAAAGGATCAATATGTCTACCCACAGATAGGATGCATCTAAAAGTGGTGACATGTCTACCCACAAATAAAACATGTCTAAAGGTGGCTAGTCACGCAAATCAAAAAACTTTCAAAGGGGTCCCTTGAGAACCCGATGTGAAAAGAGTGGGGTCCACTCAGAGGACATGCTATTTGAAAGGTAAGATCTAGTCAGGCTTCCCCCAAGCTAGATGCAAATAATTCTTTCGAAAGAAAGACTTTCAAAGAGGTCCCTTGGGAACCCTTTAAAAGGAAGAGAGGTCCACTCAAGAAATGCTTCAATTGAAAGAGAGTGAAGAGAGGGGTCTTTAAGGACACACATCTTTGAGATGAGTTATCACTGCCCCCAACATATAGGGGAGAAGAACCATGAAAAATACTTCAAATAGGATAGAGGCAAACCTCAAGATCATTTTTCAAGCAAATCAGAGGTAGGTACATCAATCAAATGGGAGTTTGATGGTACCTGAATCACTAAGGTTTTGTATTTTGTCCTTCAAGGCTTTACATTTGCTAGTGGAATGACCAAGCACTTGATGGTATTCACAGAAAGAATGTTTGTCATGCCCATGAGATTTCTTGTGTAGTAGAAGGAAGAGCGATTAAGCGGGCTTTTAGAAGCTGCAACAAAATATTATATTTCTTAGATAAAGGATGAGGAGGAGGAAGCAACCCTTTCTCTCATGGAGAATGGTTTGACTTCTCACAAGAAGAAGAAGGTACAGAGATAGAATACAAGGGAGGATAAATCAACCCACTAGAACAAAGTTGAGTGGAATTCATGTCACCATTCAACTGTGGTTCCCTTTTATATTGTTCATCCAAACAACCAAGCCCTAGATTATTCTTACGAGGCACAAATTCTATAGGGACCTGAATGCCTTGCTTGTTGTGCCCACAACCTTTACACTCATATCCACACTTAGAAATGAGCCTAAAGCTAGGGCCATAACATGTTTGTAGCTCTTGAAAAGAAGGTAGATCCTTATAAAGATAATTATGCCAACAACGAGGGTCACACTCTTCTATGGGATTGCTATCATTATTATTAACAAGACTATCAATACTATCTTCTTTAGCTGAAGCGTAATCCTCTTCCTCAGAAGGAGAGTCAACACTAAGGATATTACAATTATTCCTCACACCACCTCACAATATAAAACAATAGTAATCTTTGATAGCGGGTGTGGATGATGTTGTTGGAAGGTCTAAGTGGATCGGGTCAACTTTATATTCTCCAATGAAAGATTCTGTAAAGTTTGAAGGACCCTAATCACCACCAAGACATGCATTCCTTCAAGAATATGTAGAAGGAGAGCACTTAGGATTCCTAGTTTCTGAAGGATCTTCTCTAGGGATGTTTATCTTGAGAGTACCCTTTGTAGAGGGTTTTGCAAGGGTAAACATTGACACACTGGAAGATACTGAAGGAATAAGAGTAGGCACAACTGAAGCTTGACTAGTAGCTACCATCTCACATAGGTGCATAGCCTCAGGGTCAACTTTGACTGTGACTACTTTATTGTTACAAATAATCTTAATAGATTTATGCAAGGTAGATGGGACTACTCCCATAGCGTGAATCCATGGTCTACCAAGAAGAAGGTTACATGGCAACATTTTTGCCATGACATATACAAGGGTAGAAACAATAATGGGTCCCAACCTCAAAGGCAAGACTATCATGCCTAGGGATTGTCGACTGACATTATTGAAGCCATGGAGGACAAGAGAAGAAGTATTAAGAGAGGATGGGTCAATATTAATCTTAGGCAGTGGATCAATACTACACACATTGAGCACCAAACCAACATCAATGAGAGTACGTCTAATGCCTATCTTATTAATATTAACTATAAACATTAGAGGATCCACTTGCTTCTATACCTCTAGAGGCGAGAGCTCTTGTGGATAGAATGTAATATTTGGAAAATTCGCATGAATATATTCCATCAACACATCAATATTTTTCAGCCTAGCAGAAGGAGGCAAGAGGATCTTTTGTAAAGCTTCCTAAAGAATACCATGATAAACTAAATCAAACTAAAGCAACTCCCACTGTGAGATCTTATCTGAAGTAATGCAAGGTTTCCCAACAAAATCATTACCACTAGGTGCTTTAGAAATAGGTTTAGGAGCTTGAGGAAGTCTTGGTTGTTTAGGCCTTAGGAAGATTAGGAGATCTGCTATTTAATGGAGCACCATCGATAGCACAAATCCTTTTAGGAGCAAGATTGGTTGAAGTCACATGAATGATGGGTCTCTTAGGCCCTTGAGGGGTAGTGGAGACATCTATCACATTTACAGACTCATTACAACTAATGGAATAATTACTTGAACACATATTCTCAACATCAATCCAAAGAGGATCAAATGTGGAATAGTTACATGAAGGGACATTCTCAAAATCGATCCAAGGAGAATCAAATGTGGAAGGAGGTTCATCATTCACACATGCAACGTCTCTAAAAGAGAGTGCATTGGAACAAAGACATGACTCATCATTCACAATTGTGTCATCCCTAGAAGAGACTACATCGAAATGAAGAGGAGTCTCATGATTCATAAATGCATCATCTCTAAGAGAGAATGTATTGGAATGAATAGAAGGTAGAGTAACATTAAGAAAGGTATCAATTATTTTATCTTCTTGCAACAAGACACCCTTTGAAACAAGAGGAACCTCATGAGAAGGATCAAAGATACCAAGTGACATGGGTAGATCAAAGTCACCATCACATGCATCAAATGGAATATCATTAATATTTTGGATAATATTAGATATGGAACCAACAAAGGAACCTATTAAATTCATTTATAGCTTTTCAAAGAACAATGTTTTTCACGTCGGGTTCACCAAAAATGTGATATAGGGGGATTTGCTACTCATGAGTTCTCTTCATTCAAAGATCCTCAAGGGGTGAACTTCCCTATATTACCTCAATGGAACAACACAAGTTTCAGATTCCAAAAGAGCGGGTCAAAGAGGTTTTATGTGTAGAATTGACAAGCTCTTGGCCAGAGGACGTCATTGCAGAAGACAAATGATAATGCGGCGCGCTGGAGTCCAGAGGTGCACTAGCGTCCTAGAGGTGCGTTGGTGTCTCATAGGGACTTGCAAATGAGTTTATCACAAAAAAACCTAAGTGATTGCTAACGACCAAATTATTGAAAACTTACAAAATGTGATAAAGAAACAGAGTAGGACTGAAACGAGATAAAATATAAGTGATAAAGAAGAAGGGAAGGGAAAGAAATACTTACAGTCATGTCGGTGATGAGGCCTCCATGGAAAAAATATCTTCAAAGCCTACAAGAATGATATCTGGAGAGAATTTTGGGGCTGTATAGGGGTTTTCCTCAGTCAAACCCCCATTTTGGTGTTCCCACCTCCACGAACAACCAAGAAGATAAAGAGTGTGATTAACAAAGTGTGTGGTGAAAGAAAAACTTGCTTAGGAGTAGAACTCGCATGATGAATAAGCATGTGATAAAAGAAAACCCCACTCAAGGAGGAGAACCCATATCACCGAGTAAGTATGCAAAAAGAAGGGGATATGTAATCACAAGATGCTCACAAGCATGCAATGAAGTTGCAAGAGCTAAGAAGGCTACAAAGAATGTTGTAATGAAAACTTGTGAGAGCTTGAAGCTGCTACAACAAGCTGTAAGCAAGTGATGGAGTGAGACTAGAAGTTGGAATGAAGCTAGAAAAAATGCTAGCTAAACTTGGAAGGACCTTGAACCTACAAATGGATGGAAAGAATGAATTAAAAAGGAAGAGAAGAAGCTTCCCGAGCAGTCATAGAGAATCTTGAGTCATTTCCATTGACAAACTTAAAGCCTAGTGGAAAAAATGCTCGAAAATGATTGTCTAAGAGTTTACACGTCACAAGATGGTAGCATGGCACACAGATGTCCATGCGACATGCTAGTGTCTAGACACATCACACTACAAAATGATGTTAATGGGAATGGGAAAGGCACAAATTCCAATGCAAAGTCGATGCGCTAGGGTGGCTACTAAAAAGGGGTGTTGGAGCATCTTGAGAAGGAAAAAGGCTAATGCAAGGGCCAAAATGGGCCTACTCAAGATGCTAAGGGAGTGGACACTAAATTGGAAGTAAGAATGTAGGTGAAACTGCAAAGGTGCAATTTCTCTCTTATACACATCCATATGTTCCCCTCACCTTTCAAGATCTCAATGACCGATCATCATCATTTCACGCAAAACCTCAAACCTCTCTCCCTATGACCTCACAAGGAGAAGGTGGCCTATTTGGAACAGGGGGAATCTTTGACCCTTCATCTTCATCATTTCCCCAAATGAGTATGCCACTCACTTTCCCACCACTTCCACCCTTGCCACCAACATCAACATCACCTCTCAATTTAGGGTTACCTCCGTTGTCACCACTCATTCAAAGCAACCCCCTAATCATCAATCAAAGCATCATACTAAATCCTCCCATCTTGCCATTGATATTGCAACAACAAATGACAACCATCCTAATAACACAAGCAACCGTCACAACATCGACCATCCCCCAAATACCTAAAAACATGGTCTCTCAAGGACCAAGCATATCAATCGCACCATCCACTACACAAATCTCAATCATCAATACAATGGTGCCTCTCATCACAACAACAAATACCATTTTGAATCCACCACCACCACTTCCACCAAACTCAAACACATCAAACCAATATAGCATCATGTTACAAGCCACTCAACAAGTTTCCTATCAAAAGGAACTCCAAAAAATCCAAAATTGACAAGCTACACAACTAGTCGCTCAGCAAGCACAAGCCCAACTAGTCGCTTAGCAAGCACAAGCATAATTAGTTGTATGACAAGCACAACAAGCACAACAAGCTGCACAAGCAACACAAGCAACTCAAGCTGCTCAGGCCACACAAGCCCCACAAGCTAACCTAGCTCAAGCACAAGCTCAATCAAAAGTGCATGCACAGGCATAAGTGCAAGCACAGTACCTTGCACAACAACAAATAGCCCAACAAAAAGAATACTAGCAAGTGCTGAAGCAATACCAAGAGTAGCAAGAAGCAGCCCAACTCGTGGCCCAACAAAAAGCATTGTCAGTACAACAACAACAAGCTCAACAACAAGCATTATTAGCGCAACAACAATAGGACTAACAACAAGTGTTGTTGATACAGTAGCAATTATAAGCATACTTGGTGTAGCAAAATGTTCAAACGCCATCCACCAACACATCAACCAATCCACCCATCCCTCCAATGATTGAACCACCACAAAACACCTTCATCCCACCCCTTGATCTACAAGATGATGTAACAATGCAAATCAAGTTTCTCTCACAACAAGTACTTGATCTTCAGTAAGGGAAAACCACAAAGACACCCAACAACTTGTGTCACTATCTATTTGACAGGAGTCTTCCAATGAAACCATTCCCAAAGGGATTTGAAATACCCAAATTTGATAAATACCGTGGGACAGGAAACCTTGAAGATCACATCAAGGAATTCCAATTACATTGCATGAAAGTCACATATGATGATACATATCTGATATGGATATTTCCTAGAAGTTTGGTTGGCCATTGCATGGATTGGTTCTCTCGCCTTCCTCCTGGCATCAAAAAATTCCCAAGAGATAGTAGATGCATTCATAAAAAATTATGCATTCAATATTAGTATGGATGTTAGTCTAGAGGAACTATCGGCTCTTAAACAAGGTAAAAATGAATCATTTTCTTCCTTCCTACGATGATGTCAATCCAAGGCCAATAGGAGAAAATGGGTCATGTTAGAAGAACAAGTTTGCACTATCATTTCCAATCTTGAAGGAGCCTTGGAATTTTATATCAAGGTGCAAGGTATCACCACGTATGACCAATTGATCTCCAAGGTGCTTAACATTGAATGAGCCCTTATTGCACAAGGAGGGGCACCCATATATCCTAAACAACAAAACAATCACCCATCCACCAACTATAATGAAAAACCTCGCACATGGGAAATTTTTTTTTTACCAACGATGGTGTTGTCGATGCCAAATTTGTCATCAATGCCCCTCAGCAAAACACACTAGCACCCCAAAACAACCCCAAAACAACAATCAAAAAAATCGACAAGCTAACACTATGACTTAGCAGCCGAGCAATCAAAAAATCAACAATGTGAATGATCAAAGGGGGCCACCCAGTGAAACAAAAAATCCCCCAAGTGAAAGTACACAACCCTTTGGGAATTAGCTGAATCCATCATGAAGAGATTGGTGGAGGAAAAACTCATCACAATTCCCACCTATGAAAACTATCAAGAACCCTTGGTAAAACCATCATGGTACAATTAAAATCACCTTTGTGATTTCCAAAAAATCAAGGGGCACACAACTGCCTGTTGCATGAGGTTCAAAAACTTTATTCAAGACCTCATTGACAACAAAACCATAAATGTGGAACTAACGGGAAATCAAAATCTCAAGATCTACATGAATCTGATGCCCAATCATAACAACAAAGGGTAAAATAACAATGATAAGGGAAAATCTGCATTCAAAAGTGTGAATCACGTATACGACCATGTCATCGCATCCCTAGATGAGTATTGCACTGATATCATCACCAAAGGAGCCCAAGTTGATTGTGGAGTCACCACAAGAGGAAAAAAAGTCACCATCCTAGGGTCATCCTAGCCAAATAGAGCATCGACTTCCAACCAAAGATCTATTCCTAGTGGCTACAATGTCCTTGACCAGTTGAAAAGAACCCCATCACAAATCTCCATCATGAAATTGTTGAAAATCTCACCATCCCACAAAAAGATGCTTGAAGAAGCCTTTTCCTCATCTTTCATCCCCACTGATCTTGATGAGGATCATTTCAAAGCTATGGTTGCACACCTCACTACACCTCACCTTCTGACATTTTTAGAACAAGATCTTCCAACACAACCATCTCACAATCGTGTACTTCATCTTGAGGCTTATGTCCATAAAAACAAGGTCAAGAGGGTCTTGGTAGAAGGAGGTGTAGGGTTGAACATATGCACCCTTAAATTAATAAAAAGCTTGGGCTTCTCCAAAGATGTTGTTGTAAAAAGAAAAGCCATAACCATAAGAGCCTACGATGATCAAGAAAGAGTGTCTTAGGGCACAATCCAACTCCATATTCAAGTAGGGTTGATCATCATGGAAACATGTCAAGTTCTCGACCTAGAACTACCTTACAATATTTTCCTGTGGCATCCCTGGATTCATGGGATGCAATCCATTGTGTCCACCTTCCACTAGTGTGTAAAGTTTCCATACCAAGGCCAAGAGATCACTGTCCATAGGGATCCTGAACCCTTTTACTATTACAAAAATTTGGAAGAAAAACATTATAAAATCCCCCAAGTACCTAAGAACGACGAGGGCCCCTCAACTCCATACATTGATCCAACTACTCTCGCCTCCACTTATGCAATAGAGACACCCTCCATCCATGCCATCTCTGATATTAAGGTCATTATCTAGAACAATGGGTGTGGAGATTATGCAATTCAAAAAAATTCCTTTGTGGTAGTAGAGTTATGACAATCTCCTAGGTCATGAGGATGACCACAATCAAATAATGCTTCCTCATCCCAAACCTTCATAGCAGGTTCCTCCAGCTTCAAAAGTTGGGGAGACCTAGGTCGGGAAGTAATAGAAGAGGACCCATCAAACCTCTTGTACCAGGACAATAGACCAACACCTGATCTACCTATGGATGATAGCAGTAAAGGCTTACAAATGATGCTTTCCATTGGCTATGATAGAAAATAGAGGATTGGATAGAATGAAAATGGACTCCTAGTACCCATCATTCCTAAGATGCAAATGAGAAATCTTGGCCTCGAATGCACCCCTCTGAGTATAACCATACGTGGTCAAAATCCCACAATTAAGGTAGTCAAGACTCCCCCTCAGCTATCAATGGTCACCCTTCAATTACCTATTTCGACAAGTCTACCTTTAGACAATTTCACCTTAGACATAAATGATGTGTGTGGTAGTGATGAGGACCCCATAACTAATTTTCCTATGCTTTTTGAAGACACCTCCCTACTCATGATTAGTACCTTCTATTTTGAGACCAACAACCATCAAGCCCATGAAATCAACCTAGTCTACCCCTAGCTCATTGATTACAACCAATGAGGACCACCAATTCTAGACACTTTTGAAAATGATGAGGTGCTCTCATAATTCATGGGACTATGGAACATAATGCCACATGGAGATCACAGGGCTGGACTTGATATCATTTTGGACACACAAGCTTATTATGGGCAGACGATTGAATCCTTTAGTCGAAAAAGAAAAAAATTGAGAATAATCTCAAAGTCTTTGAGTGAAAACCGCACTGTGACACTCTCTAACTAAAAAATAGTGAAAATAAAGGACGTATCCAATGGTAAATTCCTCTCTAAGGTTCGCGAGGATGAAGGATTCAATATTCCTCTTAGTGCTCTACATCAGGAAAGTTCAATGGTTCTAGCTGAGAAGTGCAACCCGATCAACTTGGGAATAGAGGAAACTCTACATATCACATTTTATGCCAAATCATTGATGTCGGAAGAACAGGAGCTCCTAGCTGCCTTTTTAAGGGAAAGAAAGGTCAACTTTGCATGGAGCTATGCTAACATGCCTGGGCTTGATCCAAAGATTATGGTCCACCATCTAGTAGTTTACCTTGAAGCAAAGCCTATCAGAAAAAAGCTCATAAAATACATCCCTAGATAGCCTTGTTGGTTAAAATGGAATTAAAGAAGTTACTTGATGTAGGGTTCATATGACCAATCGACTATCCAGAGTGGGTATCAAAACTAGTACATGTTTCAAAGCCTGATGGGGGCATCTGTATATGCACAGATTTTAGAGACCTCAACAAGGCATGTCCCAAAGATGACTTCCTACTTCCCAACATTGATATGATCGTAGATATGGCTGTGGGACATGAGATTATTTCACTAATGGATAGATTTTCCTAGTATAACCAAATCATGGTAGCCAAAGAAGACCAACACAAAATGGCTTTTACTTATCCATGGGGGACATATTGTTGGAACATTATTTCATTTGGCCTAAAGAACACTAGACCAACATATCAAAGGGCCATGAACTTAATATTTCATGACATGGTCCATAAGAATGTGGAAGATTATTTCAATGACATATTGGTAAAATCCAGAAAAAGGCAAGACCACATAGTAGCATTGAGTGCCATCTTTGACAGACTTGAGGAATACAAGGTCTGCCTTAATCCAAAGAAGTGCATCTTTAGCATACAATCAAGGAAGCTATTGGGATACATCGTTTCCATGAGAGGGATTGAAATAGATCCTACCAAGGTAAAGGAAAAACTCGAGATGGAGGCACCTAAGACTTTGAAGCAGCTAAGAGGCCTACAAGGTAGGCTCCAGTCAATTCGTTGATTCATAGCTCAGCTAGGAGACACGTCAATCACATATTCTCACCTACTCCACAAGGGGGTAGCATAAAAATGGGATGACAAGTGTGATCATGCTTTTAACAAGATCAAATATTACTTACTCACACCACCAGTGCTTATGCCACCAATCCCAAGAAAGCCTCTAATCCTCTACATATCAGCAACAATAGCAGCTCTTGGTGCTCTCCTAGCTCAGCATGATGAAAATAGAATAGAGAGGGCCATCTACTACATCATTCAAACCATGGTAGGGCATGAGTTAAATTATTTATTCATCAAAAAGGCTCACCTAGAAGTGGTTTTTTCATCACAAAAATTCAGACACTACATGTTAACATGCAAAATCAAACTCATTTCCAAGATCAATCCACTCAAGTACCTACTTTCCAAAGCAATGCTAACATGAAGGATGGACAAGTGGGTTATAATCCTATCGGAATATGGAATTGAGTATGTGAAATGCAAGACCATCAAAGGGAAAGCTATTGTAGACTAACTAGAAAATATGCCAATGTATTCATAGAATCCGCTAATTTCAGAGTTCCCTGATGAGTCCATCTTCAAATTGAGAATAGTAGAGCACTGGAAGTTGTAATTTCATGGTTCCTACACACAACATGGATTAGGAGCCACGGTCTTTTTCATCACTCCACAAGGAGACTGCATACCAAGATCCTACAAGTTGGAATTCCTTGCACAAACAATATCATAGAATATGAGGCTCTAACCATATGACTCAGAATAGTAGTGTAGTGGCATAATCAATCAAGTGAATGATGAGTACCAAACTAAGGATGACAAGCTAACTACATACAAGAAATTGGTGGAAAGTCTTAAGGAGTCCTTCATTGAAATCACATTCAAGCAGATACCTAGAGGAAACAACAGAGTGGAAGATGCCATGGTGATAATTGGATCCCTATTGGATATCCCTCACAATGTCCAAAAGCATGAATTCCTGGTAGAGAATCTTCTCATGCCTCATTCAAGATACTAGAGTCATAATTTGTGTGTGAAATTCTTGGTCCCGGTGATCCTTGGTACCATGATATATACACTTATCTGAGAATAGGAGTCCTCTCAGCTGACTTAACCTCAAACCTTAAGAAAACCTTTGTCAAGAAAGAATCTCGATTTGTCATGCTAGGAGAAACCCTTTACTGTAGAAGCATTGAGGGAACCCTATTATGTTGCTTAAACTTTGAGGAGGCATTGATCGCCTTAATCGAGGTACATAATGACATATATTGTTCACACTTGAGTGGTATGACCTTGACCAATAAATTGCTGAGGACGGGGTACTATTGTTCTACTATGGAAAGAGAAGCACATGACTATGTCAGAAGATTTCTACGATGTCAGCAGCATGGGGACCTCATCCATGCACCTACTCAAGAGCTCCATCCTATTGTCACACTTTGGCCATTTTCATAGTGGGGGCTTGATCTCATTGGAAACATCACCCCCACTTCATCCAGTGGCCACAAGTTTATCATTACTACCACTGAGTACTTCACAAAGTGGGTGGAAGCCATTCTGATGAATTACATTATTGGAAAGCATATATCAAAGTTCATCCTAAACTATTTAATATGCCGCTATGGTGTCCCACAAGCCATTATCTCAGATAACGAGACACCATTCAAAAATTAGGATGTTCGTGACCTATGCTACAAATTCAAAATCCAACATCACTTTTCCACCCTGTATTATCCCCAAGGAAATGGTCAGGCTAAGGCTACAAACAAGACCATTCTAAACATCCTCAAGAAAATGCTCAATGAAGCTGGTCATGATTGGCATCTCCAACTGAATCCCACCCTCTAAGCCTATTGAACCAACATCCGCACACCAATAGGTCCCACCCCTTTCTCCCTGGTCTATGGATCATAAGCCATATTACCCATTGAGATCGAGCTCTTGTCACTAAGAATATCAATGCAGAATCTCATCACAGATGAGGAATATCGGGTTTCAAGACTAAAAAAGATGGAATTTCTAGATGAGCGGCATATGGATTCCTTGAATCATCTACAGGTGTATCAAAACCTACTCAAGCAAAGCTATAACAAGAAGATCAAGAGCAAGACCTTCCAGTTCGAAGAACTTGTCATCACAACAAGTTGAACCCAACTGGTTGGGACAATTTTTCATCACAACAAGTTACAATTTAGGGGCATATCAGTTATCAACACTAGAAGGCAAACCTCTACAAGAGCCCATGAATAGCTCCCATTTGAAAAAAAATTATGCCTAATCTTGTGAGGTGTAAAACTAAAAAATTAGAAAAAGTCCTAAAAAAATGGTCACCTTGATGAAAACCTGGCAAACAGGCATCTTGGTGACAAAAAAAAATATCAAAAAGCAAAATATCCAAAAAAATAAAAAAAGGATTAAAAACAGTAAAGAAAAAAATTGTCATGTAGTGAAAGCCACTACAGTGGAATTTTGGGCATGTACCTTGGTGAAAACCTAGCAAACAGGTGCCTTGTTCTACATCATTCATTCATTGCATTCCATATATCCATCCATCACCCATCCACGTCCAAACCATAGCTTGGTCCTGTGTTTGCATCATGATCCCTCCTAGTACTACTTGGCCCATTCTCAAGGTCAATTTGTCCTACCTTTATCGAGGTAGTCTATTGCTTTGTGCTGGGGGCATGATCTCGTTGGATCAGATTCATGTATTTTTCTGAGGTCCCTAAAATCAAAAAATTCAAAAACATTCATAAAATCAAAAAAATCCAAAAACATTCATAAAATCGGAAAATCCAAAAACATTCAAAACATATAAAAAATCCAAAAGACAAGTCAAAAATGTCGGTAAAAAAAAATCAAAAACAAAGTCATCTTGTCGAACTATGTCATCTCTGAGATTTTGAATGTAGGCAAGGTTGATCTTTGATCTTCCCCCGAGGCACTTTGGTTAGTCCCTTAGGAGTCTATCATAATAAACTAGAAATCCATTTGTTCATATCTCATCAATAATAAAGTTTGTGTCAATCGAACTATGTAGTCTCTGCGTATATAACGTAGGCAAGGATAATTTGTTGATAAACCCTTGAGGCCCCTATGATAGGTCTTTAGATTAGTATCTTGGTCAAAATCTTAGAAAACCCCAAAACATTTAAAAATTTGAAAATCAAAACATTTGTAAAATCTTAAAAATACCAAAAACAACCTCAAAACATTTCAAAAACATCAAAAACATCCAAATATTTAAAAAATCCATCTGTCTCATCTCGCTTTCACCCACAATAAACACCACTCATAATAAATCATCGTCATCCTCAACCTTTGGTAAAATAGTTGAAAACAAGTCTAGCAGGTTCAAAAGTGAAAACTCAAAATGTCAACGTCTCAAGCCTAGGTCAGTAAGTAAACAAGTTAGTCAACTCTTTGTGTCAATAGCTTATCATCCAATCAGTCCCAAATCAATCATCTGATAACATCATGTCCTGGGATGCATCCTTCCTACAATGGACATCAACATCAGGCATCACTATAGTTTTAGTCTTGGCTAGTGGTATTGAATAACATTAGCTTGTTTGTTTGCTTTATCTTTGTCTTTTGACTTATTCTTTTGCGCTCATTTTGAGGACCTCTTGGTGATGTCCCAAAAAAAGGGATTTAGAGAGAAATAAATGGGGCAACGATCATTATCTTTTTTATATGCTGCACTTGTTGGATATTCTTGTAGTATAACTTGGTTATGCATGCTTTTGCTTGGTTTATAGGGAGGGTGTTTTAGGTGTCTTGTTGACCACATAGGAAGGCTTTCTTTTCTATGTTTTAGTCTGAGATATTTGAAATATCTAAACTAAATTTTGATTAAGGTTTCGTTTGCCAGGTGTGAACATGGATACTCCTATCTGATTGTCGAGTCAAAATCCATCACACTAGGTACAACGCCATCTTGGTTCTTTATACCTTGATACATCGCATATATGTGTTTTATCAAACATAAGGTAATTGGCCCTTTAAAATCCCAACTCCTGGGTAAGCAAGATCATCATCATCATCATCATCATCATCTTTTGACTTGTTGGAGTCTCTTATTTTTCTTATATCTTCTTTCCGCACTAACATGGTACCATGACAGTTAATCACAAATCATTATTGCCAGTGCATCCATACTACATCCATAAACCGTTAGCATACTACATAATGCGTAGAATATCATATAGAAAGTATTAATCATATCACATGCATTGCATTTCCATCATTGCATAATATAGATTGGTTATTCTAAATATTTGATAAACCATACATGTACATTCATTACATAAGCATAAAAGAGACCATCCCACATGCATTATTAAACTCATATCACATATCGCATCAAAGCATCAATTACATAATCATATAGACATATCATGAACATCATATACATAGAAATTATTAACATCCACTGCATCATATGCATACATATCATCTATTTGCATCATCATAACATAGGCATCATTTCATAAACATCATACACCATTTCATAGACATCATTAAATGCATCATCGCAGCATATCATGTGCATCATCATAATATTAATAAATACATCACCATATCATACATGAGAAAAAAACTGAAAAGAAAAATATTGCATCTCATGCATTTTATCATCCATTAGGTGCATAATATAGATTTGTTAGTCTAAGCATTTGAATATCATAACATTTTGCATACATCATCATAAAAAGTGCATAGAAAAGATATTGAAAAAGAAATGCATCCATAAATCATTGCATCACATGTAGACCATCGCATATAGAAATTAAAATTCATCCATAATGCATAAATCAAATAGAGCACATCATACATCAGATCAAAAACATCTCATAATAGATATATCATCAAATAATATACTGCCATGGTACAAAAATCTAGATCAAGTGTGTATCAAATACATAAATTACAATGGCCCACTAGGCTATCAAAAATGAGCATGTAGGGCACAAAAGAATCGTGTCTCTGATCAAATCGACTAACCCTACTAGCTTCCCTCACCCTTGTTGGGTTGTCTCTCTCTGTGATCCTCGAGAGGTCTATATCTTGTCTGCTAAGAAAAGTCTTGGACCAAGAATGCTCAGGGCAAGGCCTAATGATAATGGAATCTATAATAATCAGCCTCTTGGACCGCCTCCCTGTATGAGTGTAATGAAACTAAACTCTGGGAGGAGGAGGTGGACATGCTCTTGAGCTGTTGTCTACAACCTATCTCATGTGCTACCCTAAGCTCTGCGGCCCATTTCTGTTAGACAACCTAATCTCTCTCTAGCCATAGTTGGTCCCTCTTTGCTATCAAATCAGCAACCTAAGCCTACAACTATTGTATCTAGTCATATCTTTGATCAAGTGGAGGTAGTGGTGGGGGTTCCTAATCTATTTGAGGTAGCTGATCTACCTGTCTGTCCTGGTCCTACCACCCTTGGTCCTAATCCTGTCTTAGGACATCCTGCTGTGGCTAATCATGTGGCCCTTTGTCTTGATCTGGCTGTTGGTCTAGCCCACCTCCACCCCGGCCCCTATCTCCGTCCCCATCCCCTTAGCCTCCCTGGCCCTGACACTGTCCTGCCCCTTTGCCTCTAGCTCTATGTCGTGTCGATGTTGTTCTCGACACTGTTAATCGGAGGGGTGGCCTGAACCAGTTTTTGTATGCATGTGTGGTGCCTGCATCAGCCTAACCTTAATCATAGGGCCATGGCATGGCCACCAACTATTTGAAAGAATCGATGGCCTCCTATGTTGGAATGTATCGGCCCCATGAAGACTCCCTCGTAGTATGCATGAATATCACCACATATTGGTCATCAAGTATGTCTTGAGGCTCCTTGAACTATCATTATACTCAGCCAGGTAGGTATCACTCAATCATATTGTGCTCTCGGCCCTGCATCAACTAGTCCTATCAAGCGAAGAAGAGTTGTTGAGCATCATTGTACCATGTGGGCCACCCAAGATATGGTCACCATGTGAATACTCACATCTTGTCAAGAACTCTCCTCCAATGGGGAATCACATGTTGACCTATGTGTGTAAATGAAACTCCTCCTCTATACCTCCAAACAACTGGATCATCTGGCTCCATATTGATAGCAACAACTCTCAGATGAAGCACCACAATGTACTCCCAGGCCTAGATGTGGAGAAGTGTCACTCTAGCACCAATAGCTCTGCCATCACTGTATGTAAACTCATTTAAATATTGATACAAAGAGGCCAACAGTACTAGCCCCCATGCAAAGCATACCCATCTCCAGACCATCAGCTCCCAAGAGAGCCCCCATCCAAGAATAAAATATTGGCCTCGTCAATCCAGTGCAACAAGACCTGATATGATGGCTGTTATAACCAAGTGAAAGGGTGACATAGTGACCCTATAATTCTCTCGCTTGATATAGCCCTCTCAAAAGACAATCTCGTCAAGGCCCATCATCCACATCATATATCACGTGCTCTCCGTGGATGGGAAATTGCACTATACGTCACACATCCTCTAGTGTGACTATGACCTCGCCCTTTAGAAGGTGGAAGGAGGACATCTCACTATGCCATCGCTCTACGAACATTGTCATCATACCCAAGTGAGTCCTCACTAGCGGTGCATTTGCGATGTACTAGAGACTTGTTGCCCCAAGTGATCCTGTAGTCACTCGTGCATGCCAACCAATCTACTGAGTATGGAAAATTTGTGCTCGCGTGAATGAAGAATCTTTGCCTCCTCCTGCATTAGGAAAGTAACCGCGTTAAGTTTCATAAAAAACTACGATTCTTATTTTCCCTGGCATACCTAAATTAGCATATGTGTCACTATTTGCGGGTGTGGTGCAATTAGAAAGTTCCAAACTGTGCCGCTAGGAGCCCTAAACTCTCAAACTCCACCACCACGACACAGTTTGAGCGCGACCTAGTTTGATCCAAAACCTAAGTTTTCAAAGAGGCCCACCGCGACACAGTTTATATATGTGGTCCAGTTTGGAGTTTGAACCCTAACTCCAAACTGCAACACCACATTGTTATTCACGACTGTGGCACAGTTTGAGGCTGCGTGGCATTGAAAGAAAGTTTGAAGCAGCACTATATCGAACCACTGGTAACAATATAATTTCCTAGGCTAATAAATGCACATGAAAAATAAAAAATGAAGTCAACTCAAGTGGACTCACTGGTGGTCCAGTGCCAGGTAGCCTCTGGTGCACTCGTACTCGATCGGAGATGTATCAGGGAAGTGGTCATTGTGCCATCTCTCGCAAGGATCAGAGCTCAAATCACATAATCTCAAAGGGCTATGTGTGCAAGTGATTTGGAAGTGGCCCCCCGAGGCCTATTTAAGCCTAAAAGTTAGGGTTTTTTGACCCTATTTAGCTATCTAGCTAGGGTTTTGGACCCCAATCCCGTTTTTTCCTAACCAAGTGTCGTTTTGCATTGTTTTTTCACATTTTATCACATTTTTTAGCATCTCGGAGCCTTTATGGACCCATGAAGAACCTTGCCCTCTTTTGTTGCGAGATCACCCAAAAAACAAAATTTTCATCCAATCTCTCGAGAGGGTAGTATATCGGCATGTCTCTTTGCACTGGGGCAATAGTGGGGCAATTTTGAAAATAGGAGTATTTTTTAATTTTGATTGAGACAGTATATTCTTTGAACAAATGAAACAAGTACTTTGCTTCAAAGAGGGGAAAAATGTAGACATGGAAAATATACCGACACACTTGATCCTGATTTACTAACATCATTTCGTCCTAAATCATCTTCTTAGCTAGTCATCACTTTTCACCCTTTAATTAAATAAATCAAATTTTATCTGATTAAGTCATTCTCTTTTGTTAACTAAATAAATCAATGTTATTTAATTAACCCTCTAATCTTTATTTAATTAAATATTTTATTTAATTAAATCTCTAAGGTCATTCTATTAAATTAAATTAATCATCATTTAATTTAATCTAACAGATCACCCCTCTTTAATAAAATAAATCAAAATATTTTATTTAATTAAATCTAAATCATATTCTTCTCAACTTTGATTTAAATCAATCCAAAAATCTAAATCAAATAGTCACATCAACTAATCTCTTATTAAATTAATCCAATTTTGATTAATTTAATCCTAATCACCTAAATCCTCTAGATTTTTCCACTTGCACAAAAAAATACATTTAATTGATTTATTAAATCTCTATTTTCTTTCAATATGACATCTTTAGGGGAATATTCCTCCAAGCTTGAAAATCTCTCCAAGTGGTTTGTCCTTCAAACAAAGCATTTATCTCCTCTTACATGTCTTTGTGCATTGAGCCAAGTGGCATTTAAGTCATTTTCTTTCCCTTTCAAACAAGTCATTTCATGAATTTCAAAATCCACCTAATATCATTTATTGGCACATTGGCCAAAATGTGCTCAACCTTCAACCTCTCACATGTTGACAAGTGGCATTTGGCCATTGGTTGGAAATTAGTCCCACATTCATCCATTTTTCCTCATTCTTCAACATTCTCATCTATAAATAAGAGGCTTTCATTCTCATTTGGGATCCACAACTTAGAGCAAAGTTACTATCTTCACATTGAGAGCTAATTTTATCCATCTTTATAGCATTTTTCATCATCTTAGCTAGGTTATTGTAGATTTCACCAAGGAGCTCATTGATCTTCATCAACAAGTGGATTAATCTTCATTAAATCATCATAAAGCTTGCAAAGGAGTTGGGAAAGGGCCAATTTTCACATCAAATTAGCACCAATTCCCCCATGGGATTGAGGATTTGCATGTTTAAATAGGATTTTATTGTTTCTCTTATTTTTTTCTTCATTTTCCTACCTATTTTGAGCATTGTAGATGAATTCCATGGGGAATCTTAGTTCTAACTTGCATTTGGATCTAATATTGTGTTTATTTGCTATGTTTGTGCAAGTCTAGGATTGGTGTTCACACAAATAACACTAGAAAATAGTAAAGAGCTACTCAACCAAATCGTAAATGAGAGGAGTGAAACGTTACCACCTCCACCAAGAGCTCACTAGCCAATGGAGGAGAAAGAAGGCTTGAACAATCACCATAGTATTGATCATGATGAAGGGAGGTCTCACAAAACCTCAAGCCCACACTGCAATGGCTTGCTTCACACTTGCTTTATAGAGTTGACAAAGTGTTGTTGCTATTGTAATGGAGTGTTGAAGTGAAGGCCAAGAATGCTTGAGAATGCCAAAAAGAGATAAGTTGAATGCTTAGAGGATCCAAATGAAATGAAGATGGATGAATTTGAAGGAGAAAAGGGAAGAATCTGTCATTTTTAAAGTTGGTTGGTCAAAGAGGACGTTACATACCATTCCCAATAAGAAGTGTAATGCCTCTACCAACTTAAGACATAGGAATCCGTTAGGGATGTAAGCACATCATGTGGACATCTACATGTTGTGCATGTGTCCTCGACAAATATTCTTCTACCAACACAAAGGATAGATGCCAAGTGGAAGGATGCCAATTAGTTGATGTGGAATTTCAACTTCAAATTTGGTTTTCTAAGGTGAGGATGTACGAAAGGGGAATTTATGTGAGGGGTGTAAATTTGTTCCTATACACATATACATACATATGAACAAGGAAACAAACAAACATGCATGCATATATATAAAAAACATACAAACTTACAAAAAAACAAACAAACATACATACATGCATACATACATACATACCCAAAAAAATGCATATACATGCATACAAATATACACAGATACATATAATAATGCATACATACATATGCATAAAAATAAGTAGGTAGCTTTAAATAAGAAGCAAAAAGTGCCACAAAGAAGGAAGCAGGAAAATGAAAGTGTAAGGAAAAGAGGAAAAAAACAACACAAGAACAAGAAAGAAGAGGGGACAAATGAGAAAAAGGGGTAAAAGAGTGGGGAGAAGGAGCACACATGAGGGAAGTAGGGGTTGGATAGGAGACAAGGCTACGAAGGGATGGGGAAGGAAGAAAAGAGAGGCACAAAAAGATGGGGAACCTAGAGTCAGGAAAGACAACTAGAGGGGGGAGCAAAAAAGTTCAAAGAAGGGGGGAGAAAGGAGGATGAAAAGAAAAAAGGGGGGAGAGGAGAGAAGGGGAGAGAAGGGGTTGCCAAGTTGGGCTAATGTGCCACCCTTTATCTTGATTGAGATTGGTGGCATGGATTTTTTTAGTGATGACCTCTTGGAGTTTTCTTTTGAAGTAATTTTCTTCTCTAACCATAACTTGGGTGTTCTCAAGCAAAATGTGGTGCTTGGTGTTGTGGGAGTGCTCTGCTAGGGAAGACTTGGAGATCTAGTCATGTTTGATATCAAGATAATGTTCCTTGATTCTAGTGCTAATAGATCGACCAATTTCACCAATCTAAGGGAGGCCACAAGAGCAAGCAATTTTGTAAACTCCAAAATGGAGAAGAGGTATAGTAAGAGTTTTTAGTGGAAGGGATCGGCTTTCTGGTGGTGGAGATAGGCTTGAAGGCACAAGAAATACCTTTTTTGTTGAGGATTTTTTAAATTTTGTTTGAGAGGCCTTCAACATATGGGAGGGTGGCAAATAAAGAGGCTTCAAGTGAAATAGGTTTAGGTATGGGGTTGGCTCTACTTTTGTCTAGGTTAAAAGCTCTTAGGATCTACTTATGGTGATAGCCATTAAGCTTAAAGACTTTGTAGAGGTGGGAAAGCTCTTGCTCATTGTGGTCCTTATCACATATGCGATAAGCATGTGTTGCAAGGGTGTTGAGGACACTAGATTTTTGGGTGAGATGGTGATGGAAGGAGTGCAGGTAGAGGTCAGTGTGGGTGGATTTTCTAAACACATGATGAGCTGAGGAGCCATTATATTTTCTAATGATGAGGATGCCAAGGAAAGGGAGTTGATAATTAGACTCAAGCTCTATCCACCAAGCTGCTTAGGTGGGATTGAAAATCCTCAAGTTGATCACAACTAATCCACATATTATTTCCACCAATGAGGCTTGAGGGGGAAGGAATTTAGAGCTAAGTCCTCAAAATATTCCATGTAAAGGTTGGCAATGATAGGAGACAAGGGGGAACCCATGGCAACTCCATCTATTTGTTCATAAACTACATTTTGGAAAGTAAAGAACATGGAACTAAGGCAAAGGTCTACGAGAGAAGCAATTTCATTGTTAGTTTTGTGTTTGACCAACTCGATCGAGTCACCCACGGGAACTTTGGTGTGTAAGAAAACAATATCAAAGCTAATGAGTATCTCGGTATCTTCAACCTTTTTTTCATGAATGAAGTTGATGAAATGGTTGGAATCTTAAGTAAATAAAGGGAGATCATCAAATTAAAATAAAGTAAACAATGTAAATAATATTAAATAACTTTTAAATAATTTTAAATTTTAAAAAAAATAACAACTATTAGATAAATAAAATAATTCAAGATTGTCTATATTTTTAGATAGATGTATTTAAGATATCTATATTAGAGAATAGAAACAAAATATGATTACTTACATCAAATTTCTATACTCCAAAACCCTAACCCCTATTAAATGAAGGTCAAACAAAGCAATTCTCAAATAAATTGAAGATAAAATATTAAAAAAACAAAAACGTCATAAATAAATTAATTATCAATTTCAATTCATTTACATAAATTTTCAATATATTTATTCAATATAAAAGACATTTAAACAAGACCCCCTTTTTCACTATTTTGTTTACTATTGTTTATATTTTAAGTTGCCTAAAACATCATCTCATCCTTTGAACCTATTTGATAATTCTTCTACCCATTATGGACATCGAACTAGCTATTAGTATCTTAACAGTGATTACTCATCACCAAATGGAGAGACAGACCCCTAAACGATTCATTAAAGTACGGACAACAGAAGAATGCCCACTAGAGGTGAATGATATTTTTCAAAAAAATCAATCGAATTATACCCACTTCCGAAAAGTGAAAAGACAAAACAAGTTATATCTACTTCCCAGAAGTAAAAAGACAAAACCAAAGTGGCCAAAAGTTGGGTTGTTCGAGAGCAATGAACGCGGTTCCTTTTGTGCGTGGGCTAATTACCCCATACGAGACCAATTATTTGAGTCAACGTAAAGTAGAAAATGCTCCACTAAAAGGAAAACCCACGGAAATATCTTTCCATATGCAATGATCATTTGACATGTAAAAAGGCTCAATCGGAAAGTGGGAATACACCGCCGACCCTGGTCCATTATCATCTCCAATCATTAAACAGCAAGGAACTATTTTACATATACCTAAAGCCAGAAAGTTCTATGAAATGCCCGAAAATTCGCATTGGTCGATTCTGGACGACTGGACAACTGGTCCATGGAAAGTCAAAGCAGCAGTGACTATGGCTCACAGTTTATAAGAAAAACGTATCAGAAGCTATAGTAATGGCGACTCAAAGATTCCGTCTCCACTAAGATTGTTATTGGGATCAAATTATTGAGTGGGATAGCAAAGTGGGAGAGGCGCTGTAATGATTGGGGTTACTAATCGAATTTAAAATAGACATGTCTATGACCTTGAAAATACCAGAACCAGACCATTTCTTTAACATTGACAACACCGACCAGAACCAGACAATTCCTTTAACATTGACAACGCCGACCTTACTGTATTGCAATGTGCCCAAGATCAGTGGAAAAATTCAAAGATTTAGCTTGAGAGTTCAAAGATCTTTTTTGAGGCGGCGAGGGAAGGATTGGTCAATAAAACGACTTTTTATCTAAAATTTTGTGGATCTAAAGATTTTTCAATGGAGTTATGTAGATAAGCGTGGGTAACATGCGAATGACTTTGATTTTCAAGTCAAGTATATGATTATTTCATCAAGGTCGGCACGACATAGAAATAATGAGCTACAGAGGCTATGCCACGGGTAACATATCTTACGCGTCTAAAAGTAAACGATGAAAATCTTCAAGAGTAATAATCATGCAAGGGGAAATTTTCAAACGCAATCTTTATTAAGGGATTATGGCATCTAATTATAAATATAGCAAAATATGATATATTTAGATTTAAATTGCAAGCTATTGAGCTATGTATCTTGTTTTTATTTCCGATCGAGCTCCGTACATGTAAATTTTTAGCTAGATGTAAGAAATAAGTTTAATTATAGGGATTTAAAGAATATATTATGCGACTAGGCACTTACAATGACTTCTGCTACGACGCGAGGCTGGCGCAACGGCTTGAGAAGAAGGGTGAGGGTTCGAGTCACAGCTAGCACAAGACATATTCTTCTTTTCTTTTCTAGGTCAGGAGTCGACCTCGCGACATGAAGAAGATAAGTCAAATGGAAACTGTTATCTTTGCCGCTGAATGGCTACAATGCTAATAATCGAGCGAATTTCCATTTTAGAGAAGGGCTGCCTTATTATCAGCCTAACAAAATGGAAAATTTCTGTAGTCGCCTTCAAACCCGTGACATCTCTCGTGAGGCAAGAATATGCAAATAGCGACGGCTTTTGAACATCACGAATTACAATGAAGTTCATTGAAAAGGCTAAAGCAAGCTATCAGTCATAACTGGCGCTGACGTTTTCTTTTTTAAACCAATTCCTGTGATCCAAAGCTTCCACGAGGTTTTCTCTGCAATTCTGTGATTCAAAGATTCCACCACCGTCCACCGTTGCCAGATAAGTTTTGCGCAAATATTTTATTTATTATTTGTGCAGATTTATCTTGTTATTGTTTTTGGCTATGTTGCACGATCTTTGTGGAAACGTAAAATCTACCAACTTAAATAATATTGCAGTACAAGTTAATTGCAAAGAAATAACAAAGAAAATGAAATGGAATAATAGAAAAATAGATAAGAAACAGATTTATGTGGTAAAACCTTGATAATATATAAAAAAAATCTTTGGAGCAAAGTATTGGTATTCTTATTGCTCAAAGAAACTGATTACAATCTTCACACAGTTGCTGCTATTCAATTACAATTCATCACATTGATTTTGCCTTCAAGGCAACAAGATACATATACTAGCAATCATACATTTATGTGCAATGAATACGTCGAATAATTTTATGAGAATTTTAAATCTAAGTAGTTTGTTTTGTAGAAATTTAAAAATGTGTCATAAGTAGGAAAAAAATCACATTGTTATAATTAAATTTTTTTCATAAGATAGTTTATGTGTGGAAGGTTAAATTTGTAAAAGATGTATAACTTCATAAAATACAAATCAATGATTGTGTAGGCAAATTGGTTAAAATAGAACAATATGGCATAGGTTAGATTAGAGTTAGATGCTTGACTTTGGAAAAAAACTCATTATATTAATGAAAAACATATGATTAAATAAATGATAGTGTACTTCAATTCATTTGATATAAAAATTTGAATATTTATAGACATACATTTTGGATATATATACAATGTTGTAAATATAGTTTATTGTTTAAACATGATTCTTTAGATATAAATTACTTTTTTTTTTTCTGGAGCATTGTCACATGATCATTTCAAACTCCAATGTATTTGTATTGAACAATAGACTTGTTTATTATTTGAAAGACAAAAAATTAAAATCAATATGTTGAAGTAGTAAATTACATTAAACTCATTCTCACCTTTGGTAGAGTTGATTTGTAGATGTTCAACAATGGGAAATATAATGTAAGTGAGTCATGAGTGGAGCTTGAAATAAAGCAAATATGAGATATAATTTACATGGAAAATTAAATTTAACTTTGTGTTTATTTGTTTTTTAGCAAGCTTAGTTGATAATGTAGATATGAGATAAATAGAGGGGCATACATGTTGTTAGTGTAACCTCCTTTAGGTTTGTTAATTGTTGTTTTGTGATAGTGCATTCAAACGTTTCTTTTCCCTTTTTCAATGAACCACAAATGGGCTATGTTGCATGCGTACATATCTTTGGAATGTGAAGGAAGGTTGTATGCGAATGCATGATAGTTCATGACCTCTTGAAATAGTTGTGAATGTCAACCCCTGTTGATCAGTGTTGCCAATATCTATTGTTGCCCTTTGTAGTGTAAGGCCTTGTGACTTGTGAATTGTCAAGGCCCAAGCCATTTTTAGTGAAATTTGATGCTGGCAGCCACGACTCACTAGGGTTATAGGTACTTTTTTGGGTTGTTACGATCCCAAGTCAGTCCAATGTAAATTTTGGAATGAATAATAACAAATAAGGGAAGTTGAGGTGCTTCTTCTCCTTTGCATATGTAATTTCTTTGACTTGACTAAGTGCACCATTCATGAGCCATGTATTTAATATTTTTTATTATATATTATATTATATTTGCATTTAATAATTTTTAATATAAACTATAATATGTAATAAGTATAATCATATTACCATTTTAAATATAAATATAAATTGTATAAAATACAACATATAATAAATTAAAAAAAATAAAGTTGTATGAAGTAAAAGTTATTTAAAAAAAAATATATGTAAAATAGTGAAAAGGGAAGAAAATAAAGTAAAATACAAAATAGTAAATGAATGGCGAGGATGAATCTAATCATCTAGAAACCTTTTTTTTGACATATAATAGAACTTATTAAAATAGGGAAACAATAAAAAAACCAAGTAAAACTAAAGAAATGAAGAAAATAGAGAAACAATACTAATAAATAACTAATAATAATTGTTGGTGTCATCCACCTCTAAGGAGTACCATCTACAGAAAATACCTTCATGAATGCATGAGAGAAGCACACATGCTATTTCACCAGTAAAGAGAGTGAATAAAAATGAGATGATAAAAATACATATGGTATAGGCTTTTAAAGATATGAAAAAGATAGACGAGTGTAAAACTACCCTATGGGAAAAACTAATTATCCCTATGTTAAAACTTAACACATTAACACCCCCTTTAAGTAAAAACTTAGGGAGTATGAAGATGAAAAAAAATGAAGATGTGATATGGGTCCCAACTACACAACCATGTTAGGTACCCATTTACAACTACAAAAAGAAAATCTCTCAGAACCGAAGAAAAGAAGAAAATCCCCCCGCTCTCCAAAAGAGAGAAGAAAACAAAAATGATGCATGGATACAATCACACCCCCCAAGTACTACATACATCATATATATACAATCAATAGCCTCCCCATAAGAGGGAAAGAGAGCGACTATGTGATATGAAAAACTCTAGAGTGTGCTTACCCAACTAAGTTTTTCATTTATCAGATTTGAAATTAGTTGCTTAACTTACTCTATTCCAAATCTATGCCAAGATCTTTATTTAATGGTTTGAATCCAATATGCAAAATCAACCCATCAATTTACTGAGCTCATTGATTAATCTATTTGTGAAATTAAAACATAAGCCATCATCAAGAACAAACCCAAAGATCAAAGACACATTTGATTATGGAGTTCAGCTCTTAGGGCTACGTCTCTGGATCCACTCAATAAGCGTGATCAATTGCCATTAATGTTGCCACCTACAAATTGCTTACAACATCTGGTCTTCTAACTACGTAGACAAAGTTGTCATTACAAGGAAGTTTCAAGCCCTACAAGCACTTCCTGAATCCACACTGAACAAGTGCTTCCAATAATAACAACATAAGCAGTCCTAGTTCTTAAAGCATCAACTGAATGAGAACTAGATATAGAGGTATCTTGCCTCATTTACATACATGATTCAAACAATACTAAATTCACCACTCCAAAATAAAGTCAAGTATCAAAACATTCTGGTTATACAGGAGCACACACTTCCATAATAGTGGTTTTAGTTTTTTGGCCAAAATTGGACGGTAGAATTATTATTTTTAACTAAATCTTCACATTCGGGCACCTATAGCAACTAATAGTGAGATTTGAAGATGGTGCAGAAGCTAGAGTCTCATCAAATTTGTCTCTAGATTCTAAAATATTTTTTTCAAAATTTTGGAATGAAATTACATGCTTCTTTTTCCATCTCCCATGAAAATTGATTTTTTGAGAGAAACAACATTTTTAAAAAGTGGCCTTTTTACCATTATAGCATAACTTTTTCCATGAAGGATAAAATTATAATTCTTCAAATTTAGATTTTTTAACTCTCTAATATCTAATTTGCTTCCCTTGGTTAGATAGTTTTAGTGAATATTTTTCCTTAATCAGAGTTTCAAAGTCAAAGCGAATTCACAGGTTGATTTTGCTCCAGGCAAGTATACTTGGCAGTAACTTTTTTGTATATGTCAAAATTTTATTTTTATTTTTGTTGGATCAAAGGACTTCAATATCCTAGTGCCACTCACTTATTTTTTAATTTTCTTTTTTGATAATCTTCTATTGCCACATGTGAAGAACAAATAAATTAATTTTTTGATGAAAAACCTATGTTTAATAAAACTTAAAAAACAAATACATAACAAAGCTAAAACATATTAAGGTATATTCATTGGATAGCTTGTTCCTAGAGGTAGCATAATTATTTGAAATAAATTTTAAAAATGAATTCGGTTTTGATCCCCAAAAGCTAAAATCAAAGTAGAGATTTTTATAAATTTTGTTAGGTAAAGGGAGACACACATTTATAGGTATGGTTTAAAACTAGGGGGTTCTATCCAAGGGGGTTTGATCTAAGGTAGTTTGATCAAAGCTTCTTCAATTGGAATGCTTTAAATGAAAATTTTTAAGGTTTAAATCATTATATTTTCTAAAATATGTGATTTCAGAAGCTAAAATATGTTCCTCTCGGGGAATTGTAACCACTATTGGCTTTGGTATCTTCTATAACCTTGCAAGAGAGAATTCTTCAACTTGGATGTCAAACAACACTCCTTCAAGCATAGCCTTCTGACATCGTTTGTACAGAATTCTGAAATCCCAATCCTTCTCTCAAGTCGCTCTACAAACTTCTATCAGTTGGATGCCTTCACTTGGACTCTAGATCCTGAATGATCAACTCAAAAGAATACTCTAAATGCTTGGATCTCAAAAGAATTGGATGCCTTGATCCTTCCTTGCATCCCCTTTTATATTTAAAATTTCCCCATTTGGTTAAAACCACAAAATTTGGCCATTTCCCCCTTTAAGGTAAGATTTAAACTAATGTCCCTTATTTACAATAAAACAATAATAATCCCTATTAAAACCATTTTAATTTTTTTTTAAACCCTTAACACTTTTCATATTCGGTTCTTGTAGTTTTTGTTGTTTTTTTGGTCTTTTTTTTCATTTGGAGATTTCCTTGTAACCATTTAAGGTTATTTGGTTTAAATTTAAGGAATTCATTCTTAACCAAGTGTTAAAATAACACAACCCACATATATCATCAAATGGTTTAATGGCATGGCAGTGGGTAGGTATTTCACCGGAAAGGAGGTTAGGAGTTCAACCCTCACCGACCATTCCTTTTAAAACCATTTTCTAATTCTTAAATAGCAAAAAAAACTGATTCTATAAATGGTTAATGATCTAGCGCGCGGTACAATAATGGAGGTGGTGGTTGTTAAGGCGAAGGTTAGGGGGTCGAACCCCCTAACAAATTTTACTAACCAATTCATTCAACTAGCGCCAGAGGATTATGGTAGGGGTGCCACGTGGCACCTAGTGACTGGGCCACGTGGCATGCTTTGATTCACCGACCAACATGATGTCATCCTCCATGCTATCAAAGACATGTACGAACTACCATGTCACCTACTAATTGTGCATATGGATGGCACATGGAAAGCACTGATTGGTCCATGTCATGACTGTATGGTATGGATCTGTTGTGTCAGCATGATGATGTCATGTTGATGTCATCATTTGTATGACCTAGTCAACACGTGGTCCTTCCAACTTTGACTCACGATAACTTTTGTGTACGAGCTCAGATTTTGGCGAAATGAGTGGTGTTGGGTTCGTTTCAATGAGCTCTTTGATTTGATTCCATCTTCGATTGACTCTGAGTCAGTCAATTTTTTGCTTTGTGATTGGCCTCTATACCTAGTTTGACCAAACTTTGTCTGGCCATAACTTTGACATATGAACTCCTTTTTCACCTGTTCAAGTTGCATTGAGTCCAATTTTTTGAGCACTTCGACATGGTGTTGATTTCAAGGGTCATTGGAATAGTTGATTTTTTTAGGGTTTTGATATCCACCTAGATCACTATGGAGCCCCCCCATAATGTATAATCACTTGCAAAAATGGTAAGTGCCTAAAGAAAAAACATGATCCAATATTGACAAACAACTTGTCTCCCTTTTCAAAGAAACAAAACCAAATAAAAATGTAGGTATGTTTCCCATTTTGGATAGGAAGTAGCAAGTGAAATCCAAATGCAGGATTGAAATTTTCTCATGTGTCGCCAAGACCTTGGACAATGATGCCACAAACCAATCAAGAACATGCCCAATCACAGTAAGAGGTGACAAACAAGGTACCACTAGAAACTAATTCTGAAAATTCTCTGGAGACTAAGATGGAGTAACAACAGTTGAACCACAACTATCATGAAATAGGAGGGATATACCCTCAAATGTGTCTTCCAAGTCAGAAATGTGAGATTCCATGAACAATGAACCAATGTCTGGCAAATATGAATCCCAATTAGGAAGACAATGAAATACTTGTTGGAATGAATTAAAATGAGATGATAAAAATACATATGGTATAGGCTAACAATAACTAATAATAGACATTATTTTTAACATCTAATAAAACTCGTTAAATCAAAACAATTCAAAAAGAAAAAGTAAAACTAAATAAAACAAAGAAACATATTGTAGTGAGGTAAAATAGCATACCACTAAAAACCTAAGTATAAAATATAATAGTAATTAACTAATAATAATTAATAATAGCCATTGTTTTAACATCTAATAAAACTTATTAAAATAAAACAATTAAATATAAATAAAACTAAATAAAACAAAGAAACATATTGTATTGAGGTGAAATATCAAATAATAATATAAACTTTCTGTAAAGTACATATATAATCAAATAATAAATATACAATCAAATAATAAATATTTTTAAAATCAATTATGTTTTAATATTTTTAAAATCAATTTTATTTTAACATTTTTATATATTTACTATTTGACTATATATGTATTTTATATAAAATTTATATTATAAATATGTTTGTAATACCCCTCATGTTGTTGTTTGGACTTGTTTTTTTTCTATGGTTTTGCTTGATACTTTGAGACTTTGATAGTTACTATTTATTGGTTGGATTGGTGGATTGGGTAGTTTAGACTGCTTGATGACTATGCTACTTTATTTGGTGACATGGATATTTTGATATGACATTATGGTTACATTCGGTTCGGTGATGTTTAATTTGATTTTAGTAGTACATTGTGTTGCGGTGGATTAGTAGTCATTTTATGATGATATGATGTGATTAGTTTAGTTTAGCAATGTTACTTTATACTTGATGTTGTAATTGTTATTATAGTTTTGGTGAGGGGACAGTGTAGCACCAATCGTTTGTGAGTGCCCTGCTACGTTGTGATTCCTTCTCACGATGTGATATATTTGATTATATATTATATATATATACATGTTGTACACAACCTTGTTTGTATGCAGGAATTGCAGGAACAAGTCGATTCCACCTTGCTTACAGGATAGGGTGAGCATCAAATTAACCCAATGGGCATGAAGTTGAAACAAATATGTCAAGGAAGTCACCCTATCCCAAGGTTGCCAACCCATTTTTTGTTTAGTGGTATTGTGCGTCTTTGACCCTTGTCATTTTTGCATTTTATAATAGTTGTTTTGTGTGAGTGTACTTTTGATATTTATTTTACGGTGGTGTGTAGTATGATGTAATTTAAAAAATTAAGTGATTATAATAAATGTTAATAATAGTTATTGGAATAGTTTATATTGAAATATAAAAGTCTTAAATTAAAAGCCATGTAATTTATTAAAGATAAATAAATTGAAAGGTGTAAATTAAACTATTTAAAATTGGTATTTAGATAATTTAATGAAAATAGCATGTTGAGGATAATTAATGGAATAAAATAATTAAATAAGTTAAATTGTGTGAATTGAAAGTATAATTTGAAAAATCAAAATTAAAATAAAAAGTGTTGTTTGAATAGAAAAAATCAAGAAAAGAAGAAAAGGACCAATGAATGTTGAGATTTTGGCTGAAAAGTTGGTGAAGAAATAGAAGATTTGTACTCATCCTCTTTTAAATTAAGTTTTCAAAAAAAAAGATATCTTTTTATTTAATAGGAAAAATGAGAGGTTTTCATTCACGAGAAAATTAACAGAAGCTTCAAAATATTGAGTTATGGAAAATTGGCATCCTCTCTTGTTTTCTCTGTATAAATTGTTTCTCTTTCATTGTTCTGGAAGGGAGGCTCTTCTGAATTAAAATATTAGATTAGAAAATTGATCAAGGAAATTGGTGGAGAAGTTCTGAAGAAAGAAAGGGGAGCTCTTCGAAAAGGCTATTTGGAATCAAGAAAAGCTTCATTAATTTCTCAGCAAGTGTACGACTTCAGGTTTCATTCTATTTCTTTTATTTCTCTGAATCAATAAAAAAAAAAAAAATGTTCTCTATAAAAGAAAAAACTTTGAGATTTAAAATTTATTGGGTAGCAAACCAATGAAAAATAATTATTTGGGTCTTTGAAAATGTCTAGTATTTTTATGATTTTGTTATAAAAAAAATTGTTTCCCCTTTGAAATAAATGGGTTTTGGATATATATATATACTTGTGAAAAGATTATATATGTATATATATATATACATATATATCATATATATTTGTATAGTGAATATACTGCAGAAAAGAATATTTATTGTTTGACATATATATATATGTATTTAAATATTTTATTCATTTTAAATTTGTTTTGGCCGACTGTATTTAGGCTTTTGGGTCAAATTATTCATTATCGGTGTTTGTTTGTTTTTAAACAAAAATAAAATATTATTATAGGGTTGAAGGGAAGGGACAACATTGGCTGTACCCTCCCCCTCTCCCCTTCGTTGCATATTCTGGGACTACCCTCTGATTTGTCTTGCTTGATCCACATATGACAGAAGGACCCAATTGAATTTAGTTTATTTTGTTTTTTTATATATAAATATATATATATATTTATATAATATATTAGTATATGTTAATATATATATATATAAATATATATATATATATATTTATAAATAATGTATGCTTTGTTTTATTTATTTATAGAAACAAAATTAATGAGGCCAGAATTATTATTCAAAAAAATAAACAGAATGTTTTTATATATATGTTTTTTATTTATACGACTATAGTTAATTTATGGAAGTAGTCAAATTGTACTCATATCGGAATTATTATCAAAATATTATTTTCAAAATTATTTCATTGAAATTGGGAAATAAATCTAATTGGATGATTGCGAATGAAATAAAACAAATTATGGATATTGTTATGTTACTTGCATTATGGAATCTTGTTAAGTTGATTTGGTTACTTTTCCTTATCATTATGTTATTGTTTTGACTTTTCCGATGTGGGAACCCTATTTGATTTAAGAACCTGCTTAGGGATGTTGTAGGCTTCCAGAGGCTTGAGCTTATTTGTTAATCAATTTTTCTGTATTTTTGGTACTTTGATGTGGCAAGTTATTGAGTATCATTATTTTGAAAGGGTTGTACGGGATTTTGTAGAGACTCTGATTATGTGTTTTTTTTAGCGAGATGGGTTATGCCTCGCATGTCATTTGTTGAGATTTAATGTTTTGTTCTATATGGTACAACCCTTGGTTTTGAATATGTTTTGGGGTCTCTAGGGAGAGTGGCTCTTCATGGGGGGTGACGCCTCAAATAGAACGAAGGGCTTAGAATAACCCACGTAAGAGTTAGATTAACAAGTGAAAACCTAATAATAGAACTTAGGGGATGGGTAGTAATAACTTAATAAGATAATCTTGGATACCTCGTCTATCCATTAGGGCTATCACAAACTAATGGTAGACTAAGAAGGTCGTGGTTGGAAAAGTCGTTACCTCATCCTCATGAGAGGTTAACGGCTCTGCATGAGTCACCCTATGGGGCCAATGCCTCAAGTAGGAGGAAGGTCCAAGATAACCCTAGATGGGGGCTGACGCCTCATGTAGGAGGAAGGGCTAGGATAACCCATGTAGGACTATGCGATGACACTCTCCACTAGTTGCCCTTATGCTTTTCTTTCTTGGTTTCATCTGGAAGTGTGTTATGATTGTTGTCTTGGATTTACTCTGGAAGTGATTAATGGTTGTTGCCTTGGTTTATTTATGATGTGTTTTATGGCTTTGTGTTTATTATGATTGGATCTTGGTTGTTGTCGTTTATGATCTATGTAATCTTTTGTTGTTGCTATTGGAGTTATTGTTACTATGATATTCCTATTGGAGTTAGTCTTGTGGAATTCTTGGTCACAGTCACTTCCTTGTCACCTCTGAACATGGGGGGTGGGTTTTTCTAAAACCCACATGGTCAAGTGGGAACGATTCTCGGCTACTTCCATTGCCCCCATTCATCTGCTCTTCAAAGTATCCTTCAGGTGGAGCTTGTACCAACTATTCATCTTGTATTTTAGATATTCTTTGTATGATGTATCTATCCCACATGTATGGGAGGTTTTATTGTATCTCATGTATTGTGAACATGTTATGTATTAAAAGATCATGTATTGTAAATGCACCTTGTAACCATTCATGGTTTATGAGATTTACTGTGGTTGTATCATGTAATGTATTATATTTATGCTTATGGATATATTGATGCTATCTCTTGAATGATTATTTTAATGTCTATGATGGATGTAAAGTTAGTTAAGTTATTTAGCTTTCTATATATATCTTTCATTATGGGTTGGTTTTATGTGATGTGACCTCGTGTGCCTCAAAGGACTTAGTTGTTTATGATGTTAACGTGTAATGTAATAATGTTTAATGGTTCTTTATATGTTTACTTTGTATTATTAAAAAAAAAATGTGTGCATTGTTGTTGTCCTTTGGGGTTTGCACGATGGGTGTTATAATGTTTTACTATTATATATAATATATATAAAATATTATATACAATAATAAGTATCATAATATTATGTATAATTGAATTTATATTATATAAATTATATATTTAATATTAATTATATATTATATTATATTTGTATTTAATATTTTTATTATATTATATGATATTTCTATTTAATAATTCTTAATATAAAATATAATATGTTATAAGTATAATCATAATAGCATTTTAAATATAAATTACATTATATAAAATATAGTATATAATAAATTAAAAACTAACATGAAAAATAGTAGAAAAGGAATAATAATAATGTAATTTGTATATATAAAATATTATATACAATAATAAGTATCATTATATTATGTATAATTTAATTTATATTATATAAATTGTATATTAAATATTAATTATATATTATATTATATTTATATTTAATATTTTTTATTATATATATATTTTTATTCGATAAATCACTTCTAAGAGGAAGTTCCCTATGCTTTTGACTGGAGCTTCAAACCAATGAGGCCACATATGGGGGACCTCATCCCTAATATCTTCATTTCTCCTCCTCTCTTCCCTCATTCCACCTGGCACCTTTGACCTTCGAACCCCCTCCATCATTACACCTCTTTCCATCTATCAGTGCCTTGAGTACTGCCAACCTGACCCTCTGACCCTCTATTTGTTGCCTTTCCATCAACCCTCTTGCAACCATTTGCAGCCTCCCCGTGATCTCTCTTTGCCTCATCTCCTCCTTCGCTAACCCCACAACAATGCCCACCACCTGCACTAGTGAGCATTCCTGCAAACCACCTGTGGGATTTGAACCTTGGGCAGCCTAACTGCTACCCTTGCAACTTAATCATTGCACTATAGGGTCAACCCTGATATTTTTAATTATATATTATATTATATTTGCATTTAATAATTTTTAATATAAAATATAATATGTAATAAGTATAATCATAATAACATTTTAAACATAAATTTACATTATATATAAAATATAGCATATAATAAATTAAAAAAAAAGTTGTACCAAGTAAAAGTTATTTAAAAAAAATATGTAAAATAGTAAAAAGGGGAAAAAAAGCAAGTAATATGCAAAATAGTAAATGAATGGCGAGGATGAATCTAATCATCTAGAAAAAAATTTCAGGCAATTTGAACCAATGATCTAACAAATTAGCTTATGCATAGTTTCATATAAGGAATGCTTTCAGCATAAATATCTTTAAGATAACAACCTTTGTCAAACATTAAAAAAATTGACTTTGTTTTATTGCTTTGTTTTTATGGTTTTATCTGTTTGTTTTATTTCTTTATCTTTTTCAAAGATAAGATTTTTCTTTATTTCTATTATTGTTTTCATTATCCAACAATCTCCACCTTGACAATAATTTACATGATATTTGTTCATTCCCATTCATCATCTTTTCTATAAGCCAAGAGAAGCCAAACTCTACATCAACTTCTCTAAATGTACTGGTTTTGTAAACATGTTTGCACAATTTTCTAATGTATGAACTTTCTCAAGAACTCCACCTCCATCAATAACCTATCTTACAAAATAGTATTTAATTGCAATATGCTTAGTTCTATTATGATAAGCTGGATTTTTATTCAAAGGCATAGAATTTTGACTATCACAAAATACAATCTCTTTGTTTAGCACTTTTAAAAACTCACCCAAAAGACCCTTCAACCAAATTGCATGTTTGCATGCATGTGAGACAACCATATACTTATCCTTAGTAGTGGATAAAGTAACTATTTCTTGAAGCTTTGACATCCAATAAGTAGGTCCTGGACTACAAGAGTAAAAAATAACATAATGTAGATCTATTTTTTTCTAAATCACTTACAAAATATGAATCAACATAACCACAAATTGAGCCACTACAACTATCATATATGTGATACAATAATCACTTGTGCTTCTAAGATACTAAAGCACCCATTTCACTAATATCTGATGCTCTTTACCTGAATTTGTTATGTATATACCGACAACACCAACTGCATGTGAAATATCTAGTCTTATACATACAAACACATACATTAAAATTCCTACTACATTAGCATATGTTACATGAGACATAAAATCCTTTTTTTCTTTTTTACTAGGACATAAACTTGAAGAAAGCTTAAAATGAGAAGCTAAAGGGATATTTACTAGTTTCACATTCTTCATACAAAATCTTATGAGGATATTCTCCACGTACTTTTACTCTAATAACCAAAGCTTACCATGTTCCCTATCTCTATATATTTTTATGCCCAAAATATTATTTTTCTACTCGTAGATCCTTCATATAAAAACTCCTAGCCATCTCAGACTTTAACCCATTGATTTCAACTAGATGTTTTTGCTTGCTACAATCATGTCGTCAACATATAATACAAACATAAGGAATAAACCATTTTTCAAACTTTTAAAGTAAACAAAATGGTCATACTCCCTCCTTGTAAAATTTTGGCTCACCATGAATGAATCAAACTTCTTATACCATTTCCTGGGAGACTGCTTCAGACCATACAATGAATTTTTGAGTTTGCAAATAAATTTCCTATTGTGATCTTAAACAAACCATTCTAGTTGTTCCATATATATCTCCTAATCCAAATATCCATGCAAAATTTTTATTTTAACATCTATTTCTTGTAGATTTTCAACTTCTACTATGACTGATTTTATGACAGGAGATTCATCAAATACTATATCTTTGCTAATAATAACTTTGTGGGGAGTAGGATCTCATAACTTTCATCTCTTAATTCCATCATCATAACCAACAAAGATACATTTCTTGGATTTTGGGTCAAATTTAGTACACTGATCTTTTGAAATAAGAACATATAAATCACAACCAAAAAAAATAAAATTTGAATAGTCACTAGAATGAGGTCTATCCATACCACTTCAGGAATCTTACAATCTATTGCAATTGATGGTGACCGATTTAATAGATAACAAGTGGTAGAGACTACTTCTACCCATAACTCTTTTTGTAACTTGGTATTATTGAGCATGCTCCTTGCTCTCTCTAGAAGATTCCTATTCATACATTAAACAACACCATTTTAGTAAGGAATATAAATAGTGGTTTTATATCTTTTGAACCCAACTTCTTTACAATAATTTTCAAATCTCAAAGATGTGAACTTTCCTCCATTATCCATTCTTAAACACTTGATTGATCTGTCAATTCTATTTTCAACCAAAACTCTAAACTCCTTAAATACAGTAAACACATCAACTTTACTTTTAAGAATATAGAACCATACCTTTCTAGAGTGGTCATCTATAAATGTCACAAAATATGATTTTTTTCCAAAATAAATTGTAGGATGCATTCCCAACATCTGGAATAAATATAATCTAGGAATACCCTTACTTGTACACTACCTGCTTAAACTTCTATCTAGAAATTTCTTCCTACAAAAACAATGCTTACAAAAATTCAAATT
This sequence comes from Sequoia sempervirens, assembly GCA_007258455.2. Lineage (NCBI taxonomy): Eukaryota > Viridiplantae > Streptophyta > Pinopsida > Cupressales > Cupressaceae > Sequoia > Sequoia sempervirens. The sequence goes on along the minus strand of VDFB02281492.1, from coordinate 346,200,530 downwards.
CAAATATTTTAGATTTGTATGACTACCTGCTTTAAACTTCTATTTAGAAATTTATTCCCATAAACATAATCCTCACAAAAATTCAAATTCAAATATTTTAGATTTGGAAGTAACTTGCAATTTAATAGTACCTTCAATCCTTTCTCACTCATTTTACCCAATTGCTAATGCCATAAATGAGTAGATTCATTTTCTTCCCTAGATACCATTGTTGCTTCATTTATTACAGTACTCCCTTCTGTTGGTGTTTTTTCCAGTAGACCCTTGGAATTCTCTAAAGGGTAGCCAACCCCTATGGTTAAGAATCCTCAAGGTTAGTGGCCAAAATAATGAGTAAAGGATTCTAAGGTCTTTACTCCTACACTTTAGGCTCTATGGGACCTAGGAGGGTATTTCTTATTGTGTTCAAGTGAGGTATGCCTAGTTTAGAACACATTCATACACAAATTTATTACTATTAATTGCAAATAAACACAATTCACTAAAGATTTGGCAGACCTTTGAGTAAAAGATTGTCTATTTGCTAGGAATCCAGGAATATTCAAACTCATACTTCATATTTGAAGTATTTTTAAATGAATGTTGTTCTCATTTCAAATCCATAGTTAGGTGTGCCAATAGCTCATTTGTTTGCAAGATTTATTTAACAAATATGCTAGTGCTTCATCAATTGGGAGTATGGAGTCAAATATATAACAATTAGTAGTATATTAGTTATTCATTTCAGAAATTGGTGGATTATTGCCATAATTTTTTGCAATATGAAAACTCTCAATGCCTAAAACATAACTTCTTACCAAATCCTATATAATTTCTTACAAATCTATGATCATCTTTAAGCATTTAATCAACTCTTTGAGCTTAGGAAAAAGCAGAACCATACATTCAATTGAACAACTGAAGATAAACAAGAATACCATTGATATTTTCATTTAGAACTTGAAAAAATTACATAGGAGAGTATTTGCTTCAAAACTAAGATTTTTTTCGATATTTGTAGCTTCTATAAAACTTATTTAAGATCATTACATATGTGACTCATACCCAAGACAATAAATTGTTCTACTCATTCACTTTTTCTATATTATGCCTCTTAACCTAGCCTCTGCCTAGATTATTTAGCATACTCAAAATTTGAACCCCTTGAAATGAGCCATGAAATCCCTTTCATAGAACAAGGGAGGAACAAGCATCCATCTCAAATGCAATTACATTTCACAAACATCTCAAAATTATTTTCATATTAATTAGGGCGACTTCCCAAACTATTATATTCAATCATTCCTCACTACTGGAAAACAAAAGACAAAAAAGAGCACCATGCAATTGGTCAAAGAAGAACTAGCTATCCTTCCAAAAGGCATCATTATCAAAACCAGCACATTCACACTAGAACTAGGGAATTCACCATTAGTACCAATAGTGTAGATTAACAAACCAACCACAGGAGAGTTGAGTTAGCACAAAATTCCAAAAAACCAAGCACCATTTTATAGGGAGAAATAGGTGCTACCCTGCCTTGTCAGTAGCCAAGTAAGCACACCTGCCTGGTCTCTTGACTAAAATTGGAGTAGATATTATCACTTCTTTGTCAAAATCACCTAGGGCACCATGGAAATAGGACAATGGCTAGAGTCAGGGTTTGTTCCTTCTCCATCACTTGAAGAACTATCAGAAACTTCAATGGGAACATTGTGCTTTCCTAAACAAATCTTAGGACCCTTACTCTACTTCTTCAATTCCTCCATAGGCTCAACAAGCCTCTTCCCTCTAAACTTGACCAATTCTTCTGAAATGGTCTTATTCCTCAAATTGTAAGTACTCTGGACAATAGTTTTCTCACCTTTCTTACAAACACTTCTTTTACCATTCGGTAAAATTGGAATCTCCATTCTATCAAGTTTGACCTCAAGGAAATAAGAGGTTCATGCATAGTTAACCTGCTAGACCTTCTAACTGGTGTAACTGGAATACTTGGTTCATCCATCTTGCCCATAATAGCATAATGACCAACAACCTACCTTGCAAAAGATACACCAACCTAAACCCACAAAATCCCCTCTTACAGAAATGAACACCCAAACCAATCCCACATAGAATGATACAAAGTAGAATTGAGCTATAGAAATGATACCACCCTAGTAAACTAGAAAATGATGACTAAACTACATGCATGCATACCTATAGACCCAGGGATACCACATCACTGGTCACTTTTGTGATGGTTTTCTTAGCACTCCAATGTCACTCCTCCAGTACTTAAAACAATTATTTTAGCACCTTGATAATTGTAGATGATGAGATGAACTACAAGAAATCCTCATTAAATAGAGAAATTAGAGTGTATGGAATTTAATGACCATCCTGGCTCACTTGAGCGAACATAAAATCAATCACTCCATGCTAAATCCTGGTTGTCGATCATTTTGGATTTAAAACTCAATCAATGAATCCCATTAAGAATCCCCACTGGCCTTTCCATACATACTTGGAAGTAATGATGAGGTGTTGAAAAGCTACCACGTAACCATCCACATCCTAGCCATATCATTTGCAACTTGCCAATTATTGCAAAAGTCCCCCTATATTTCCTTCAATCTTCAGCGACGAGCAGAAATTCACACTCAAAGGGAATATTCCTAGACAAAACCCCACTGTTAGTCACAGTAATGGTTAAACCTTCTTGAGAATTTTGGCGACGAAGACCTTCCAGTGATATCTTCAATAACCCAGGCCATCATATATTGTAGAAATGAATTTGAAATTGGAGATATCTTCAGCGATGGGGAAAAGTAGCGATGGAACACAAGTCTGACACATGGCCATCACATTACTCATTATCTCCTTCCATCGCTCATCGCTGAAGACTGAAAGAGTTGCAAACAAATTTCAACGATGGTGTGATGGAACACACTGGGCACCACACCCATTGCTCATCATAGAAGTGGAGCCAAAGGTTTGAAGAACTTTGGTGATGAGCAATATAAAAGGAAAATATGGCTCATCGCTCGTCACAGAAAGGAACCCATCTATGAAAAGAACTTTAGTGATGGGCAATCACTTGAGTGGATGGCTATTTCCCACGTGTAGAAAAAAGATGTTTTAAAAGAGGGGTCATTTCTAGGCCAATGAGACTCAACCCTCAAAAGGAAACTCAAACATAATTCCTTGCTATAAAATATTTGTCCAAACTTTGGGATAGTTTGAAACAATGATAAAATATTGGGAAACCGAGGAGCCTAAGCAAAAGGGGTTGATGAAAACATGCATTTGATGACTCAGATGGTGACTTAGAGGACTAAGAATTGGTTGTAACAAGTCAACAAAGAATTAAAATGCCCAAGGATTTATAATAGGAAATTGAACAATGAGGGTTTCAAGATCAAAACCCTAACCCATCCTTGGACACATAAGCCCACAATTATGACCAAAACAAGATTTGCTCAATATTTTGCAAAAAAAATTTTAAGCTCTATCACTTTCTATCTTGTAAAGGTTTCTAATATTTGTAGCATTCATGACCACTGAAATTCCCTTGGACACCTTCATTGATCCACCTTGAATTGTAAATTTATAACCACCAAAATCCAAAACTCTCAAGGAAACTATTTTTTTAGTTCTGATACATGTCTTACCTCTATTAATGTCCTCAAAATACTATCAAAAAATTTAATCTTAATGCTCCCACCAATAGACTTATAAGAAACATTATTTCCCATAAGAATAATACCAACATTAATAGCTTGGTATGAAGAAAACCAATTCTTATGTGGGCACATGTGATTAGAAGAACCATAATCTAATAACCATTCCTTATGCTATTATAAGGAATTACAAATAGATAAAACTTCATCAACTATATACCTAAACTTTTCTTAATCGGATTTGCTTCCATTTTGAATTCATCATTGTCTTCTTTCCTCTTCCAACAATCTTTGTTGAGATGATCTGATTTATCACAATACTAGAACATTTTCCCTTACCTTTTTTCCTTTTGGCTTATACCTAGATGCACCTCTCAAATCTTCCCCTTTTTTTGTGGATCGATTACTAACCACAATTTCTTCTAATGCAGAGGTTTCTATGTTATATTTCCTCTACACCTCTTCAGACAACAAACCTCCCACAACAAAATAAAATTCTAGGTTTTCAATTATGCTAAAGCTAAAGGAAGTGATTACGCGATTCTAAGATTTAGGCAATGAACACAATAACATAACTTCCTTGTCTTCATCTTCAACTTTTACACTTGTACTAGTTATTCGACATAAAAGAGTATTAAAAACATTTAAATGATCAACAATTTTTATACCTTCTTTCATTCACAAACTATACAATTGTCTCTTCAAGTAGATCTAATTTCTCAAAGATTTTTTCATATAAAGCTCCATTCTACTCCATAAGCCAACTATTATTTCCTCTCCAACAATATTGAAAAGAACATCATCTATTCAACATAATTGAATTGTGCTAAGATATTTTTTATCTAGATCCTCGCAATCCTCACAAGTCATGTTTGTAGATTTCTTTGACTTCCCTACTAACTCTTTGTTCATTTTTTGTTGTATTGACAAATCATGCATCTTGAGCTTCCATAGTTCAAAGTTATTCTTTCTATTGAATTTCTCCACCTTGAACCTTGCATTTGAAACCTTTGCTATTTGATGCTACAAAAAAAACACCAAATCCTAACATAGACATTGCAACATAACTTCTCTGATACAACTTGTTGTGGAAACATAAAACACACAAAATTAAATAATATTGTAACATAATTTAATTATAAAGAAATAACAAATAAAATCATATGGAATAACATAATAATAGACAAAATTATCAGTCCTGGTCTTGTCAGAAAGCCCTTAAGGATTATGCTCTGCCGTCTTGTCCTAAGTTGCAGCCTCTGCTTGAGTGCCCTAGCCCGGGTTTTGCTTCGCCGCCCTGTCTTAATCCCCAGCTGCCTCCCGGCTGTCCTACTCCGGGTTTGGTCTCTGGTCTTAAAGGTACCTTTGTTACTAAACTTGTCTCATATTCTAGGAATTCCATGGAAATTCTTTCTGATAAACCTATGGTCAATAAGGAGTCAGTTCCTAGTGCCCCTACGTCTAGTAGATTTGGGAATGCCCCTTATGATTCCCCTAATCAGGATGAAATTAATTCGGCCTTGAATAAGCTCAATCCTGAGGACATTGTGGGTGTGGCAGAGAAAAGTACGGATGGTCTTTTCACTGTTCTCAAGTGGACCCAGAAGGAAATCTATGATTTGAAAGGCCATAATATGGACCTAAGCAATAGGGTCATGGATTTGGAGCAGAAGATGAGCTGGAGTTGTAAAGAGACTGAAGGATAGGAAACCACCTTACCAAGGAAAAGACATCTTTCGCAGGAGGAAAGATTGACCAGTATCGAGTGCAATATATCCAAGATTGGCCAAAATATTAGGGCCATGGTGGCGAACAATCACAAAATTGCTTGGCATAACACCATCATCATCAATGCTATGGTGGAAAAGCTCGAAAGAAATCAAAAGGGTTCACTGGTTGTGGATTTGGTCGCGGACAGAGGTGGCTGCAGATCTGCTGATGAAGGGATTTCAACTCGTACCCGGGCTAACACTAAGAGGAAGACCCCGGCTTTGTCACATACGGCTCAAATCCTCAAGCAGGGGTTATAGGATATGAAGGATGTTGAAATGGAGGCTGAGGAGTTGCTGAACACCTTGGAGTAGGGCGGTCGCTATTGTTTCTGGTTTTTTTGGGTGGTCCTTTTTTGGACCCTGCTATCTTTTTTGCTATCGTTTCCTTTGTAGGACAGCTGTCTATTCGTTTGGACTTATTTTGTTATCTTTTGTTGTTTAAACTCTACAGTTTTAGGTCCCTATAAAACCATTTTTTCCTTTTCAAAAACATAATAATAGACAAGAAACATATTTATGTGGTAAAACTTTGACAATATATCAAAAAACATCCACGAGGCAAAGTATCAATATTCTTATTTCTCTAGAAATTGATTACAATCTTCACACATTGTTGCTACTCAATTACAATTCATTACATTGATTTTTCCTTCAAGGAAAATATATATATATATATAATATATGAACAAGATAACAAAAAATTTTAAACTTAGAAAAAACTATCAATATTTTATTGCTTTATATTTTTGTTTTCTTTCTTTTTCTTTTTCACAAATAAGATTTTCTTTATTTCTATTATTTTATTTCATTATCCAACACTTCCTTCACATTTGTAAATCTCACCAAAATGATTCAAAATGACATCCATTATTTAGAGTAGTGAGGTTTTATAGGCAACAATTTTTATGGTAAGATTTAATATTTATCCACATTAAAGTGAGTGATACAGAACTATGTTGCATCTCATTAGGTTGAGCATGTATTTATATTCTGTAGGGAGGTCCAAATTCTATTTACATAGATGAGAAGGAGATTCTAATTGGTGCAATAAAATTTCTACAAGAAACTGGTTTGAGGTGGAACATAACACATTCAAATAGAGGAGAGACATTATAACTAACAATTGCAACTTATCGTGTAATGGGCACAGTGATGGTGACTTATGAGGCATTAAAAATATAGTTATATATAAAAATATGTTGCGTCAACACTACTCATTTTTTTTAATTTGCATGTGTTTATCTTTTTTAATGTGTTTGCATATTATTAATACATAAAAATAAATTAAATAGGTTTTTAAAAAAATCAATTATAAATTTTGATATTTCAATCTTCAAATTTTCTAAATATTTAAAATATAGTCATAACAAACAAATAAAATATTATATTCTCTTATTCTTAAATATTAGATTGTTCAATAGTAAATTATATTTTTTGTCAATCAAAAAATAGTAAGTAATTGTAAGTTTTAAGTTGGATGAAATCTAAAATTGTTATTTATTATTTAAAAGGGGTGATGGGCCTAACTCAATTGGCTAAAGCATCATGCTGCAGGAAAGAGTTCATGAGGTTTGGTCTCCCCACCACCCCCATGATATCGAAGTGTGTGTCTCACTAGTGTAACTAGTCATGTAAAAAACAATTATTAGGCGCACTATAGTTTATAGAGGGTAGCTACCCAATTCTGATTCTTGTAGTCTAAAAAAAACCAGGGCAATGGCCCTAGATCGATTGGCTAAAGCATCTTGTTGCAGGAAAGAGGTCACGAGGTCTAGTCTCCCCATAGTCCCCGTGGTATCAGAGGGTGTGTCTCACTAGTGTCACTGGTCACGTGAAAAATTTTTACCAGGCACACCGTAGTTTATAAGGGGCGACTACTCGATTTTGATTCCTACAATCTAAAAACAAATAATAAAGTGATAAGTTTAATTAAATAAAAAAAAAATGAAGTGAAACAAACCATTTTACCATATCCACAAGTGCCCACTCTATGCTCAGCACCATATATTTCACCACTTCAAAAAATATGTGGAAGTGTACACTTCACCCCCCTTGCTTGCAACTATATTTTCCATTATAAACCCAAAAATTTGATAATAATTAACTTCTCACCCTCCCACTTCTTGTCCAATATCCCCTTGTTTCTTTATAGAAAAATACATGGTCACTTTAAAAACAAGGTAAATTATGATATAAAGTATTTGTGTAATTATTAATATTTCACCTTAGTTAAGCTTACTTAGGTAAATAGTTGTATTATTTACTTAAGTTAAATAGGAATATTAGGAAAGTGTGTGTCATCACTCCTTGATTGATGGGAGTTAGGAATCACATCTCCCTCATCAAGTGAGTTACTTTGACACCACTACACCTCTAAGTTGAGTTGGTCTTTTTACAACTCAAGTTTACTAGGACACTTGTCATTCTTAAAAGGTTCATCCTAAACCTATAACTTGGTAATCATTCCTAATTTTTTTACTTAATCTAATCAAGAAGTTGAGCTTATGCATTCTCTGTGCTTTTTTTCTATCTCTATGAATCACAGGTATCTTCATGGTATCAGAGCCTTTCAAATATAGTTTGAAGTCAAAAGTGAATGTTGTAGACAACAATTGGGAAAATGTGTGAAGATTTCCTCTATTCCAGTAGTTGAAAATCTCTATTTCTATGTCCAAAATTGTTGTTGAGGAAGTTGACTCTCATTCATTCCTCCGCACTAATTGATTTTCATGATTTTGGAAATTGTGGGTATCTGCTCCTTCATCGATTTCTATTGTGGAAATCATGGGTTTAAGGCTGCAACCATCAACATGGAATCGAGGTGCATGAAGAATGATGTAAGGGTTGTAAGGAGAGATTTGTCTCTCTACACTTGTTGAGCTCCAACATCAACATTGATCTACAACTTTACCATTGATCTACAACTTTTTGCATGTACCTGCAACTCCAAGCACCATCAGAGTCTTGTTGAGAGACCTAATATGTATGTTAGAGGCACCATTTTGCTAAGTAAAGGCATCATCAGAGGTGTGATATAATCAGAGAAGGGGTAAATTGAGAGCAGCAAAGGGGGCACAAAAAAATTGTGCTCATTTTGGGTGATTCAAATCCTCCTTAAAATATCGGTGTGCAAAGAGGTGTTTTTGTCAATAAGAGGCACGATTCTATGCTAGGGAGGTTGGATTTTGTGCTCATTTACTATGGTCATACGGGGTTTTTATCCCTTGTTTTGTTTCTAGACCATGAGGGCTTAATTTTCCTCTAAATTCCCTCTCTCTAGCTCTTCAAAATATTTTATTTTCCTAACTTTGTAAATGCAAATTCTTATTGGTGTAAATTTGCAATAGAATAAAAATTTAAAAGTGTTTTTCCTAAAGTGCTTATTTTTCAAATTTTATTCAATGATGGTGATTTCACACTAATATAAAGTGCATTTTTCACCTTAATTATTGTATGCAATACATGCACTAAAATAAAGTGCCAAACAGGGTGAAAATCAAAAGTATTAAAAAGTTGGGTGTATTAGAGAGAGTTGTGATCAGAATACTCCAAAATTTATTTTCTCAAATTCCTAAAAGTTGTAAACCTAATCAAGCATGGAGCCCAATCAAGTGATTAACCCTCTTACACATTTAAACTACCATGAGTGGAAGTCACAAGTACAACTTACACTCAAGAACAAAGGTTTGTATAGAGTTACAATGGGTACTAAAAAGGAACCAAATGCTTCCAAATACAAGGAAAAGTGGTTCAATAAGTGTGACCAAGCCTTTAGATTCTTGTGTTTATTTCTTTCAAAAGAACTTATATTTCATTTGGAGGCATTAAAAATCCCACATGAAGTATGGTCATCTCTTGAAAAGTTATTTGCGAAAGTTGATGATATTAAATGCCATGAGCTAGACAATGAATTAATGAGCTTAAGTCTAAGTAATTACCCAATATTACAAGAATATTTCACCAAATTTAAGTCACTTCACCAATAGCCTAAGGAATTTTGAATTGAGAAGAAAGATGATCAACTCATCTTATCAACTCTTTCCAAGTTGGGATGTTCTTATTATATTTTTGTGTCAACATTCTACTCTAGAAAAAGGGCTTTGGGTTATAATTGGTCTATGCCAAATATAGATGACTTTATTGCTGATTTGGTTAGAGAACAAGATAAACTCATCCAGATGGGGGCCATAGTGTCTTACAAGCCACATGCTTTAGTAGCAAAAAGTGTAAAATTTGAAGGATTGACAAAAAAAAATGAAGAAAGAAAAGATAAGGAAATACAAGGAGGGAAATCATAGGAGGAAAGTACTAAGAAATATGTCAAGTGTTCCTTTTGTAAGAAATTGGGGCATAATGCACTTGACTGTATGAGGAAACAAATAAACTATCTTACTCAAATCATTGAGGAAAGTAAGATTGTAAATTTTGGATCTTCATCATCTACAAACACTAAAAAGGAAAAAGAGAAATCAAAAGGACATATTCTCTAAGTGATTGACAAATCTATTGTATTACTTCTCTTGTTTTGTAAAAATGTATGTTATTACTCTCTTTTTGGAGGATAGTTTTTTCCCATTGGGTTTTCTATCTTTCTCCACTTTATTTGAGAGGTTGCATTGTAAATGAGTACCTTATCAATCCTTCTTGTTGGGACTCAAATTTCAAAAAAAAAATTGTGCCCACCTAAGTTGTGCTTAAGGGGGGGTATTGGTGTAACCATTAATATTTCACCTTAGTTAAGCTTACTTAGGTAAACAATATTATTTACTTAAGTTAATTAGGAATATTAGTCAAGTGTGTTTAATCACTCCTTGATTGATGGGAGTTAGGTACCACATCTCCCTAATCAAGTGAGTTACTTTGACACCACTACACCTCTAAGTTGAGTTGGTCTTTTAACAACTCAGGTTTACTAGGACACTTGTCATTCTTGACAAGTGCATCCTAAAGCTATAACTTGGTAACTATTCCTAATTTTTTTACTTGATATAATCAAGAAGTTGAGCTTATGTATTTTTTGTGCTTGTTTTCTATCTATGTGAATCATGGGTTTCTTCATAAAGAAAATAAAGGAAAATTAATGGCATACATTAATCTAGAATTTTGTAGCATTACATATTAAAGAGAAAAACCTACTTATGTCAATAGAAAATGAATATTCAATCCAAGTTAAAAAAAAATAAACCCTCCCCATTAATTGTGAAATGATGTGAAGAACTAGAGTTGTTTGATCAAGTTTTAAAAGTATTGTACAATAAAGAGAAAAGTAACAAGAAAGAATTGTTTGATAAATAGATAAGAAATAACATGTACATTTTTGTATTCTCAAGGCCTAGTATTGAATAAATCATGAGAATATTGGTGATATCATTATCATTTTTAGGAGTGGGGACACACAAAGCATGCTTTACAATGACATTTCTCACCAACACCTCATATAGGTAGTAAATATAATTGAAAGAAAAAGGATATATCTATAAGAGAGAAAAAAAAATAGAGCTATAAGAAAGAAAGTACTCAAATAGCTAGGCACTAGGCACAAAGACATGAGAAGAGGAATGGGAAAATGCATAATATTGAGCTTAACAATTTTGTATTATTCACAAATTTTGTTGTTGTTGTACTCAATCGATAAGTTGTGCAACCTTGACATGATGAAAGAATGAACCAAACTTCTCAACATTGTGTTGGTGGGTAAAACATTTTGTGGTGTCCCTTATAAGTGTTAAGATTCCTTAGAAATAAGGAATTTGGATGCATTTTCTACTTGTCATAAGACTCCAATGTTGTATTGACAAAATAAAAAGATAAAACATCTATAAATTTAAATTGAAATAAGTAGATGATACAAGAGAAAGACATAACAATAAATATTGGTGTTGCTACAAAAATAATTTTAGCAAATGAAAAATAGATTTTTTGTCACCAACTTTCACTCCATGTTATAAAATTTTGGGTTTTATATTTGACAATAGTGGAAATACATAACTTGAAAGATATTCTAAGAAATAGAGAAAATAATATTGATAAAAAAAGACTAGAAATTTTAAAAATATGGAAATAGGAATTATATTTACCACTAAAGCAATAGATCATTAAATTAAGAGAATAAATGGAATTGACCTACTACATAATATTAAATATCCTATTATAAATAAGTTTGAATCATAGTGATCACACAAAATGGGCCCAAAAAATGTATTACTTGGTGTGATGCCCAAGTTTCATGGACATAAATTTTGGATAGAAACCATTTTTTTAAAAGAACAAAAACTGATATCGAAAAGGATAACCTCTTAACTATAAATGTTAGGATCCTCAATCCTCTATCTATTTTGTGTCCTTTTATGTATGATGTTATAACTTTGTTACATATGAATATTTTTATAAGCATTAATATTTTCTTTCCTTTAATTGGGAGGAAGGGAGAAGTAAGTTGAAGAGGATGTTGCATAATAACTTTTGTTTGCATGAGAATAGGGAAATTTTAAGTTAAGGAGAATGTTATCATTTGACTTATTAATCCTCACAAGACATTACATGTATTGGTTACCACTACATTAAATTCAACAACACTTATTTAATTTCACAATTAACCTTCCTATAACTATGTACCTCCTACCAATTGTACATATGTGGGTTTCAGTCCTATCAAAGAAAAGCTCTAACTTTGAAGGAATTCTATAAGGATAGAAATGGTGACATACTTGTATTGCTATTATAAATTTATAGCGAGAGGGCTAACATTAAACATATGTTACCAAGGTTTATTTTCATTGTTAAGGTATGTGCAAGATCATGATGGGCCAAAAAGTGGCAATATGATGGGTATGTCGCTGACAACTATTTTTTTATCCAAAATAGATGAAAAAAAGGGTTTTTAAAGGAGATTATCAGCTTTCCACCAATATAAATTATACTTTAATTTGAATTTAATAAGTAATTATTATTTATTTTCTATTCAAATTATAACTAAAGTCCTAATTGATAGGCTGATTAAAAAATATTTATAACTTTCAAACGGTATCATATTTTTTGAATTCAAAATATGTGTTACATTCTATGCTTCACATACTATAGCATTAAAAAAAAAAATGAATTTCATGAAGTTTTGACCAAGTTAAGGTGGTCAGACATACGAGTTTTTTTTTTTTTTTAATTGTAATAAAAAATTCATAATTAATTATTTACTTAGAAAAAATTACAAAAAAATATGCATCACATCGGGGCATGAGTCCTCTAATTATATCTAAAATCTTATTAAAAAATATTATCATTTAATTGTGGTTAGGGTGGTCAGATAAACACCTATTTCTTATTTTTTCCCTAAAATTTAAGTACAATTGCATTGAAATTTCAAATTTTTACAAAATAATTTTTTTTTTAAAACAAACTTAGTAGTTTAGAAACTACATTCAATTTGCTACAGATTCTATTCTTACATATTTTTGAAATAATATAGATAACTTATTCAAATTTTTACGTCAAGTTACCTAACTTTGATTTTTCTGATTTTTTTGTTGGCCACTTAAGGGCCCTTTTTTCCATGATGATCCTGCACATACCCATTGAATTTGCTAAAACAAAAGAAATTATATTACATGAAAATAGATTATCTCCAGAAGAAAACATCCTATGTATATACTCATAATCTAGGTTGATTTTAAAATATTATTATCATTTTTAAACAAATGTTATGAAATCAAAGGAGGGTCTCAATATTAAAACTATACTATGGGTATCATACACTAGCATTCCAATTTTTTTTGTAAATTTACAAAACCTTATATTCAAATGCCATTATTTTCTTTCTCTTAAATATATAAAATGTAGGGAAAAAAGGAACATAAATATTTAATTATATAAGGCATCGTTTAACTATAAAAACTAAGTAAACATTAAATAGCTTTAGAACATGATTAATTTATTTTATATAAAACTATTTAAATTGTGCTAAGATATATTTTTTACAATAAAGTTTGAATCACTTGAGTTCAACAAAATCTAGCTCAAACTCTAAAAAAATATTATTTTAGAATATGAGAAAACTCACAGCGAGACATAAAGGTAAATAAGATTCAAAATGTTCCACTGCCTAAATCGATGGCAAAAAAAGATTCCACAAATAAGTCATGTGCATGGAATATAATTGGAAATTTATAAGTGCCAATTTCACCAATAAATTATATTTATTCATACAAGTGACTTATGCTCCATTAATGGCCTCACTTTAAGTGCCATTAATGTTAGTGCTTCCACAAAACATGCACAAGTTAATTTTTTTTCCTCCACACAATGCAAATTTAGCATTAGGCAACAATAAATTTAGCATTAAGGGATATTCTTAGCACTTCAAGATAATTTTATACCCTAAAAGGAATGATAGCCATTCATGAGTTTAACCCTACCCAAGAAGAAACTATGGTGGCATCCCAAGTTTCCACTAGACCTGCGTGGGAGTTCATGAACAATTTGAGATGCTGAAATGAAGTTAAATATGCAAGAAAAGTTCACGTCGACCAAGAACTTGAGAATACAATTTTTGTTTTGATGAAATTTGATTTTGATTTTTTTTTCATGGGTGACTCTCATGCTGAATGGTTCGACCCTACCCTGCTCATTTTAGAGCTATGGAAATATATTATATTCAAGTTTTTGGTTTTTTTTTTTTTTTTAATGGGTGACTCTCATGCTGAATGGTTTGACTCTACTCATTTTAGAACTATGGAAATATATTATATTCATGTTTTTTTCATAAGTGAAACAAATGTATAAGCCAAAATTTTTAATAGGAAAGCTAATTATATTTATGCTTCAAAAATGAAATTATTTATTTATCTATTTTTATTTGTTTTGTATTTTCTAGTTGCAGGATGTTTATATAGGAAAATGTCCACATTAGTGTGTTTATTCTCTTCTTTTTTGGTATCATTGTCTCAACAACAGCAATAGGTTCTTATAATCTCAACAACTATGCTGAAAAAAATATTTTTCTTTTATTATTATTTCTTAGAGTGTAAGAAATTGTACACCCTTGATTTCACATTATAATTCGGTCCCTTAATTTATTGGACTTAGTTAAGCTTCTAATTTGTCAAATTATGCTTTCCAAAGCCTTATTTTTACTATTTTCCAAAAGGAGAGCCAACATTAAATAAATGCATTTAATATTTTAGTTTCCATGGATTATGAGTGTCTTGGAAATATAGGCCAAGACCCATTCACCCAGGGGTGAATGGGTCTCCTTTATGTGCTAAGATCTATTTTAAAATATGTTTTTGACAATCTTTTAATGATTCAAATTCAAATTATAAGTGTTAGGTTCTAGAATCTAATTTTTGGGAAATTAGATAAACACCTATAAATACATAGTTTTTTTATCTTTTGAAATCTAACACTCTATGAAGCAACATGATCTAGCAATTCAAGAGAAAATATTATTCACAAGAGCATTCAAGAGCACCATTATCAATCATTTAGAGTAGAAATCAAGATCCTAACATCATGTCCAAGTTTATGTGTGTTCATGTTGTCTTGTGAAGGCTAACATGCATTGTAGATCCTTAACCATCCAAACATTTGAGCATTCAAGCAAATCAAGCAAGTAGATCCAATTCCTTTGAAGAGATGTGTATGACTTCAGTTCTTCAAGGAATCCATTGAAGGGTGGTGAGTTGCAACAAGTGTTCATTCATAATTTCCTTCCCTTTTATTATCTTTTTATCAAGGTTTAATTACCAAATTAGGGTTTGACCAAGATAAACCCCATAAAAACCATACAAACATTTTTTCCCTCTTTCTATATATGAAAATTACAGGTCAAAGAAGAATTGAAGATCTTGAAGAGAAATTTTCAATTCATGCTTTGTTTGTCATCATTCTTGCTAGGCTAGGAAGCTAAGTTGCAAAATTTATTTCCACCATTTTAACAAGTGCAAGCAAAACTCAACATATCATATCTAGCATTAGAGGACTGTAAAAAGTGTTTTTAGAAGCCCTATCAAGGACCCATTTTCCTAGGGGTGAACGGGTCCTCCTAGACTATTTAGAATCCTCTTTTGGTGATAGGTACATGTTATCAGACCCTCCATATATTTTCCTACAAAGATTTCTTACAGTTTGTACATCTTCAAGAATCTATAATTTGAATCTTAAGGCATATAGTTCATTTAGTTACAATTTTTGAAATCATTTCTAATCATTTTCTATCTTTAAAGAATCACCAACCTAGATCTTATTGACTCACCTTTGAGGTTGAAAGTCAATCTCTTGGCCTTGTTGGTATGCATTCTTAATAAAACACTTGGGGAAGAGGGAATTTAAACCTTAAATCTCTATTACACATAATGGAATTAGGGTTCTCTCCCCTTCTTTTTCCTTCAATTCATTTTGGTGAAATTGACATTCTTACATAATTGCTTTCTGATTTAGATTTCTTTCAAACCCTGGATCTAGATTTTGCATCATTGTTTTTTGTATTATTCATTTAGGGTTAGATCTTACATGTTTGCATCATTAAAAAACTCATTAAAAAACCAAAAATATTGCATACATTTTGCATTATTGTATACATTAGTGTGTGTTTTGTTGGAAACAAGCAACACTGAGAGGGGGGGTGAATCAATGTTCTACAAAAATTAACTTTATTATTTTGATCTTTAACCCACTTAAAACATTCAACCAAAAGTAATATGCATGAACAGAAAGAAAAGAACCACAACACCATAAAACATGGATTTTTATGTGGAAACCCTATTAGGGGAAAAACCACGGTGGATGGCCAATCCACAATATGATCTAAGTATACTCAAAAGAAGTTTACAATATGGGAATGCACTTGGATTCAGACTCACTGCGTAGAGCTCACTGCTCAAAATAGAAAGTCACACTATTTTATAAAGATTTGGATTAGTTTCAAGAGAATGAACTGAGAGAATAGCATCTACAAATGGTTGATTATAGTTATGGTTAGGCTCAGTTGTCGATCTTTTATCCTTCTTACTAATTCTACACTTCTACTTTGATCTGCTCTGCTCTGATTTGCACCACAAAATATTTATGTGCAAGTGAAACTATGCATAAAATTGCTTAATCACTCTTCTAATATTCACAACAAACATTCACACACCATACATACATATCAAAATGATATAATTGATCATTTATATATATCAGCGACTAGCAATTTAATCACAATATCTCAACTTCAATAGAACTTGAAAATATTTATAATTGTCAACTCAAATCATGAGTTAAATTCAATGCACATCCATAATGGTCAGCCACAACTTAGCTCAGACCTAAAACAAGATGATCGAACACAAAAACAGTTGAACAAACACACCTCGAATATCTGTGACACATTATATCAACTGGTTTAGCCACCAAACGTAGATGAACATAAAGATATCCAACCAAATCTCTAGACTTGCATACAAATTGATACGAGGCACTGAGAATTTTGAATGACACAAGAAATACATCGATTAACCTCCCATAAGATCCACAGCTCAAAATAACAACAAAAAGTTTGTAAGTAAATCGATGAACACAAAATTGTCGGATGCTCTGTTCTTCCTAACTATCCTCAATCTGTCTGCCAGTAGGAGAAAATGATGATGTGTGGATCCAGTCACCAACTAGGGTTTCCATGAATGACAAAACCATATAGCATTTGTAGTGTCTTTTTCCAACAATCTTCCCCTTTGGCATTGATGGCAACACTTAGTGAAAAATGACTAAGTGTTGGATCAAAACTAACATGAATTACACTACCACAAAACTTCAAAAAGAATCTTCAATATCAAATCATAAATACAACTCCCCCTAAGATTGATATACATTTTTCACTATACAACTCTCCCCCTTTGACATCAATGGCAAAAAATGGGGAAACAAAATACCAAAATTTCAAAACTGTACAGGCATGAACTTGTAACTTACACAAATTTGAAAACATCTGCAAAATCTTGCTTCAACACTCTTAAATTTGCACCACAAACCTTTTTGAAACTCTCTAGAATTGTTATGTGACAACAAACTAAATAAGATTGAGCTTCAATAGACTTAAGAGTCATTGGGTCACTAACTGCCATAGCATCTTTGGCTTCGTTCAATGGACTCACCATTAATTCAATATTTGGACCAATTGGTCCTCTAAGTTCACATGCTCTCTCTACAATCCTATCATTTTCATGCTTCAAGCACCTTATTTTGTCAAGTAGAGATATTACTTGACCTTCTTGCTCAACAACATCACCAACTAACGAATCAAAAGCATCATAAATGGTAGCCAATTTTTTTTCAAGATCCTTCACCTTCTTCTCATTATCTTCAGTAAACTTGGACAAAACCAAACATGACTTGTAGGCCTTTCCACCTTCATATATAGAACCTTGAATATTCTTTATATAGCTGGCTAATAGATTTTTATCCTTTACAATCACTTCCATTAACCAACTAAATATTTTTCCATTAGAATCTTTGTATACTTTATCCATGACTGATTTTTCAAGACTCGAAATGAGTACTTACAAAATTTATGAGCTTCTTCAATTCACCGAAGGATGAACCAAATGGATCCTTCACATGAGTCGGCATAATTTTCTCCAAAACTCTAGATGTAAGACACAAAAGTTCATTGTCCTCAATGTGAGACTTCATAATCTTCTCACTGGCCTTAGCTTGAGCAATTGATGTGACCTTCATTATCTAAATTGGGGACAAGTTGGATAGATTGATCAAGCCTTCGACCAATTCAGGATCAAATTCTTCCAGTTGTTCCACCAGAGACTTCTTCACTGCCTCAGCCATGTCTCTTGCTTCCACTCGAATATCTTCAACTTGAACTTTTTCTTCCTCAACTTCTGGTCCTTCAGTGACTGTTACTTGATTTCCTTTAGGATCTTCAACTTCTTCATTGGGAAACTCCTTTTCTTCAGCTAAAACAACCTTAGGAGCTTCAGTCTCCATAGGTACTTCTGTATTATTCACATCAGGAATATCCTCAAATTCTGGAGGATCAAATACATTCACATTTTCCTCATTTGCATTCACCTCCTCATTTATTGGATCATATGCAACTTCTTCAACATTCACTTCTTCAACATTGATCTTGTTCCTTGATAGAAATGCTTCTAGGATTTTCTTGGTTTCCTCATTAACAACATCAGTTTCACCGATCATGAGTTTGTTCACCCTTGTTTTTCTTTTTAATTCTTTCTAGGCTTTGTTCAGAAGAGAATTCATCTCCTCGATTGACATTTCCAGACACAAGTCTGCAAGAATTATCTTTCTCATATGCTCTTCTTTTGTTCTAGAAGTTACTCTTCTTGCCTCCAAAATATCATATAGACTCTTGGGTAAACTAGACATAGTTTCAATAAGAACTTTATTGAAAATATTCAAATATTTTATTGTTTCCTCCTCAAGAATTTTTTGTCCTGATTTATCAAAAGTTTCATACCATTTGCAGAGGAGCTTGAGTTTTCCATCCTTGAAAATTGCATTTTCAACTTCCTCAATTGACATACTTGGTTTTTCAAAATTTTCCTTCTTCATTGCCTTTTCTTCCTCACCGGAAGATTTTCCCTTGGTTAGCTTTGTAGCCTAAGTGTCGATAGCCTTCATTTCTATCACATATTCATATGTATCAGTCTCCTCACTTTCTGAGATGACTTCATAGATTCTTGTGCTCCTGTTCTTCTTCCTCTTATCGGAAGTCGTATCTTGAGTTTGCATAGGTTTGGATGTAGAAGAACTCCTTGTTGATCTGGTATAGATAGAGGGTGTTGACAGACTAGCAGATTCAGTTCTTGCTGACTCTTTTCCTAATTCAACTTCATCTCTCTTTCTTTTGGCTTCTTTCAATTTTTCTACAGGTATGCCAATGTTTTCTGCAAACACTTCTACTTCTTTTCTTACCCTTCTAATTATCTTTGGCTTTTGTAATTGATCATGGACTTGTATGCTCTTCTTTGCATAAGATCCAAACCTTTCTTTTGTCGAATCCAGAGGCATGCTCAACAAATGTTCTGCATACATCTTCAAGATGTTTTCCTCAACTTCATATCCCATAGGCATAATCCATATTGTTCTGGGATCAACAACTTCCATATGACATTGATCAATATCTACCAATGGAGTGGCCATTTTTACAAATTCACAAATTCACTAGTTTTTATGATAAATACCTTTACGTAGGATCAGAGTTTGATCGTTGAATCTTCTTCACACTTGAATCTTGCCTCAATTCACAAAGTTCGCTCTAGGGCTCTCCAAACTTCTTTTCTCCAAAATGTAAAGTGGAAAATGAAAGATAAAAATGACTTTTTATCATTTGTACAACTAACCCTTTTTGTCACAATAAATTCTTTTACCTTAATTTATTCGGTTACCCTATTTCCATTCGTTGAGATAGATAATTCTCCTGCGGATTTCCAATACTGTATAATACCTTCTCAATTTGGTTGAACAACATCTGCAAAAAATCTAGGCACTTGTTGGACCTGTCCATATTCTGACGTCAATTACCGGAAGGGGGTTAAGAGATCTTCTTGATAGCTCCCCCTAGCCCAAGGGCCTGAAACTAATTCCTAGAGGAATTACCAAAAGTAGATTCTAGTGTAGGAACATTTCCTTCAACAGAGGGATCTTTCTTCACCCTTTTCTTCTGCATTTTCCTCCTTATCACATTTGTAGTTACTTTACCTTTTCCCTTAACATCTTGTTGCATATTTTGTTTTCTTGGACCTCTTCTGCTCCAACAAAATATAGCAGTATGCCCAAATTTGTTGCAGTTGTAACACACAAAAATTCTCTATTCAGATCAGTTGTTCCACTAATTTTTCCTTGATTTGCATTGGTTAGCAATATGCCCAAGTCTATTGCATGCATATAATTTGACATCTCTATGAAATTTTTTCGTCACATTTCTGCATTCACTTGACTTATGACCAAACTTATTGCAATTAAAGCATTGCCCTTAAAATGATGGTCCATTTGGATTCATCCTGCTTCTACACTGAGAAGCCATATGGCCAAATTTATTACAAGTAAAACAATAACCATTAAATCTTTGAGCATTTGGCTATCTTACTAGATTCCTTCTAGCTCCATTCATCTGATTTCCTTTCCTGAATCTTCCTTGTCCATAATTTTTATGTCCAAAATTCCTTTGTCCAGATTTGAAACTTTCACCTACCTCATATCTAAGACCTCTTTTGTGACTGTTAGTCCTCTGTCCTTTAATTAGTTCATCAAGCTTGGCTTAGCTAGCTTTGAATTTCTCCTTGTACTCATTTGCAGCAGTAAGTTCATCTCTGAGATCATCAAGCTATTTTTCAAGGACTTCCTCATTATTTTTAGATTGTTCTAATTCATTGTACAGTCAGTTACATTGTTCAAATTTTTCTTTCAAGGATTGAGCAAGCTTTTCTTCATTTTCTTTATATCTTCAATCTCCTTGGTCATTCTCATCATGATAGATTCCATATCATGCTTTAGGACAACATTTTCTCTACAAAAAATTTCACATTCCTTTGTTTTCTCCTTCAAGGCATGATTCAGTTGTTCATCTTCCATGCTTCTATTCTTCTAGTTAAGTTGATCACATAATTCCTTTCTTTTCTCCCTTGATTCATTTATTGTGTCTTTCAATGAATGAATGAATTGTTAGATTTCCAGAATCTGTTGCTTGACTAAAATGCTTCCACAAAAGAGAGATAATGGCGAGAATGCTTGCTATCAATATGCAAGATTGATTCACGATTGAATTGATACCAATGTACAAGATGAGGCTTGCTTATAAAAGGCAAGCATGCAACAACTAAATCTTATCTTGAGCAAAAAGATAGCTCGATAAGATAAAGATGAGATCCTATAACTTAGGAATTAAAGATTGCCTAAGTAAACTTATGACGATGTAATTAAATAGTTAATTACACCAACACCCCCCCATAAGTGCAACTTAGGGAGAAGATTAAAATGCAAACTACTATGGGTCCCGGCAACTAGGCCATGTTAGGTACCCATTTACAGATGCAAATGAAATGCAATCTCTCATAAAGCAGAGAAAAAGGGAAAACCCAGTGGGAAAAAACCCTTCTCCAAAAGAGAGAAAAACAAGAAAAAAAGGCATGACGAATGTAAACATGATGTATGGAGGACTCAATGATACCCCCCAAGGACTACATCCATCATGAATATACAATAAATTACCCCCCCATAAGAGGGAAGTAAAGAGATAAGATATCCCCCCCATGATGTATGATCTCCTGCAAGTATGGTTAATGTCTGAAGACAAAACAAAATCCAATGCCTACAAACAATGTTTCTCCCCTTAGGAAGAAGATACACCAAGTACAACTGCAAGAATGATTCCCATTCTGGATAGGAAGAAGGAAGAGGAATCCATATGTATGAAGATTGTGTCTCTGAAATCTGCTCATGTGTTGCCAAGTTCTTGGATGATAAAGATGATGCCACAATCCAATCAGGTACATGCCCAATCACAAAAAACTGTGACAAACCAGGAACAAGTGGAAACTGATCTTGAACAAACTCCATAGACAAACATGAAGTGATAATAGTGGACCCATGACTATCATCAAATAAGAGAGATAAACCCTCAAATTGGTCCTCCAAATCTGAAATGTGAGACTCCACAAACAAAGAAGCAATGTCTGTCAAATAGGAATCCCAATCAGGAAGACTATCAGGAACCTCTGAAACATCTGCAATCTTGTCCAAAGGATCACAATCATGGGTTATCAACTCTGAAGAATGAACAAGCACATGTGAGTTGGAAAGAGGAGCTTCAAGAGATGGAGAAGAATCATGGTCTCCATATACCTCTCTAATGTGAGTCCAAAGAGTATGAGGACATTCGAAGTGAATAAGAGTCTCCAAAATGTCATCATTTACATTTTAAAAAATAACTCTAAAGACTCTAGCCCTAAAGCCTATCCAATTGCAATACTCAACACCTGTGCTAGGAAAAGGAACTGTATTAAACAAATAGGGCAATAGATTTATCTCACCAAGATGAGTGAGAATTAAATTGCTCCATTGCCTATAGTTCCCATTCTCCAAAGTAATTAAAAAACCCATTTTCAAACTATGAGCTCCGAAAGCCAAAAAAGAGATCTGTCTTCAACCTGAAAAATATGGCACAAAACTGCAAAATCCCTGCAAAATATCTGCACCACAGAAAAGATGACTCTTCCAGCTTTCCGACGATATCTCGTTTCTGGAAAATGGCCTCCGTATGCAAAAGTTATGATAAAATGAAAAAAAAAGGCACTATGGGAGCAAAAACAAATAATTATCAGGCTAATGAGGTGCAATTTTTCGGCACCTGGGGCTACAACTCGGTCATTCATATGACCGGATACTGTGCAGGTACAAAACAGACCTTGGCATAAAAAATCTTACACAAAACCCATATAATATGCAGGATTTTTAAATGTTGTGGTCAATATAAAGATGGTCGGCTTGACAAATATAAACAAAGTGTATTAATATATATTAGAAAAGACCATCGTACCCTGCGCAGTTGATGATGTACGCCGGACAGAATGACAGCGACTTGGGCAGAAGGTACGCCGGACGGAATGATTGTGCCGGATCTCTGGCTGATGAATGACGGATGTACCTGTACGCTGCCAGATCTGCAATGAAATGCCGACAGAATCTACGGACCAATCAATGAATACAAAGATCAAGCCCGCGGATTGATTGGAGGTACCCCGTAGAGGATGATAAATGCCGTTTTGATAGCCGATGGAGACAAGACAGCCAATTAAAGCTTCGGACCTCTGCGATGTCAGATCTGACTACCGGTGACTCCAATTTGCAAGCGGAGAAAGTACCCTACAATGAACGGTACCCGCGGATTGATGGAACCAACGGATGGAGGAGTATGCCTATGACAGCGCCGACCAAAATACGGGTGTGCAGATCTAGCCCGGAATATGCCGATAGACACCAATATAGATCTGCCAAAATCTGCGATGTGAAGATGGACACAAACAACGAGTACCTTCACCGTGGAATATGCTGATCATGTACAATGCTCGCTCAAGTGGGCCGTTGTAGAAGGTAATGTACGCCGGCGAAGACAGGGATATGCCTATCTGACCACGATCTGACCTGAGTGTACGCAGATCTATGGAGAACGACGTCAGCAGAGTACGATAGGCACTTGATGTAGGGTATATGCCCTGTGAATTGAATATGCTGCCGGATTTCCACAAATTTTGAAAATAAATAGCCCAATAATATTTGCCCGGATAAATAAATTTTGCCCCAAAATAAAATACTCGCAGATAATATTTTACAAAATATTTTTTTGCGAAAATGAAATAATCGTACCGCAGAGAAAGTTGTTACAGCAAAAAATTTTTGCCTCAAAAACAACTTTACCTAATATAGGCGAATTTACAGTCAAAATTCGTCTGCGGAACCTTCTGATCTCAACCGTGAGGTTATTGAAACCCCAATCTGCACCCAGCAAAAAATCTTCAAGCCAAAATAAAAACCTCAGATCCGGGAAGGAGTCTGCAACCCCGGAAGCTCTGATACCATGTTAGATTTCCAGAATCTGTTGCTTGACTAAAATGCTTCCACAAAAGAGAGATAATGGCGAGAATGCTTGCTATCAATATGCAAGATTGATTCACGATTGAATTGATACCAATGTACAAGATGAGGCTTGCTTATAAAAGGCAAGCATGCAACAACTAAATCTTATCTTGAGCAAAAAGATAGCTCGATAAGATAAAGATGAGATCCTATAACTTAGGAATTAAAGATTGCCTAAGTAAACTTATGACGATGTAATTAAATAGTTAATTACACCAACATGAATTTCTCTACATTCTCAAGACTTTCCTACAGTTCCTACTTCTCATATTTTGATTGGCCAAGATCATCCAGGGCCACCAAAAGCTATTGTTGAAAACTGCCTATATCCATTGAAAACACTTTCCAAGATCTCCCCAAGCTGTTAGACTTATTTTGAGGAACTTGCTCGGATACCAATTGTTGGAAACAAGCAACACTGAGAGGGGAGGTGAATCAATGTTCTGCAAAAATTAACTTTATTATTCTGATCTTTAACCCACTTATTTAATATTCAACCAAAAGTAATATGTATGAATAGAAAGCAAAGAACCACAACACCATAACACAAGGATTTTTACATGGAAACCCTGTTAGGGGAAAAACCGTGGTGGATGGCCAATCCACAATATGATCTGAGTATACTCAAAAGAAGTTTACAATATGGGAATGTACTTGCATTCAAGCTCACTGCCTAGAGCTCACTGCTCAAAATAGAAAGGAACACTTCCTTACAAAGATTTGGATTAGTTCCAAGAGAATGAACTAAGATAATAGCATCTACAAATGCTTGATTACAGTTTCATTTAGGCTCAGTTGTCGATCTTCTGTCCTTCTAACTGATTCTACACTTCTGCTTTGCTTTGCTTTGACTCGCACCACAAAATATTTATGTGCAAGTGAAATTGTGCATAAATCACTTAATCACCCTTTTGATATTCACAACACACATCGACACACCATACATACATATCAAAATGATATAATTGATCATTTATATATATCTGCGACTAGCAATTTAATCACAATATGTTGGATTCAATAGAACTTGAAAATATTTGCAATTGTCAGCTCAAATCATGAGTTAAATTCAATGCACATCCATAATAGTCGGTGACAACTTAGCTCAGACCTAAAACAAGATGATCAAACACAAAAATAGTTGAACAAACACTCCTCGAATATCTGTGACACATTATATCAATTGGGTCAGCCACCAAATGTAGATGAACAGGAAGATATCCAACCAGATCTCCAAACTTGCATACAACTTGATACAAGGCACTGAGAATTTTGAACAACACAATAAATACATCGATTAACTTCCCATAAGATCCACAACTCAAAATAACAACAGGAAGTTTGTAAGTGAATCGATGAACACAAAACTGTTGGATGCTTTGTTCTTCCTGAATGTCCTCAATCTGTCTGCCAGTAGGAGCAAATGAAGACATGCGGATCCAGTCACCAAAAAAAATTTCCATCAATGAAAACGCCATATAGCATTTGCAGTGTCTCTTGCCAACATGTTTCAGTCATTTAGATTAAAATTTTATTCAAAATTATACTCAAATTTTTTAGTTTTGTTTGCAAATTATCATACATTTGCATTTGCATTTTATTAGAAAATTGAGGAAAAAACAACAATAGTAAACCAACCTTGCAACTAGAAATGGTAATCATAAACATTAACTCAGACACATAATTTATTTTTTCAGATGCCTATACAAAGACTCATTCACCCTTGGGTGACCATGTCCTTGTACAAGAGCTTCTAAAAAAATTTGCACACATTTTTGTTTATGTTTGTTTAGATTCCATGTACTTGCATATTTAAGTCATTTAGTAAAATAAATTTCATTGTTTAGAATCAAAATTTGCATTAAAAAGTCATTATTTTTACTTCCTTGCATCTTAAAGATCAATCAATTATCATATTTCATATTTGAAAGTTGCATTAAAATTTGTTCAATCATCTTTTACATTCTTGCATACTTGCATTCCCAATCTAATTGGAATACATTAAGAAAATTTTGGAAATTCAGTTACTGTTTCAACTATGTACAAATATATTTAGGATCTTTAAATAGTATAATTCTGAGTGAAACTTTCATTTTTCAAAACCCTTGACTGGGACTCATTTTCCCCTAGGCAACCCTATCCTACTTGTCTTGGCTATACAATTTTTGTCTAAGACCTTTGTTATTGTGTCTGTTTTTTTTTCCTTCTTGTTGTTTTCTATTTTTGGGTGATTTTTTTCTTTATTTAGTATATCAGTGTTCATTATGGGCACACTTTTGGTGTGGTAAGACTTGCATGAGCTTTACAACTTGGTGTATTATTGCTAATACTCTAGTGAGACATAGATCGAGACTCATGGCATCTAACGAGCTAGTACATCCACTATTGATATTGAGTTTACCAACTCTTTCACAAAAAGTGTTGACAATACTCAACCCATGTTAGAGTCCCTCCCTAATGTCACATTTCCCATGACCACCTTTACCTCAACCACTATCACTGATATTGAAACCATAGTTTCCCATGTTCCTCAAGAGAAACTAAAATAACTAGACAAAGCTTTAGAAAAACTTCAAGATTATGTGAGTATAGAATATATTATTGGTACTATGGTTACTGCCATAGATAACATGAGGAAAATACTTGATAATGAGTAAGGATTAGAGGTTGTGCGTAGCCTAGCCCATACTATTGATGATCATGTTCCAACAATGGATAGTTGTGCTAAAGCTTTGGGATACTCTCAAATTCAAGGAAATCAAATTCCTCCCCCACAACCATAACCTCTATTCCTACATATACAAATCCAAGTGTTACAACAAAAATGTAACCAAACAATAGTATAGCTCCAACCTTGGGTATTTCCACTACAAATCCTTTTATTTTTGTGGACTCAAACATAATCTCTCCAAATCCAACATCTGTCACAAATTTGTAATTTAGTTTCCCACCTAACACATATACACCCCCACCATATTCATCTTCATCCCAAAACACAACCAATGATTCTATCATAAACTAAGGTGAGTGCAGGATCATGTGAGTCCAAAAAGTGGTGATATGACAAAAAAGTGGTTGATGACACTTTCTTTATCTGAATTTGATGAAACAAAAAAAGGTTTATTGAGAAAACTGTTAGCTTTCCACCAATATAAGATAAGCCTTATTTGGAATTAATTAGATAATTATTATTGATTTTCTACATGTGTTCTAACTAAATTCTTGATTGATAGGCTAATGAAAAAAATTTATAATTCTTAAATGATTTAACATTTTTTTAATCCAAAAGATGCACCACATTTTATGCTTCCCATACTATAGGATAAAAAAATAAAATTTCATAAAATTTTGACCAAGTTATGGTGGTTAGATAAAAAAGTTTTAATATTTTTAAAAAAAATTAATAAAGAAATCATAACTCATTATTTACTTGCAAAAAAATTACAAAATAATTGTGGCACATCTAGTCATTTGTCGTCTAGTTATACTGAAAGTTACAAAAAAAAAAATCTTGTGCTTAGGTTGGTCAGACATACACCTGCTTTTTATTTTTTCCTGAAAATTTAGTACCTATTGCATTGAAATTTCAAATTTTCACCAAATATATTTACTTTTTTTTTTCCAAAAAAGGACTAGTATCTTAGAAACTACATTCAAATTACTACAAATTTTGTTGTTACATATTTTTCAAATTATGTTAATAAATTATTTAATTTTTTTTTTATAGGTAAGATAAAGTTTATATTAATATCAAAAAAGATTTTATAGTTTTAGGCCCCATCCTATTGGCAACACAGATCCCTGATACAGACTTAACAAAATGTCATCAAGATGATTGAACCAAAACAACACCATCCCTATACCTGCATAGTAGTAAACCCAAACAAT
Source organism: Sequoia sempervirens (assembly GCA_007258455.2). Lineage (NCBI taxonomy): Eukaryota > Viridiplantae > Streptophyta > Pinopsida > Cupressales > Cupressaceae > Sequoia > Sequoia sempervirens. The sequence goes on along the minus strand of VDFB02281492.1, from coordinate 346,172,584 downwards.
TAGACTGAAACATGAGGACACTAAGAAGCTACAAACGAACTTTGACACGACCCCTTATAGATATTTGTCGGCATCACAACCAACCAAAGAAAAGACTTGACCCACATGACTACCAAAAAAATTTCTAAGCAAACACCCAAAACTTATATTTCCAAGCAAAATCTGAAATCGCAACCAAACAAAAAAATTTCTTGAGGAATTTGACCTTAGTAGTAGCCAACCAACGATGCTCCACCAGAGCCATGCCATTTATGCCTAGAAGGAATGGATAATATTTTACTCAGGCATTTGGGTCCTCCAAGAGCACAAGGTCACGTGGTCAAGGAATTCCTTTACCAACCAAAGCCACAACCAATGTCTTCTCCAAACCCACCAGCATGTCTTTTTGGAAGAGAATCTTCATGATCACCCTGGTCTTGGCTTTAGAAACCCCCACATCAAATAAGTTAGAAAACGCATGTGAAGAAATATTGGAATCCAAACAATAGCCCTCCACATCAACCATGAATCCTTTGTTGGCCAAACACTTAACCACTGCAAATGTGAGGTAGTCTAGGTGCTAGATCATGTGACTCAGTCAGAGAGAGGTCATCAAACCTAGGAATGCCATTTTCCTCTTTGAGCTCCTCAATTGGATAGGGGTGTCCATGTCACTAGTCTCCAATTCCTTAGCCGAAACCTATAGGATAAATCTTCCCATACCAAACACAATCAAATGTTGCATCCTAGAAACATGAGGGATGTTAGGGTGCTAGTGAAGTAATGCCTGGAAGTCCCCATACCAACTCCTTAAATGAGTATCTCGGGTGTGGATCCAAGCAAAATGTGTGAAGAAATGTTGATGACAAGATTTGATAAGACACATCAAGTGCTAGTATAAATAGTGACTAGACCATCCTGTGGAATCCTCTAGAAAGTCGCCATCATCCTATGCATCGAACACCACCTCACCCCTTCTCCCTAGCTGATGTGTTGGCCACTCCACATATCCTTTTATGGAGTGGGACCCACCCGTCCTCCCACATAAATTATTTAAATTTTTATGTGAAATTTTCTAACTCTATTTTTCTAAATTTTACTGCCACTTAAGGGCCCAGTTTGGACCCCCATGATCCTGCATTGACCCAACTTTTATGAAATTTCACATTCCTTCAATAATAAATAGCAACATTGAACATAACCTAAAATGGAAAACCTTCACAATATGCCAAGAGAATCCCATTGTCATTGGAGATATTGAAAACAAAAGTACCACAAGGTATAGAGATACCATGTTTTGAGAAATGTGGTGTTAAAGGGAACCTTAACAATAATGTGTCAACATATATAGCCTTACGTAGTGACTTCATTTTTGAAGATACTCTCTTAGCTAAAATATTTCCTAGCTCCTTGAAAGACACAACCTTGCAAAGGTTTTGTTCAATTGAAGAATTCAACATGCTCATTCAATGAGCTTGTTGATGCCTTTCTTAATAATTTTCAAGTGCAAATGGGCCCTAATATGGATCTACTTAATTTAATGAGGCATAAACAGAAACAAGCAGAAAAATTCATAGATTTTATAACACATTATCAATTGCTCTACTCACAAATCATTATTAAACTCCCTGATGTGGATCTTCAAAGAATGTTCATTGATAACTTACAAAAAGACATAATAGGTAAACTTGGGATGATGAATTTTCCATCCTTTTCACATTTGTGTGTGGCTCCTCATGATCATTAGAATTCAGTTAGTGAACATGAAGAGAAAAAACCATTGATTTATGCTCATAAATCTAAATCCATAACTCACAATAACTTCCAATCATTTAAGAAGACAAACAAAGGTTTTGTTAATCCACCTCAATCAACCCTCTATGTTGAGCCTTAATTTGTTGCTATAAAAACAACCCCATACCAATTTCAAGCTAATGGTAGGAAATTCACCCTGCTCCCTGATTCCCTTCATTTAATTATGATGCAACTCATGAAAAAGAACTTACTCACTTTACCTCTAGTTAAACCTATTGATCCAACCAAGCCTTCACCTCCAAACCATAACCTAAATTTCTTTTGTCACTACCATCGAAAAATTATACATTACACAAAAATATGTATGCATCTTAAATATTTAGTGGAAGACCTCATTGATTCTAATAACATCTAGTTGGGTGGTGTTAATGATCAAGGAAATCAATCTATTGCCCCACCCAACCAAATTTATATTTTTTTACGAACCCAATGCCAAATCATTCCATCACCTTTGTAGAAGCTAGTGAAGATAAGAATGACATGATGAATGTTGATAAAATAAAAGACATGATATTTTATAACAAGAGTGATAATGAGGAAAATCCTTGGTAAGGCATGATTGGTCTCGTTGACATTCAAACTCTTATAGGCCAAACCACTTGTTAGGGTTTAGGAAGATCAAAGCAATAAAAATTAACAATTATATGCAGATCAAATAACCCAAAAATAATAATTAATAACAACACAAAAGAGATCAACATGGCATTTTAACATGGTTCACCCAATATGGGCTACATCCATAGAAACTCAACCATCCAATGATTTTATTATCCAGTGCAAAACATATTACAATCTCACGAATACCATACCACAACTTACATCTCAATCGTTTATAACAAGCCTTTTGGAGGCTTTTAGAATTAGGGTTTTACAAAATCATCTTTCATTTTTTTGGTTAACAAAAATTAACTACTGACCCCTTGACATGCAAAAAAGGGGGAAAAAATTTCATGGGCACACCCTCACTTGGGGCCAGGCCCAGCCCCAAACCTCAGCAAGGATACATTATTAGTGTATAATATTTTCATGATTAGTCACCATATACCAACACTTTGATGCCTAACATTGATTTTACTAATGATGATGTAGTTAGACATTTTCTTAATGGTCCCCTCTATATTGCCAACCATATCAATAACATATACTAGCACAAGGAATACTTATTGATCTTGTATGTGTAGAGAATGTTATCACCAAGGAATTCTTGTTTGTGCAAAATCTTTATCAAGATACATTTGAATAATCGAAAACATGGATTAAAACACATAATGATTTTCCTTGCCGTATGATAGGTTTTATGACTCTTCCATTAAAAGTTGGACCTAAAAAATAAAATGTATCATTCTCCATCATCTTATCATTGGAACAATTTCATGTGAAGCTAGGCTAGTCATGGTTTTGCTTCATGAATGTCATCTCATCAGTTATTCATAAGTGAATTAAGTTTCCTATTGGGAATGAGATATTTACAATGTATCATAGTGGGTTTTGTCCCTTATCTTCCCATGGAAATTTTCACTGCATTTATTTTGGCATTGACCTATGGAACCTATAAAGCCTTGGGGAGATTTTTTTAAATCCTATAAAAAATTCAAGGCAAAGAACATAAAAAAATGATCTCTTAGCAATATTCTTGGGTCCTTGGTTATCCCTTCTCCTAAACCTACCATTTATGAACCTATGATTGAGTGACAAGCCCTTCCAAGTAACCAAGAAAAATTCACTGCAATTCCTCCACGTATTTCCTATAAGAGACCAAGAGACAATAAGATGATACCTTTTGTTCCTCCAAAGATAAAACAAGTCTATAAACCTAAAGAGACAACCGTTTCCCAACCCCCAATGGTTCTTTTTATTCTTCCATTAAAGGAAGAAAAAAAACTAATGGTTGATAAACCTGCTCCTACACCATACCAACTTGAAAATCATGCCAAATGAAACTGAAATGCTAAATAATGTAGGCATAGAAGTTGTGCTATCACTCACTGATTAGAAGAAGAAAATAAACTAACACCACCTACATCCATGGAAATAATTCAAGAATAAATCCAATCTCCATCCAAAAAATGCATTGACTTAAAACAAGAGGTAAAACAAGATGATTCAAAAGCAATAATCATAAAACCTCCTATTGTGATTAATTTGGATGATGATAATGGGATTTCTAAGATTGATGAAGAAATGCATAATGAAATGAATTTATTATTTCCCACTTCTGTTAATTTAGATAGGGGAAACCATGATGATCCTCCTGATGGGAGTGACCCACCACATGTTGAACCTAGTGATTCTCCTAGCAAGGCACTTGTTGTAGTACCTATAGCTAGCTTTTCACCTACCACTTATGATCTAATAAAGATTAGGATGTGAATGACCTACTCTAGGTTGGCTCACATATGATTTACTACTTCACGTTTTCATTATATGTTATTTGTGATTGCTTGGATGTAATATACTCTCTCATATTGTGTTGCTTGGAATATCTTTATGTTTGTGAGTTTTCCTTGAATGATGCTTGATTTCTTTGTTTGCATTTAAGGATACAAATGAAACAAATATATCATAACATTCTTCTATTTGTATCTCAATTCTTTTATGTCATAAAATTTATCTTTTCTTTCTCTTGTGTTTTCCTTTTGTGGACAATGCAAGGTGTCAAAACATTTAGGTATCTTCCATGTTGACTCAAAAGCTTCTTTTTTCTCTCTCTCTATATGTCTTTCCTCCTTTATTTTCATTGTTCCATGATCACTTTTAGGGTGATGATGATAGTTCCAAGATCTATTATATTATTGTAGCAAAGACATATGCTGACCCATGATCAATTGATCCCTCAATGTGCCTTTCTATGTTTTTCTTGTCATTATATTGTAAGGGCATCCCCTTATTATGATAAAGTTCATTTGGAAACATATCATTGGCATAGGGCTTTCCAAATAAGCTCTTTTTTATCTTTATTTGCATGACATATATCATTTTCTACTTTAAAGTAATTTTTCACAGCATGGTGTTTAGCAATTTCTTTAAAGTGGGGGCATACATTGGAATTATGTATGTGCATCCCTTGAGATGAATTTTATTTGTGCCCCCTAAGGTGAATTTTGTTTGCACCCCATAAGGAGAATTTTTTTTGCATCCCCTTAATGAATTTTATTTACACCCCCTAAGGTGAGCTTGGTGTTTTTGCTTCACTTTGTTCATGAGTGTTGAACCTAGTGTAGCGTTGGTATATTTTATGGACAAACAACATAGGAATTCTATTCCATCCTTTTTTCTTTGAAACTCGCCTACTGTATATTGGATTCCACTAGATCTTGTGAGTATATATATTTTATGGATGTAGATCCATCCCTTTTCTCTTTTGTATTAACTTTGGCATTGGATGTTGGTGTACCTTGTTTTGCTACTATACACATGTATCTATTCTTTTGTTCCTTTGTTGGATTTTCCATGTCATCATAAATCTTCGAGGCTTGGCTACCTTTTTTATCCTTTGTCATCTAATATCTCTAATAGTTGTACAATTAGATGTATCTTGATATATATTTCTCTATTTTATTGTGAGTCTGAGTGTAAGTGCATACTCTAACTAAATTGGGGGCTAAATATAGTGTAGGAAATTGTATACCCTTAAAATTTAACATTATGTTTGGTTTCCTTAATTTATTTGACTTAATTAATATTCTAATTAGCTAAATTCAGCATTCCAAAGCCTTATTTTTTACCATTTTCCAAAAGGAGAACCAACATTAAATAAATGCATTTAATATTTTAATTTCCATGGATTATGAGTGTCTTGGAAATATAGGCTAGGACCCATTTTCCAAGAGGTGAATGGGTCCCCTTTATGTGCTAGGACCCATTTTAAAATATGTCTTTTGTAGTCTCTTAGTGATTCAAATTCAAATTGTAAGTATTGGCTTTTGGAATCTAATTTTCAGGAAATTAGATAAACACCTATAAATACATTGTCCTTTTATCATTTGAAATCTCACACTCTATGAAGAAACATGATCTAGAAATTCAAGAGCAACATTATCAATCATTTAGAGCAACAATAAATATCATAACATCATGTCCAAGTTTATGTGTGCTCATGTTTTATTGTGAAGGATAATATGTATAGTAGATACTCAAGCATTCAAGAAAATAAAGCAAGAAAGATCCAACTCCTTTGAAGAGATGTGTATGAATTTAGTCCTTTAAGGAAGTCATTGAAGGGTGGTGAGTTACAACAAATTTTCATGCTAAAGGATGTGATACAACTAAGACAGGGGGTGAATCAGTTGTCACAGAAATTTAAGTTTAAAACTTCAACACATATCCATTTCACAAACATATTGTTTTGTAATTAAGCATAAGCAAGAGATACAAAACATAAAGCAAGATAACACACTGAACACTAAATTTTACGTGGAAAACCCAATGAGGGAAAAACCATGGTGAGGATTAACTCAATATAAAGTTGTTCTAGAACAAAAAATTATAAGGCTCACTCCCAAGGGCTCACTGCCTATAGAAGGATTTATAAAACAAAAGAAGGCTTTACAACCAAAATGAACTGAGAACAGGGCACCCAACAAGCGATGATATAGTTCCAGTGATGCTCAATATATTGACTTGACACACTTCATTATATTCACTCACTTAGTTTTCTACCGCTTCATCAATCACACTTCTTACTTGCTTGCTCTACTTCGTCATCTCAAAACCTATTCAATATTCACATATATATACTCAATCTATCTACAAGCATCAATTAGGTTGGCATAGTTAGATTCACATCATATTTACCAAAAATACTAACATTTGGCTTCAATCACCACAAAATATTTCCAAGAATTAATTCAACCTTCCAACATACTATATCAAGTTGGCATAGATCACACATATATCCACATAGCAAAATTAATTCATAATTTTATAATTACCCTAAGAAGTTGGCCAAGAATAGACTTCAAAAGGAAATAAACATTTTGTTGGTTGCCACTATGTTGTATGAGTACTAGAGCACATAATATTCTGAACATGTATGCTTTAAAAAATCATAAGAAATTTCCCAAAATCATGAGCAATAACTATTGATTGTGGAGGAGTGTAGACAAGAATACCGGAGGGAGTAGCACAAATACTGGTTCAAATACTTGACCAAAATACTGGATCAACCACAACCTTAAAATTGTAATCACAACATGGTGACATCAATTACAACACAAAAAATGTAGAGATAGTCAATCTTCTTTGTTTTTCCAACAATCTCCTCTTTATCATTGATGGCAATATGGAACAAAAACTTCTTCTTCAAACTTTCCCAGCACAATCTCTCCCACTACAAAAATTCTCCAACTCTAATCTCTCCCCCTAACTTCAATCTCTCCCCCTATGACATCAATGGCAAAGGGAAGCCAAATAGGGTGTACAAAAATTTGAACATGGTGACATCAAAAATTCATAAAGATTCCAAAAAAAACTTCCAAATGACCAAAAATTTCTTCTCCTCTTTATCTTCTCAACAAAAACAATAGAGATAGAACATTCAGGTTTCAAGTAAAGATAACACTTTTCACCTAAAAAACTTTCTTATATCTCTCCTCAAGAACTAGACACAGTTTCTTCTAGTTAAATGTAGCAAACTCCATTCGAGTGCAGATGCTTTCCAGTACGGCTAATAGAGTAAAAGATGGTGAACAATATGAACTTTGTCATTCAACAACTTCTACATCAGTAAGAATTCTAGATAAATGGTCTAACCGGACCTCATCAATTTCCTTAAGGAGCCAAAAAGTCATAACTACATCATCTCTCTGCCTTTGCACAACAATCAATTCAGCTTGAAGTTCACCATATCTCAATCTTTTCTTTCCTCCTTTATCTTCAAAGATGTCAAAACTCTTTTAAACACTGTCGATCTCTGACTCAATTGCCTCAATTTTACTTCTGAAATTGTCTACCGCAACAGGCCACTAGAGAGAATATTTGTAAATGTCAGATATTTCTTTAATGCAGTTCTTTTTTTCCACGATCAGTTCAAATAATCTCCCTTTGGATTTATTACACCTCTTTTCAACCAAAGCTTCAAATTTACATCCTTCTAGACCTTCAAGTAACATTATTTATTTAATAATCTCAACAAGATTTTTTGGCAAGAAATTAGAAACAACTGATACATCAATACCTTTCCAAAGTAGGTATTCTACCAAAGCATCATCATTTTTTAGTTTTTCAATAGGAGATGTACTCCATACTTCACCAAGCTTCTTCATCTTTCCCTTAACTAACATATACTGGATGTCATCAAAGAATACATTCTCCTTCTCTTCTGAAATGTCAATGATATCTTCAGTTATAACTTTCTTCTTCTATTCTGGAGGGGATTCACAAATGAAAATCTCTAATTTCCTTTTATCGGAGGAAGAGCCCTCCTCAAACTGACTCAAAGTAGATATACCAAAGCAACCATTTTATTTCAAAGATGTGAAATAAGACTTACACATAAATTTTCATTGTCTAACAATGCCTCCAGATATATATAAACCCTTTTCCCGATAAGAATTCCAGATTCCCATACCACATTATCTTTTCCTTGTAGGGAACACAAAAAGTAAAACACCAAGCATACCAAGAAAGATTCAAAATGAAAGAGATAACCCTTAATTACCAACATTCGAACATTTTTAGAAAGATTCTCAAGCAACAAGCTACACAAGTCAAATTTCTTATTCTCCTTAACCATCATGTGTGCAATATGAACAACAATGGCCGATGTGGAACCTTCACGATTTCTAAAATAAACCTTGTAAGAAATGTTTTACACCACATACCTCACAACCAATTCTTCAAGAGTGCTTATCAATAAAGCTCATGGGTCTTTGCTAATGCTAGTCAATTCCTCCACATCTTTATGCTTTACAGTTTTCTTTCCAGGAAGGTCACTGATACTACATAAGCCAGTGATAGCCTTGATCACTTCCTTCGTAACCAAGTAGGGTTTTTCCAGTACAATGCTTTCATTCTTGAAATGATTCAATAAGAACAAGATAAAATCCTTATCAACAACCCACAAAAATTTTCTCCAGAAATCCATACCTAGGGTTTTGATGTTTTGTAATTTGTCTTTATTCATCCCTAGTTCCATTTCTTTCAATTCTTTGTGGTCAAATTCCTCTAGCTCAACTCCATTCAGATTCAAAGGGAGGACATCACTCAATTCTTTGTCCATTTATACACTTTCTTTAACTTTTTATTCGATACTTTTTTGTTTTTTTCTTCTATCCTCTTTATAAATAGAAAAAAGAGTTCTTTGATTACTTGAGTTAATTACTTCGAATTCCTTTCAAAATTGCTTTAGCTTGCTTCAAGATTGCTTAGATTATTCAAATGATTAACCAAGAAGACTCTCAAAATTTCAACTTATACACCATTGAATTTACCCTAATCATGCATTAAATGTGGCAAGCATCAAAAAGTTGCTAAAAATTATCTTTCCAACATAGAAAACCCTAATTTCATCTGAAAACTTCCATACCAATATGATTTCTTCCGGTTCCTTTTCCAAAACTTCTAAATATTCATTTTTCACATTGCATCCTCGTGCCAGCCTCTGACATGCCATACAATAGGGGGTTTTATAATTTTTCTGATAATACTCCCCCTAAGGCCATGCTAGGCCTAATTGTTGAATAAGTCATTTGCACCAAAAGAGAGCACAAACACATCAATAGTTTCAAGATTTTCTTCTTCTTCATTCTCTTTCTTTTTCCATATCTTATTAATCTCTTATTTCACCTCTTCCTTTTCAATCTTCTCTACCAGATCATTCTTCTCTACTAGAGTAGGGGTGATGTCACAATAGTGGTTTACAATTCCTGAGAGGAACGAATTTTAGCTGAAATCACATATTTTTAGAAAATATAATGATTTAAGCCTTAAAAAGTTCCATTTTAAGGATTCCAATTGAAGAGGGTTTGATCAAATCACCTTAGATCAAACCCCTTGATAGAACCTCACTAGTTTTAAACCATACCTATAAATGCTGCCTCTTTTACACCTATCAAAATGTCATAAAAAATTACTTTGATTTAGCTTTTGGGGATCAAATGAATTCATTTAAAATTTATTTCAAATGATTATGGTATTCCTCGCAAGCTATCCAATGAATATAATTTTAATATGTTTTGGTTTTGTTATGTATTTGTTTTTTAAGTTTTATTAAACATAGGTTTTCATCAAAAATGAATTTATTTGTTCTTCACATGTGGAAAAATAGAAGATTATCAAAAACAAATTTGAAAAATAAGAGTGCACTAGATATTGAATTCCTTGATCCAAAAAAAAAAATGAAATTAAATTTTGACATATACAAAACAAGTTACGCGTTATACGGTCGCGTTGTGTCTGAATTGTAATTCGTTTGACTTTGAAACTTGATTAAGGAAAACATATTCAATAAAAAACTATCTAACCAAGTGGAAGCACTAGATATTAGAGTTACAAATCTAAATTTGAAAGAATTAGAATTTTATCCTTCGTGGAAAAAAAGTTATGTGTTATATGGTGTGCGTCACTTTTTAAAAATGTTGTTTTCTGAAAAAAAATCAATTTTCATGGGAGATGGAAAAGAAGTGCAATTTGATTCCAAAAATTTTGAAAAAAAGATTTTTAGAATCTACAAACAAAATTTGATGAGACTCTAGTTTGCACCATCTTCAAATTCCTCACGGTTTAGCCGCTATAGGTGCCTGAATGTGAAGATTTAGTTAAAAATAATAATTTCAGTGTCCAGTTTGGCCAAAAATTGTAAACCACTATTATGGGATCACCTGTAGACTGCTTTCTATTCTTACTTTTGCAAACCTTTGAGATATGTCCAAGTTTATCACAGTTATAGTAGACAACACTTCTCTAATTAGTATAACCTTCATTACCTCTCAACCTACACTGATTTGCTTTGTGTCCAAATTTGTTGCATGTTTAGTAGTAGCCATTAAAGGATTGATTCATTATGTTTCCAGGAAATTTGTTCATCATCATCCTGCTGACCTGATATCTGCATTTAGTAGTCTTATGTCCAAACTACTTGCGTGAAAAACATTGTCAAGAGAAAGAGCCAAAAAACTCATTCTGATTCATTTTTCTTCTGCACTTTGTTGCTTTATGACCATATCTATTACAAGGAAAACAAATACCACTGAAGGATGGATACCTTTGTGCATTAGGTTGTCTCACAAGCTATCTTTCAAACTTTCTCTTCTTCTTACCCTTGTCCTGAATCATTTTATTTCCCTTAGAACTTTCACTTGCATCATTTCCCAAACCAACTTTGTCTTTACTTGACTTCTATCCAGTAATCAATTTTTCAAACTTACCAGAGCTAGATTTGAACTTTTTTTCATAGAGCTTTGCCTTCTCCTAGTTCAATCCTTCGGTTCAACACCTCATGTTCAAGTTTAGTGCATTCATTAGCTTTGTTTTGCACCATTGTATTCAAACATTCTTCAATTCTTTTATTTTCTTCTACCAACACCTTCAATCAAATTATCTATTGTTTCAACTACTCACTTACTTCTCTATGTCTTTCCTTGAATTTCTTTAGTTGTTCTTTCAACTTTCGGACACATTCATTTGCATCATCAATATTTTATTTCAGATCTTTGTTTTCTCTTTCCACTTTGTAAAGATCCTCAAGAGCAGTCCAAAGCTATCCTTTATCATCCATTTGATCAATCTTGAAAATCCACCACAAGAAATTAAGCTCTTCACCAAGGAACCAAAGCTCTGATACCAATTGTTAAAGGGTGCAAGACAACTAAGAGGGGGGGTTGAATCTATTGTCGTAGAAATTCAAGTTTAAAAATTCAACACATATCCATTTCACAAACATATTGTACTATAATTAAGCATAAGCAAGAGATACAAAACATAAAGCCAGATAACACATTGAACA
>VDFB02281492.1:346010688-346160747 GCA_007258455.2 Sequoia sempervirens | reverse complement strand
ATCTTGTAAAAACTTCTACATACAAATTTACCATTTCACTAACATGTGGATTTGAAGACGTACCTGGATTTGTGCATATTGAAACATTCTCCTTAACATTCAAAGAGGGATTTGAAGACATAGTAGGACTTGTTTGTATAATCATATTCTTCTCCAAATTGACTCCTTGCAAATTAGCTTCATCTACAACTATGGTATCTTCAATGTTTTCATCTTCAATAGTTGTTGAATTGGTTGCTCCACCATCATTCATTGATTTCATTCTCATTCTTCTTTGTCTTTGTCTTTGCCTCTCTCTTTTTCTCTATTTGCTTCAACTTCTTGAGGAGTCAATGTCTTTCTTCTCTTATTACAAGTTTTATCTCCCATAATTATAAAATTCTCAAGCACAAATGAATGTTAATAGTGAAATACTTAAAATATTCAATCCAAATTGGAAGTTAAATACCTATTACAACAAAATTCTTCCTCTTGTGTTTCTCAAAACAAGTAGAAAACTACCACAATTCCACTTTAAAAATTGTTTTCTTCATGCTTCCTTTGAAAAATTCAATCCATATTGCAAATTGAAACCTTTTGTTCCTCCAAACAAGCACAAAAATAACACAATTTCACTTCAAAAATGGTGTAGATGATGATCCCTTTGATAAAATCAACCAAAAATCAAATTCACCACCTGTAAATACAATAACTTATGAAAAATAATTCATTTTTAGTGCTCTTGGTCGTACATATGAAGTTGCAAAGTTGCAGACTTCACAATAATTTTGCACAGTGTTTTTAAATAAAATAAACAGGATCTTGTTTATAAAATGGGATCCCGCTTATTATAAAATGGGATCCCGATTATAAGACGGGATCCCACTTATTATAAAATGGGATCCCGTTATAAAATGGGATCCTGATTATAAAATGGGATCTCGTTTATTAATAAGCGGGATCCCACTCTATAATCGGGATCCCGTTCACCGACATTGAATGTCGGAGCCGTTGTAAAGGTAATAGGATCCCGTTCCATTTACAACAGTTGAAATACTGTCGGATGGGAATGGGATCTCGATTATAGTATGGGATCCCGTTTTATAATCAGGATCCCTTTTTTTAAATTTGATTTTTTTTTTGCATTGTGGGCAAGTTTTTTCCAAGGTTTTTGGTTCAGGAAAAGCATTGGAAGTCCGAACCTAGGCCTTCAACCTGGTTTGACCTGCAAGTTGAAGGCCCTAACAATGTCAAAGAAAAATACCGACTTTGGACATATGGCTGATGACCTTTTTTGCAAAATTTTCTGATGAAATTAAAACCCATTTTAGATGAAACAATGCAGATTCTAAATATGTAATTTGTTTTGCAATTGAATTATTATTTTTATTTTTCAATTAATTTCTAATAAAATTGGTCCATAAACTTTAAATATCAGAGTTTTTTACTATTTTAATAACTTTTGATCAACATAACATTTTGACAAACGGATTGCACGAGAGAAAACTTCAGAAAATTCTTTTCAATTTGAAAAAATAGAAATGATAAGTTTAGGTCATCTTATGCATGTCAGACATGACGATTTTTCAAAACGACAAATCTGCTAATAAAAAATTAACAAAAAAAAAATCAATAAAAAATTACAAAAAAATATCAAGAGCAAGCTTCAGTGAGTTATAAAAATTTTCCCAAAAGGATTTAGAAAAATACGATAATTTAAGTCAAAATATGGATGTCATACACGTGCATGGTATGGTAAAAAAAAAGACTTTTAAACAGTGGTTTTTAGAAATGTCTATTAAAACTCAATTTGTACAATCTGGGTATTGAAATAAATTACATATTTGGAAACTAGACTCCAAGCACTACATTTTATGATCAGTGACTTTTTTAATGATTTCATCTGTAAGTGCTTCAAATTTTAAGGTCAAATGTGTCAAATACTGAAAAATCAGGGAAAACACTTCCACATTTTGGCCAAAAAGTGGACTCAACTTCTTGCACACACCCAATTTAATACAATTTCTTCTGGGACTTCAGTCAATATGAATTGCATCGTTGATTGAATGAAACCTTTAAAGAATTTTCTGTCATCCCAACTCATCAGAAGATCCCTCTTTAGTGCCTTCCCTTTTTATATTTGACCCTAAGCGAATCCATTATTCCATGTATTCTACTCACATTTTGTACATGTTCTTGCATAGTATCCATTGTGTATAAAGCTATGTTTATTGTATAAAGATAAAAAGGGATGTAAAAATTTGAATACAATTTCTTCTAGGACTTCAGTCAATATGAATTGCATCGTTGATTGAATGAAACCTTTAAACAAAACATGTTGCCTCTTACAACTACAATATCACATAGGAGAGTCAAATGAATGAGTAAAGAGAACTTTACTTTTCAGTTTGCATTTACAAATTGTTGATATATTTTGGTATTGGATCTGGAATGTAGAATTCTTTAGCAGTTCTATCTAGGATGCCAATTTCCCATAGTGTTGGCCTGCTTCTTGGTGGTTCATATATCAAATCAAATGTTTAACATTCATGTAAATGGAAAATAGAATGCAGATCTAAGTTGATATATTTTTATTCCTATGTTCATTTAGAGGATATTTTTGATAAACTCTACTCTCCCATATTATTACTTCAAGTACTAACAGTTTGGAGATTCCAGTGGTAAGCCGTTTTCAAGTCAACTTTCATGGCCTAAGATTTTATCTATAACTATAAGTAATGATTCCTAAGATAGTTTAGGAAATCCTTGGAGTGAATTAACTAGTTTACTTTAAGGAGAGAAGATGCATCATTGTGACTTCAAATTTACAATTTTTTTTAAAAACAAATCCAAGCTTTCCAACATAAATAACAAGTTTATATCCTGTCATTGAAGGAATTTATGGAACAATACGTTTGTTTGGTCTATTAGAGTGAATCTATGGTGCACAACTAACTGTAAATTTTTAATACAGATTGATTACATATTACCTTAAAGCCATAGTTTGTGGCCAAAGGATACATATAATAACTGTAAATAGATATGCATCATTTGGATGTAGGCTACTTGCATTCTTGTTTATATTGTCTTGGACATCATTCATTGCTATTGACTTGGTCCAACAAGGGCATTGACCTAGGAGAGAACACATTCCCTATTGACTCAACAATCTCCAAAAGTTGTTTGTAAACATTGCCTTGATCACATTTATTCCACTAGACCACTCACACACAACATGGTTCAGTTCTATGCATTAGATCAAATCAATGTATATCTCAATTAAACCCAAGGGGTGCAAGATTGAACCACACAAAATTTTAAAATAGTGGTAGACTTTAAGATACTTCAACATACTCATCAAACTAAAGATAATTATTTTTTATAATATAATAAATTATGAATTCTACACAACATTAATAACAATATTCTATTATTAACTATAAAGTTAAATGCCTTTCCTCTTGTCTATTATCACTTATTTATCAACCCCACAGAATTTAACCTAAATTAATTTGTGTTTCTTAATTATATTTTAATCATCTTAAATTTATTTATGTAATGTAATTATTTTTATTACAAAATAAATAAAATTAAAATATTATAATGTCTAAAATTCAAGACTAAAAATCCTAATGCCATGAGAAAAACTCTTTAGGAAACAATAATATAGACATCTTGAATTAGAGAAAGTAAATATAAAACATTAAATTTTTTTATTATACTCTAAATTTTAACACAAAAGTTCCTCCAAACAAAGCAATGTGGATATCAAGTAGGGTCAAAAGCAAAACAAATCCATGCAGAGGTTTTTTGGAAGAGGAGGCTTTCATTGGAGTTCTAAGATTTTATCAGGAAATAAATGACAAATAATGTATAATGATATTCAAAAGTTCATATAATAAACTATTCTGATGACGGATCATAGAATATGATCAGAAACATTGATGGAAAAAATACTCACACAGTTTCAATCCAAAAAAATACAACGATCTAACATCATGAATTGTGGAAACTTCATGCTTTTAATTATTCCATAATTGTTTACAACCTTCCATTCCAAACTCATACAATATCATCTTATAAATATTAAGAATCCTAAGAATCTTGAGTGTTAGCCAATAAAGGTTCCAAACCAGGAAATAATAATTTGACTTGGATCTCCAGGATTTGCAAAATAATAATTTGATTTGGAACACCAAGATTCAATAAAACAAACATAAATTGTTTTTTTATTTCTACTGTATTACACACCATTCATCTCATAATTTACTGCTTTTCAGATAATCTTGATGATCCATTGAACATCCCAAGGCACAAAGTAAGAATGTTTTTGCTCTTTCTTTTTGGGCTTCTTATTTGATAATCCTGCTCTTGCTTCTTCTTCTTCTTCTTCTTCTTCTTCTTGTCTGCTAATTTTCCCCTCTCCTTTTGTGCTTCTTTTGGGATAGTGCTGCTTTGCTCCTTCCTGTGCTTGGGAAAGTGGTAGTAGTTATTGTACACCTATATGCAGCTCAATTTTTAGTTTATAGTTGAGAATACCAAGAGAAGAGATAAATAAATAATGAAATTTGGCCTGTCAAAAGTTTAAAAGACTTGATAACAATACATTTCTAGAACATATGTCTGACTGACTCCTCCCCTGCAAAGAATACAAGAAGAATCGGATATTCGAAACCTATAAAATTTTGTTTGCTGCTAGTCCTTGGTGAAAGACTGGTAATTTCAAGACTTTGAGCTTAAAAGAGGTTTTCGATTTCCAAATACATTGGCAATGTATTTTGGCTTTTGATTTCTAATGGGGTGCTATGGTGGATTTACAACAAAGAAGAATAAACATGTTTCTCAGAATTAAAGAAGGGTTCCCACTAACTCTTCTTGAAAAAGATTTGAGTTTTTGAATCTTGATCATAGTTTGGTTCACTAGGAAAGGTAAATAGAATAGGCCTGGGAAGAGAGTTTGAATGGTTCCTTGCATCCTAGTTTGCAAACTTCGACTAGGGCGTCTCTTTAAATGGAAGAAATTAAAATTTTTAGAAAACAAAATTTACTAAGGCTTAATAAACTGGAAAACAAGTCATATAACTAGCTAGTATAACTGATGATGTCTCTCATACCATAAATAACTAAAAAACAAATTGTAGCTTTATGTTGCATTTTTATGCAAACCCAAACAGTTATATTGCTTAATTTTTCTAACTTTATATTATGTAATAAACATGCTAAAAATTTAATGCTGGAAACTCTACTTTTTCTTAAGTTTTCTTGATAGTTATTAAGGTGCTTCAAAGACATAAGCACTTAGCTTGCCAAATATTTAATGTTTATTTCTTTTTGATTTGGTATAGATTCACTCCAAATACAACTGCTATTTGGCCTGGTGGTATAAATTCACTCCAGAATAGTGTGAAGTTTCCAATTTGTTAAATGTTCTTTTTTCAAAGTGTTAATAACAATGAGAGAGTCACCTTCCACTATAACATGATGGAAACCTGTAGAATATACTAGCATTAACCCACCAAGGAGTGCCTGCCACTCTGTTTCATTGTTTGTTTTAACACCAAGATTGCAGGATGGGCTTTGTCCTACAATTATATGAGCAGCAAATGTGACCTTGTTTGGTTGTTCCAGCCACTATGCTTGCATAGAAAATCTCCACAGCCTCAGACCTGGCATACATGGAAACAAGAAATTTCCCAACGACAATATCAGATCCCAATTCTACTTTTAAGAAATTGAGCTTGAACATGTTTGCCTTGCTATAGAGCTTCTAGGCTCATGTAAAACTAAATTCCAATCAACCCAGCAATAATAAATACATCAAACTTAATTTCTAGATTTGGCATGTACCTAAAGACATAAAGTTGAGATTTTTAACTAGTACTAAGGAATCTTCATTTTATATGTCCTTTATTCTGTTCTCTTCCTAAATATTTATGTTTGAATAAAAAATGCATTTTATTGAGTTACCTTGCTGGAGCAGTAGACATATGGCTGTGCTGCATAATTCTTTGTAAACCTTGGTTATTTGATTCATTATTTTGGACAGGTTCTGATTTAATATAATTGCATGCACTTGGAATGGTTCTGATTTTTTTTATTCTGTGGTTTTGTAGGGAGGACATCACTATTGCATAATGAATTCCGCTTCAATTAAAAAGCTAAAATTCCTTCTTGCCACTGCATCAAATATTATTCAGTTGGCATTACAAATTTGGAATGATCTTCAAAACTCAAACATCATACAACAAAAAAATAAGAGACAAAGAATAGAGTTGTCTGAAATAAGACAATCGCCAAATATGGAATTAGATGACATGGAAACAATGCTTCAAACAATAACTTCTGAGGTGGAAAGTGACATTGTCGAAACATTATCTACTTCTCAATGGGAAGGAAGGATTCAGGGGGAGTGGTATGTGAAACCACGCTCTTTGCATTGGTGGAACCACTACATTTTTCAAGTTAGATGTGATGATGAACGATTCCGTAGCATTTTCAGGTTGCCACTTGCATTATTTCAAAATATTTGTGAAATTCTGAATGATGATCTTAAACAAGGTGAAATACCATATTCATTTGCTACAACTATTAAAAGTAGAGTCCTTCCAGTAGAGAAACAGGTTGCCATTGCAATTTTACGATTGTCATCTGGGATGACAATGCTTAACATTAGTGAATTGTTTGGTTGTGGAAAGTCAACTGTGGTAAGAGTCGTAAATAAGTTCATCAATATATTTTATATTCGATTTCGAAGTCATATCCAATGGCCTAGTAATCACATGAACCTTGAGCATGTAAAAGAAGGTTTTCGTCTAAAACAAGGATTTCCAAATTGTTGTGGAGCTATAGATGTAACTCACATTCAGTTTCATCTTCCACCTAATGAGTGCTCTACTGATTGGTATGATCGTGATCATAACTATAGTATGTCAGTACAAGCAATTGTTGATAGCAATATGTATTTCATGGATATTTTTACTGGGTGGCCTGGTTCAGTAAATGATTCTAGACTTCTACGGAATTCTTTTTTCCATAAAATGTGTGAAGGTGGACAGAGATTAAATGGTCAACCACTATCAATTGGCCCATTAAATGTAAGAGAGTATATTATTGGAGATGGCGGGTATCCATTGTTGAAATGGTTAATTACACCTTTTAGCGGAGGTCTAACAAGTAGTCAAAGGGAATACAATTTTAAGTTGTCATCAACACGTATTGTGGTAGAGCATGCATTTGGAAGGCTAAAAAAAATGTGGCATCCAAATTTGGAAGTGCTTCCAAAACCATTATTTGTTGTTGTATATTGCATAATATGACATTAGATGTTGTGCAAGGTGAAGATGTTCCATGTGATGATGCTTTTGTAGATAATGGAACAAATATGCCAACCAATGAGTTAGCTGATCCAGTTGCAACAAGTGCTCGAGAAGCATTAATGACTTTTGTAAATGGTGATTTGAATAATGTAAATGGTGATTAATTACTATCCTTTCAACTATCTTTTAGTTTTTTACTATGCATTGTCCTTTCATGGACTTGTACTTTATGGATTATCTCTCATGCCTTATACACATCATTCAATTGTAAGGCATAAGAATACTGATAAATTATTCTAAGTTTCAAAATTGTAATCCCCTTTTACAAGAAACCATTGAGGCTGCTAATAAGCACATTGGAATATCACTTCTCCTTTACATAGAAAATTAACTGTGCTGCACTCAAGTTGTTCTTATGGTGTTTTCCTTAAAATCAGCAATTTAACTTTTCTTGAGGCTATTGGTGAAATGAACTACAGATCTTTTCTGTCAATTGAAGGCAGTAGCAGTAGACCAATGAAGATAGATATGGTGTTTTTGATGGCTAAATAGAAATTGCAAATCATATCACATGTTGGTGCTAATAATTATTTAGCACTTTTCTGCTACTGATTTTATTTTGAATTTGAAAAGTGGTTTCATGTTTTATTTATGGTGTCTATAGATTCATTTCAATTAAAATTCTACCTACCTAAATCTTTTAAGGATTTAGGAACCATAAAGGCTTCAAGTTAAGTTTGAAGGTGTTAATTCTGATCTTATAATTGCTACACCCAGCCATAGACACAATGTTTAGTTAGTGGCATGAGAATATTCTAAAACAATAGGTGTTGATTCCCTTGGGTTATTTACATGCAAAACCAGTTTGTTGTTGATGTAATTATGTTAACTAATGTTAAGACTGAAAGCAATATATAAAGATCTTCTTATAGAGTGACTTCTTATGGATTAACAATTTGCTTGCCATGAAGAATGATGATCAAATGTAATTCCTATCATTATTTAGAGTCAAATATCATTCCATCAATTGGTAACAAATGTTGTGTTCTTGAGCTATAATTTTTCCTTCAATGTTATCTATCAATTGTTATAGCTCTTTCATACTTCCATGTATTCTGTTGTAGAGATATATGCTCTTCTTCAAAATATGATTCATGGACATGGCTTTGTTTGAGTGGTTGAGCCTTGGCTCAATAATGGGTTTTAGATGTTCTTGCATAACTCATGCGAGTATTTTGAGATCTCCCTTAAGGCAGATAATTTGCACAAGAACATTGAGCTTGAGAAATTTCAAGTGTTGCAACTTATACTGTATTGCAATTGAGACAGAGCTAGTAGACATCCTCTTTTAAAATAGGAGTGATTATCTATTTTCTGTGTTTTTCAAGTTTATAGAGTAGAGATTATGAAGCCAAAAGTTATTCCAAAAAATAAAAATTCTGAAGGATTTTGTGGAATCAATTCATTGGATCTGGGCTGTGTCAAGTTTAGGGTATAAAAACAAACATTCAAAATTATATATATGTCACTAAATACAGTAACATAATACAACAATATAATTATTGTAAACTAATATATATAAATGAATATTTTAAAAGTTGTGTTCATACCTTTAGATATACTAATAATTAAATATATGCATATTTATATATTGTGATATCTAGCTATAACTCTATTAGGGGAACTTGAAAATTTGTTGTATCTGTATCTGATACTATAACCGTTTCTAGATGCAACTCTGAGGAAAAGGGCAACTCATGTAGGAATATCTATAGGAATATCACATCAACTTATCTTCAATAGATTAATCTAATTATCACTACCAAAGTCATCAGGAGTCAGCTCTATTAACAAACAAACAATTGACATAGTTATTTGACAGAGTCCAATCTGAAAAATAAATAGTTAAGTATGTCTAATTTCTGATAGTAAGAAGAGCTCAACTCTCAAAACTTCATGGCAAAAGCTAGTAGCTAGATCATGTACTGAGAAAATCAGTCAACTACCTCATGATTCCCACCCTAACAACATTTCACCACTCAGTCAATTCAAGGATCCTGAAGGTTTGAAATGTTGATAACCAATAAAAAAAATATAGACAACAGTACAATTTTGATGCATCTATAATTGAATATTTTTTTGTACATAACGGGTTATGCAAGAATATAATCGAGTAAATAGTGTACATCAAATAAATAGTGTGGAGAGCTTAGGATGTATCTATTTCAGAGTTGAATTGTCATGATGTGGTGGAGCTCTATGGTTTGCTCTAGTGTGGCTGAAAGCTAGTTTTATCAGATCTATATCTTGGATCCAAAAAATTGGTTGTATAGTGTTGCAACTTATACTAAATAGCAATTGAGACAGAGCTAGTAGACATCCTCATTTAAAATAGGCATGATTATCTTTTTTCTATGTTTTTCAAGTTTATAGAGTAGAGATTATGAAGCCAAAAGTTAGTCCAAAAAAAAAATTCTGAAGGATTCTGTGGAATCAATTCATTGGATCAGGTGTTAGATTTTTTTTTTTAATCAAGTAATCTTTTACAACATTTGTTTCAAACTTGCTTTTGATGCATGGGAACTACAAAATGGTTTAAGGCCACTTTGGACGTATATAAAATGTTAACTGAACATGATATAGAAAAAAAGTAAAGCCATAACCAAGATAAGTCATAAATGAATTATTATATATGAAGTTTCAACAAATACTATTGAATTTTACATGTCAGAAGTATTTATACTTCTAGAAAAAATTAAAATCGAGTTGTAACTTATCAAATGTGAAATATTTGATATATACAAATATTGAAGATAAATTAGTTAAAAAGTGATTAATATACCATCAAATTTAAGACGAAGAGTTGGGATTGACTTAGCTGTGTTGGAATAAATATTAAGGATAACAATATATTTATAAGAATAATATTTCTAAAAATTTTTGATAATAAAATAATCTTGGACATAATATACGCAAACCTTTTTTATTAATTGACCTTCCACTCATGTATGGCGTACCCATTGCACACCAATCCTCAGTTGTAAGTAACTTGTTGACATAGCAAAAATTGCAATAGAAGATAAAAAATTAATAAAATAGATATATGCACAAACGTAAACAAATACCATCACGTAGTTTTCAATTGATTAAAATATCTCTTTTTTTATTGTGAAATAAAAAAAAATTAAAAATATTAAAACAAAAATTCATGAGAACACTAACTTCCTTAAACTACGGAGGTTAATGTTGAAGCTGGGCCACACTTCATGGGATCACCAGCGTCCTTAAAATTTGGAGCTTAACATTTTAAGCTGGATAGTGTTGGTAAGTTCATGGGACCGCCAGTTTTAAAAAATTCCTAAAAATTCTCAGCAGCACCCGCTGAGATTTTTGAGCAAGCGCCTCCCATGGGACCGCACTCTAAGGGGTTAAAGTTTATCCTCTCGTATCATCGGATTGTGATATGACGTCACTACGGTAGCATCGGATTTCTTTCGCGTCACTACGATAGCAGCGGACTTCATTCCGCGTCACAACACGTGAAAACAAAAGCGAATATCAGAGGATATGCCGTGTCCGAAAGAGTTAGACGATTTCACCTAGGAAACTAGATTTATCACAATTTCTAAATATTGTGGACACGTATAAAAGATTTCTATTAGATGGACTATAGTGCGGATCTGTCAATGAGAATACGAAAATAAAACTAGTAGTTTTGGGTAAAGTCTATACAAGGGGGTTCGATGATTCAAAGGTGGGTGACGTGGGCCATGTTATCGATTGATCAAATGTTTGTGGGGCCTGTTTGCTGATTCGGGTGAAAACGTAAGGCAAGTTCTTGTTTAATATTTGACTTATTTAAGGGCTGTGCTATGCGCCACACAATGGGACATTGTGTTTGATTCGGATAAATATAAGGTTTAATATTTTATACCGGGAGAGTCGGGATTGTGCCCACGTCGTGTAGACTTAATCTTAAAATACACAACTCATTATTGACGAATATTTATACAAAATAAAATATAGTGCAATATTTTATGGATAAGATATATTTCAAGTCAAACCTAGAATGAGCATCTCAAGCCTGCATATACAACCTTAATAAATCAATGCTCGAAGGCAATAATTGAGAAATTGTAAACGATGAATGAGAAACCATTATCCACCCACCGTAGGTTCGCCCTGGTTTGAATATACAATCCATCGTATTTAATTTATAGTTGACGTGCAAAATTCTTATTAAGGCAATCTTTAGGATTGGTTTCCAAAGAAAAATACTATTGAAATGCGCAATGGAAAGAAACAGCAGGATATAAATGTCCTCAAGTTAAAAATGGGCAGTTTGATGATGAAAGTCAACAAAAATGAAAATATAGAGGTGGTTGAGAATGGTCATATGATTATAAAATTAAGAGAGTGTAGGTACACAATTTAACTTCTACTCTTTTTAGTAGCTGCCAAATGAACTATAGGCATGGCGAGATCCTAACTAGTTATTAATGTTTTGAACTTCAACCAATCAAAATTAATTATTTTCTTTTATACATTATATTTTAAGTTTTTTCTAAAGTTAAATGCATGTTTTTTAACTTTTCTAATTTTCAAAATTATTTTTCTTGAATATTATTGGCTAAAAAATTTTAGGCGATAAGGGTGGATTATGCGGAATTGAGTATAATATTTTTATTTTGCAATTTCATTGGCTTTTTTTGAGGCATTTTTTTGGCCACTTCTCAACTAATATTTGCACATTCGAGATGCAAAAATTATGGCAAAGTTAAAGTTAGAAATGTTAATTTATAATAATTACAATATCATTCATAAATATATTTCTATAACTCATTTTTATTTTGCAATTTTATTAGCTTTTTTTTTTTTGCCACTTCTCAACTAATATTTATACATTCGAGATGCAAAAATTATGATAAAGTTAAAGTTAAAAATGTTAATTTATAATAATTACAATATCATTCATATAACTCATTTTTATTTTGCAATTTTATTGACTTTTTTTTGCCACTTCTCAAGATGCAAAAATTATGAAAAAATTAAAGATAGAAACTATTAATTTATAATAAAAATAATAACTATTTTTTAAATAACTTGATATTTGAAATCAACTATTTAAGATAAATATTTATTAATTCATTATTCTAGTTAATATTGATTCATTTTATTTGTTCAGATAAATGTTTAGGAGGAAGATATATTGATTGTTTAATTATTATAGTTAAAATTTATTTTATAAGATAAATATATAGAAGGAAGGTAAATTTATTTATTTTTTCTAAATTTTTATATTTTTCATTTTTTAGAAAATTTCATTTTAAATTATTTATGCAAAATTATTTAAGATAAATATTTTGAAAGAAGATAAATTTCAATACATTTTTAATATTTTTATTGTTAAAGTTCTTATTATTATTATTTCATGTATAATTTTATATGGGTTAAGTTTTTATATTTGAATATTTTTTAAATTATTTATGCAAAACTATTTAAGATAAAGTGACAAATTTAAATATATTTTTTATATTTTCCATTTTCTCAAAAAAGTAAAATTCATTAAATATTTTAAATGATTTTGCATAAATAATTAAAAAATTATGAAAAAATTAATAAAATTATTTACTTATTATGAAAGCATACATATTTATTAGAAAAATTTATATAAAATAAATAAAATAAAATATAATCAATATTTATATAAAATAATATCATATAAATCCTAAACATATAGAATAAATTTATTAACATATAACAAATATATTATAAAATAAACAACAATACCTAAATAAATTAAAATTAATTATTAACAAATTTAATATTTACTTTTTGAAAACTAGTAGTTTTGAATGGGATTTGAATGGGATAACCTATGGGAGTTGTTCAATTTTTATAACGGATTCTTGCTTTAATTTGGTGTGCAACCGTTTTCTATTTACAAATTATATATACTCGGTAGATATTCAAACATAAGTGATAAAATACTTTTTCATTTTGTAACATAGGGCACACAATTGTGCTTTCCTGAGTACATCACTAATGGAGATTAGGAATTGTAACCTTAAACCTAACCTTGATTGAATAATCTCATTTAATACTAAATAATCTCTCCAGTATATTATATAAATTAATATTGAGATATATAAACTAGTATATTTAATAATTGCATATTTAAAAATAAATCTTTTTATTAAATCATCGTGCTTACAAAATCTATTCCCATCAAAATCATCTAGAAATTGAACTATACTTACATTTTACACATAAAATAAAATTTATCATAAATTAACTACATGAAAATTTTATAGAAGAGTACAAACCTTTGTGTAAAATCTATAGTGAAGAGAATTATAATAATTTAAAATTTATTAATTTACCAAATTTTGAAAGAGAAAATTGTAAAGCAATTTGGTCAAATTAGGTTTAATTGAACGTGTACTCAATATAATATGAAAAGGCCTCCATATTTTCTATGTATTTTTCAAACCATGTGTCAAACATGGGAATCAACTATATGAAATTCTTCATTTTTTATTTTTTTTTGTAATTATATCAATTTTTTTAACCTTTTTAACTTTTGCAAAAACATCTCTTTTGTTTTATTATATATTTTATATCTTCATATATCTTAATTCTTAATATTTGAATTTTTATTATACATATCTTTTATTATATCTCTTTCTTGTTTTATTATTAGTTCCTACCAAGGGAATTATAGGCACCACATGTTTCTTAACTCGTTATTAATAATTCTATTTTTGCCAAATGAGAGTTTTTTTTTTATTTAACAAATATTTATGTATTGTTTTAAAGTAACATGCAAAATATATAACAAAACATATTTCATAAATTAATTTTCTCAAATGTAATTGGCAGGAAAGTTTTTCCTGATAAGAGGGATTTATGCAGATCTATTATCATAGTGGGGATTCTAATGACAGATGGAAAGGGAAAATTCGGCAAAAAAATTGGAACCGTTATCAACTATGATATTATTTCAGCTTGGACAGTTTGAAAATCACAACAAAGAAAGCAACAACTATAATATTGCATGCACTGGCAAGAGGAAATTGGGAATTTTGATAAACATACTTACTTCAAATTTTATTGTGAATGCATATTTCACATGTATTGAAGGGCATTGTTCAAATTCCATGTTATATTTTGCAGACTATTGAGATAGTAAACAGGTTTATCTCAGAGACATCTCCATGTCTAACATTTAAGATACCTCTTTTTCATGTCTAACAAAAATATTATCTTTATTCTTTGATGCAGCTCTGCTGGTATAGGAGTAACCGTTTCTTGGAATAGGTGTTCCCATTGTGTTACAGTTCTCTAATGTTGGTAACTGTGGTGTAATAATCTGCTTATAGGAGCACTATATTTGAAAATGGCTTTGTGCAAACATGGGGGTATATATGTAAGGTATTGGTTATACACATAGGGGGAAGGTTTTGACACTCATTTTTCTAATGTTGGAGATATAAATGTATCGGTATTGGGTCTTTTGTGGGGTGTTTTTTGAGAATAGATTAATTTTGGAATGATTTTCTTTACTTGTGATTTTTTGGTATTAGATTGTGGTTTAAAATTTGTATTTTGTCTTGCTTAAGTTTTTAATCATTTCATGGTAGTTGTGCATTCCAGCTGAGTCAGTTGTGTGTCATATTAGTGTCTATATGTCTCCACAATGCTACTCTAGTGGTAACGGTTTTGCGAGTATCAGGCGCAAGAGTGATATATTTCCTATATAAGCATTTTTTTTGTTTACCCTTCCCTCATTTCCATCTATTACTAGTACCTTGGTGCATGCGCTTCAATCTTTGTAACCACTTTTTGTTCCAAGAAATGAGTTGTTCCATCTTCCTTGGCCGATTTGTTATTTATAACTCATTAAATGCATTCTTTTAATATGATAAGAATTGTTACACATGAGATTGTTATTATCAGATGAATGGTTGGTTGTGCCTCAGATGGAGGCTCGTGGTTATGAGATAAGCAAGATTCTAAATTAATAGAGTTTATTATTCTTGTTATATTCATTTTTCTGCCAAAACCCTAACACTTATTAGCCTATAAAGACTGTAGCCATGGAGAAATCATTACTTGCTCTTTTTTTTCACTATATCAAATGTAGATTGGACGACTATGAGGGGGCTTCCTAAAATTGATTTTTTGTAGTGATTGATGACTCGGATTTGTAATTTTTTCATTGTATGTATCCAAAAAACTACAATGAAATCATTCATTGCTATCTTCTTTCCATGATGATAAGTCGACTAATAACAAAAATGGGGGTTTACAGTGAAAAAATGGTGAAAAACAGTGAAAAATGATGACCGAAGGTAGAACTGAGAAATGGCGAAATCGAACGGCTGAAGGTGCTAAAGTCGTCTTGCACGCCTCTACAGCAATGGAGACTGTCGATCCACGAATTCAACTCACTCTCCTCACAAAGGGAACGCCTTCAACGTAATAAAATTTACAGTCAAAGCATTAGTTTTTTATATCATCAAATTCATAAGGATCTCCAATAGAAAAACAAATCTACCCTACTCATAAACTTTGAGAGGTACCAATGATTTCTGGTTTGAGAGAATTGTCTAGAAAAATGAGGAGGTTGAATATACACATCTACCTAGATGGTTTGTCTGGAAAATTACATAGGTCAAATATACACTAACCTAAATGATCTCCTAAGATAATTCACAATGGAAATCATAAGATAACAGACTAGCCGATGCAGAGGTGGTCTCCTGAATGCAATGTTGTCTAAAACTAGTAGACCATGCCTAAAAAACCCATCATTCACAAAAATCTCTGCAAGCTCAAAGATGACTAATTGATGGAAATTTTGACACGGGTGCTATGAAAAGCAATAAAAAGACATGGGAATAAGAACAGACATGATTTTTAACTAAGGTTGACCACCATCAAAATTTTATACTTGGTCACCTACATGGTAGATAATGACATCACTTCTAATGATAGGAGAGATAATATGGAAATCCTTGAATCTGGGTACTCAGTATTCTTTTAAAGAAAACATGTAATCTCAACCAAAGAAAACAACAATACATGGCGCCAAGTAAAATGTTCCAAGATTTTCAAGATACGTTTCTAAGTGTAAAAATTGAAACAAACAAGAAGAAAATGATTAAATGATATGCCTACATACCTAACAACACTAATCCTTAATTGGATTGGGAGCTCATAGAATTATATTCTTCTAGAACTTTACACCAACTTTTCGCCAACAATCCTCTTTCCTGGCAATAAACAACAAAGTTTCCTCTAATTCTGACTTAATGAGAACTGAACTGAATCTTTGAGAACTACTCATCACCCAGTTGCTAACTGTGGTTTTCATTGCGTGCATGTTCTATGGTACCACTTTCAAGAAAAACACCATTTTCCGAAACATTCCTTTGCTTCACTTATCAATATATTACCAGGTTTGAGATCACCATCCCCAAGCTCCATAGTTCTTCAGATGCTTTATACATTCTCTCATTGTTTCCAATAATTTATTTTTTAATTTCCCTCCCTTTGAGCTACCCTTTTCCATTATTATCTCTTCTTGTTCTTTGTCCATCCCCATATCCCCACCAACTTCGTAACCTTCTTCCTCAAGTTATTTCACATCATATAATGTTACTTGCCCCACTTTTATGTCTGAGTTGACATTTTCTGCAATGTACAACACATTCCTTCCCACCTGTTATGTGACGTTGATCACTAAATAATTTCCCATGTCTTCCAATACAACAACATTAATTATTTGCCCTCCTCCAAAACACCTGTCGCCCTTTCAGAAATGTTGTATAGTCTGAGTTCTACGGAATGCACTATAAGCAAGAAAGAGGGTGCAAGAAGCCAAGTGCTAGGTAAAATAATGTCTCATGACAATGAATTCAACAAATTTTCCCAATTTTATCAATCCATGCTTCTTAACAATCCAAATAACAAGTAGCGATAACATACCATATTTTTTTTTAATGATGCCAATTCATAATAATTAATTTATCATTGCCAAGTAGGGACAATCAAATCAATAATTTGGTAAATAAGATGAAACGATTTAAGGTTAGAAAAACTAGTCATAAATTAGTTTTATTTGGCATTATATATTACTAAACATTCTTAAATCTCAAACCTCCCAAATATCGTGTCCATTTTTATTATATTCTTATGTATTGGTGTTGAAACTTAGGGAATTATGGTAAATCTAAATTACAATATTTGGTTGGTAATAAATATATGAATAATAGTAATAAACTAATTAATTACAATTGTTAGCTTGCATTCTCTCTCTCAGTCTACTCTTCAATACAAGTTGAGAAGCATGGATATTTTCTTCAAAATTCCCTTGCATGATCAAATTCTAGTAGCTTATTTAATTTGTTGACTTTTTTCTCCTATCACACTTTTTGGAGAAGTGGAAGGAAAAGATTTTACTCTAGTATTCCCTTGATGTCTGATGGTTCTTCTCTATATCACAGAGGTATACTAACAACAACTAAATGTTATGGTAAAAATTAAACTTTTTAGAGACCACAAAGAAACTATAGGAATATTAGATAGGGCAACATATATACATCAAATGCAATTCTAACTATATGAACTATGTATTTGTGTGTGGATAATTTCATGTACAACACCCTTAGATGGCTAGATACTTCTTCTTGATGATACTCAAATAACAACAAATTTGTAGTTAGTCCTTTCCCAAAAATTGAAATATAATCACATTATTTACAACATTAATATCTACTATAAAATTAACATTCAAACTTAGCTTATATCTTTGCATAATATTAAATGTAACTCATGATTAACATAATTAACCACCCTATTCATAGATCAAAATAGTGATTAAAGTATTCCCATCAAAATTTAAACACAAACATAAGTGATTATATCATGGTGAAAAATTAAGGCTATGAAATCACTTTGATAACAAAATATCTCAAGTTTGTTCAATGAGGTCTTCTCTATGTTCATCGTTCTTGAAACAAGATGTGGGCCTATGAGTGGACTTGAAATGTTTGGATTAGATTCCAAAACTTGGGTCCCTCTAGGGCCTCGATTCTTGCTCCCTCTTTGCCTCTATGGCTTTGTCTCTTTGGTTTGTGAGTTCCTTAGGTAGACCATGTTGGAGTTAAAATGACACTGAGAGGGGGGGGGGGTGAATCAGTGTCTTAACAGATTTGACCAATTTTAACATATTCAAAAACATAGCTCAGATTTGATCTTAATATTATTTTGATTAATGCATTCATGAGTTGAATGTAATCATTCATAAACAAAATTGAGAAAAGTAATAAACTCAATAGTGAACTAAAACAACAACAACACAGAAAAGTAGAGAGCACACAGAAGAACCAAGATAGAAAAGATTTGCCGAGTGGAAAACCCTCCTGGGGTAGAGAAACCACTCCTAAACTACCTTACTGGCTTAATCTTCAAAACCACTGTTAACAATGCCTTATAGGCTAAATTTATGAGCACCAACTCAAGGAGCACCAACCCCTCATTTAGAGACACCAATCTCAAGGAGTACCAACCCCTTATTTAGAGACACCAACTCAAGGAGCTCCAACCCCTTACTCAGATTACAAAATTTACAATTAAGTTCATAACACTCTACATCTAACACTCTAGGAATTCAACTCTTGTATTACGGAGTTTTCCAATACATCTCTTGATACAGCCAAAAATAACTAACTCTTAGAATTACAGGCCAGCAACATCTTCACTAT
This sequence comes from Sequoia sempervirens, assembly GCA_007258455.2. Taxonomy (NCBI): domain Eukaryota; kingdom Viridiplantae; phylum Streptophyta; class Pinopsida; order Cupressales; family Cupressaceae; genus Sequoia; species Sequoia sempervirens. The sequence goes on along the minus strand of VDFB02281492.1, from coordinate 346,141,681 downwards.
TTTCAACATTGGTTTTTATATACATTCTGGAAGTGTGTCAGTTACGAAGAGATCTTCAACAAGCGTTTTTCACCAGATTCTCAAATTCTCTTACTGATTTTTGAATATAATGCTGATTCATAATGATCTGTAGATTATGGTAAAAATTAGAGAAACGCCTATCCAGAGAGCTTTTAATTTCTGCGCTGAATCAGGAGACTTCAAATTGTAACTGAAATATTTTCATCAAAGTCATGACAGTCCACAAATAGAAAATCATATCCTCTGAAATCTCAGAGAATATTTTCCAGAGATTCGATACCAACCAAAGAAGTATGCATGCAACTATACTTAGAAAATTCATTAAATAAAAAATGCAACAGTTCAAAAAGAAACTCAATGAATATCCTGTTATGTAACCGTTCTAAGATTTGATGCCAATCCATGATGATGACCATAGAGTTTTGAGTCTTCGTAACTATTCATTGAGACAACCACATAGTTCTGTCGAAGGCAATTAAATCGCTAGACAATCCCTTTAGATATCACTTTCGCTAAGAGCCATCAGAGTCGGGAAGAACACATAACGAATACATCATGTCTTATCGATAGGCTTCCTTAGAGTATTATTCATTCACAGTCACTATAGCCTAAAGATTCTCTCACCGAATACATCCTTCTATCTGTCGCTGTGACATCCTATTGTCGGGGAGACTCTTTGTAGATTTCGCTGTGTTTCACCAAAAGACTTTATCATTTATAAGTCGCTATAACATAATGGTTCTCTCGCCGATACATCCTTCTGCTTGTCACCATGACACAATAGAGTCGGGGAGAAGTCATACTACCAACATTATGTTTCATCGAAGGTCACTTGATACACATTGTCACCATAACATATCATTTTTCTTGCTGACGAGCCTTCTAACTTGTATTTGTCGCTATAGCTTACCATCATCAAGGAGACCTCTCTTAGAAAGCTTGAATCATACTGAAAGTCTTTATCATTTCCAAGTCACCAAGACAAGAGCACACTTGCACTGAGATGTGTCCTTCATCCACCTTCGCCAAGACAATGTGTAGTCGGGGTGACATCTCATAGAGCATCCTATGTCTTACCGAAAGCTCACGTTTTCATTCTTGTCACCATAACATAACACTTTCAGGGAGACCTCATATAGATATCTTCGCTATACCAAGACACCCCGAATTCACCTAAGATCGCCAAGAGAGAACAAATCTCACATCGATAAAGTCCTTTTGAATTCCATCGGTGAGACATATCAAAGTTGGGGAGACCTCTTGTAGAGCACACCATGTCTTTCTGAAAGTCTTCATCCACTTGTGTGTCACTGAGACAAGACAAACCTTTCATTGAAAGCCCCTCATTCGCGTTCGCCATGACTTTCCATAGTCGGAGAGATATTATACGGAACACAATAAACTTTTGCCGATAAGACCTTTTTGAATATGGTCGGTAAGACAATATGTCCTCGGAGAGACCATATGCCGATTACAACACTTCCGTTATGACATCATGCTGAAACCTTAAGCTCTTGCCGATAGACTTCCTTCCACCACCGGTCAGTGTGACATAACAAAATCGCTATGACATTTCAACGAAGCCACTACCTTTGCTGATAGACTTCCATTCAGAAGCGGGTCGGGGAGACACAAGGGAATCGCTAAACCTTATCCTGAGAACCCTAACTTTTTCCGATACGCATCCATTCACCATTGGTCGGTGTAACATTGCAATCTCACTGTGACATCATACCAATGGGATAACTTATGCTGATATGGTTCTTTCCTATGCCGGTCGATGTAACAAACCAAAATCGCTGAGACCACATACCGACATATTTAACTTATGCCGATAGAGAACACTTTTCTATCGCTGAAACCAAAGACAAGTCTTGCCAAAATAACCTTCCTTGAGTCAGTTGCTAAGACAACGCTAATGTTACGCCGAAAGTAGCCTGTATGTTAAATTCAATCGCCATGACAACTCAAATGTCTTGCTGAATAGGCAACTCAGACATTTCAAAGTGGATAGGGAAGACCTTGCCATTTTCACTCCGATATGAGTAAACTTGAAAGAGAAACAACCAAAGCCTGTGATATGCAAGGAGAACCATTTTGACAAAGAAACCATCTTTCAAACTCTGTCAGTCAAAGATGTAGCATTCATAACTTGAACAAGAAAACACATCACCATGAAATTGAACCATAACAACTAACTTTTTGTAAAAGCCAAGAGACATAAAAGAAGTGCCATAATAAATCATAAAGATCCAAACTGAGACTGATCAACAAAGAGAACTGACTGAAAGGGATTTTGACATCAAGGAAAAAATATATGATCACAACTGAGATCCAACAAACTCCCCCTTTGTCCTTGATGGAAAAATACAAATGACTCTCCCCCTTTTTGCCTCAATGACAATGAATAGAGGATAAGAATGTGCAATGCAAGAAAACACAACTAAGAAGCCAACCAAGTACCATAAGAACTGGTTGCAAATAGAGCAATAGTGCAGCAGACATATTGTTTAACTTCACATCACCAATGCAAGATAGAGCATCATTCTGTAACAACACAACTTTACTCACTTCAAATGCAGAAAAATTATCAGAGAAATCAGTAGTAACAACCTGTGCAATAACTCCCACTTCAAAATTAGAAACTTAATAACATCATGCAAATAATCTTTGTTCAAGGCAGCACACCAAAACTCTCTCCTTTTTTTTCTACCAAAACATGAATTCAAGCAACTTTCATTTGAATAACTTGCACTCAATTTCAAAGTTCAAAAATAAGTCCCATCCATACATGATGAGGTTAATACTACCAATCACCTTCCTTCATCAAAACACAAATAACAGAGCATATCCCATGAACATACACAATTCTCAAGACTACTATAGCAACCTGCTTAGATCAGTGTATAATACTCAGAAGACCAAAACACTCAATTCCTTCATAACATCATGCAAAAGACATTGTAAGTATCTTCATTTAGCACACAATCTTAACTCAGCTTCTTCATGCAACACCGAATAATATTATCACAAAAATAATTCATAACATCAAACATTTTTTTCAATCACTGTTCTCCAATGATAATTCCATCAATATCCCTTAAAAAACAAAGGCTTTCTTAACTTTAATATGTTGAGGAACTCACCTATATATCTCCACATTGCTCAAAGATGTCATAAGGACATACCATTATTTCCAAAACCCAAGCAACCAAAGGGTTCATTTAAAAACAAAGTGCATTGTCATTCCAAAAACTTTTGAAAACTATCAACCACTAGACCAATCAAAAACATTTCTTAACATCTTATACCACCAAAATTAAATGCAAGATGCCATACCTCATTCTAGACTCCATAGGGGTAAAATATATTAACATAATAGACTCCCCCTGAGTCTTTGCTTCTTCTCAAGACCTGGAAGGCAACACTTGTGCAAGGAGTGCACAAGGGGTTTTCTCATAAGAATCTTTATTTCTCTTCTTGTCATCTTGATTGCTCTTTCTTCTCCACTCCAATGAAGACATTTTCACTTGTTTTCTCAAAGTACCCGTCTTTCTATTGAATCTGCATTGTTGTACTTTATGTCCAATGTTATTACATCTGAAACAAATGACTTTCTAATTGTTCTGAGAAATAGAAGACTTTCTACAGACATTTCCAGTATTGTTCCCTATATTATTATCACTTGTATTTATTCTATAGTCTCTTCTCAAGTGACCAAAATTGTTATAGTTGTAACACACCACATCTTCATTTCTAGGGACATTAGAATGATTCTTATTTGACCATCTAATGCAATCAATTGCCTTATGACCATAGTCATTACAAACATAACAATATCCTTGGAAAGAATGATTATACCTAAAAGAATGATCATGCCAAGGATTTGAAGATCTGAAGACATTTTTCCTTTCTCTATGAATACCTTTAGATTGTATTCAAGTGTCAATGTTATCCTTTGATACAACAATATTGTAACCAAGATCAACCTTCATTCTTGGTGTTTGCTTGGCTGTAAACTTCTTTCCATATGAAGTAGTAAACACTGTTTCATGTTTATATTTGTCTGCAGAGCTTTGTCCAACCTCATATCCAACTCCTATAGGATCTTTAGAATGCTTTTTCCTACCCAACATCTCATTCAATATATTAGTACTATGATCGAATTTCTGAATTTTACCAGATTGAGCATTGATACATTCAAGCTCTTTTCTTAAAGCAACTACTTATTCTTCAAGTTTTAGACAAACAATCTTTTTAATCTCCAAATCAGAACTCACAACATCTGCAATCCTCTTATATTCTTCAATTTCAATTTTTTGACTTATAATCATATCATCCTTAAGAGTTAGTTCTTTTAACAAGGAATCATTATCTGAACATTTCTTTAAAGAATCAATCTCATTGCTAGTTTATTACACAATTCATCCTTGTCTTTTAACTTGACTTCCAAACTCTCTTTTTGTTGAAGCTGTCTTGTTAAAGACTGGTTTTCTTTTCTAAGTTGCTTAATAGTATCTAAGGCACATAGGAGTTCACCTTCCAAATCAACCTCACTTTCTGGTTCATCACATTCTTGTTCGGAGTTAACTTCATCCAAATATTGATCTATATTTACACAAGTTTCTTGATCATCTAAATATTCATTAATGATCTCCCTGGACTTCTTTTCAAAATTATAAAGGTTTACACCTTCTTCACTCTCAGATGATTCACAACTTATTTTAGTATCAAAAGATATCTCCTCTTGTAACTCACTATTCTGATTCATTTCAGTTAACTTGTCCCAAACTTCCTTAGCACTACTGTAATGAATGACTTTTGTAATGAGTTTATTTGGCAAGTTATTAAGAATAGCATTTATAGCTCTGGTATTGAATTCAAGAGCTTTCATCTCCTCAAGAGAGGAAGGGGATGTTGCAGATGTAGTACAACCCTTTTCTACTACTTCCCACACTTTAGATCCTAAAGAATGTAAGTATGTTTCCATCCTATGTTTCCATATAATAAAGTTTGTTCCTTCAAACTAAGGAGTTCCAAATCTAAGATATTCTACCATTTCAGAGCTACTATTTATGAATTCTTCATCTTTAATCCTTATACTAGATTCAGGTTGAGCATGATGAATAGCATTTTGCTGAGAACATCTTTTTCCCTTATTCCTTCTGTTCTTTCCCATATTTACCAAACTACTCCAAGAAACCAGGAACAATCCTAGGTGGTTTAGACCTATCAGAGGACCCTAGGATTTGATACCAATTGTTGGAGTTAAAATGACACTGAGAGGGGGGGGGGTGAATCAGTGTCTTAACAAATTTGACCAATTTTCACATATTCAAAAACATAGCTCAGATTTGATCTCAATATTATTCTAATTAATGCATTCATGAGTTGAATGTAATCATTCATAAACATAATTGAGAAAAGTAATAAACTCAATAGTGAACTAAAACAACAACAACACAAAAAAGTAGAGAGCACACAGAAGAACCAAGATACAAAAGATTTTCTGAGTGGAAAACCCTCCTAGGGTAGAAAAACCACTCCTAAACTGCCTTACTGGCTTAATCTTCAAAACCACTATTAACAATGCCTTATAGGCTAAATTTCTGAGCACCAACTCAAGGAGCACCAACCCCTCATTTAGAGACACCAATCTCAAGGAGTACCAACCCCTTATTTAGAGACACCAACTCAAGGAGCTCCAACCCCTTACTCAGATTACAAAATTTACAATTAAGTTCATAACACTCTACATCTAACACTCTAGGAATTCAACTCTTGTATTACAGATTTTTCCAATACATCTCTTGATACGGCCAAAAATAACTAACTCTCAAAATTACAGGCCAGGAGTATCTTCACTATTTTCAACATTGGTTTTTATATACATTCCAAGTGTGCCAGTTACAAAGAGATCTTCAACAAGCATTTTTCACTAGATTCTCAAATTCTCTTACTGATTTTTGAATATAAAGCTGATTCATAATGATTTGTAGATTATGGTAAAAATCAGAGAAATGTCTATCCATAGAGCTTTTAAGTTCTGCACTGAATCAGGAGACTTCAAATTGTAACTGAAAGATTTTCATCAAAGTCATGATAGCCCTCAAACAGAAAATTATATCCTCTAAAATCTCAGAGAATATTTTTTAGAGATTCGATACCAACCAAAGAATTTTGCATGCAACTATACTTAGAAAATTCATTAAATAAAAAATGCAATAGTTCAAAAAGAAACTCAATGAATATCCTGTTATGTAACCATTTTGATATTTGATGCCAATCCATGATGACGACCATAGAGTTTTGAGTCTTCATAACTATTCGCTGAGACAACCACATAGTTCTGCCGAAGGCAATTAAATCGCTAGACAATCCCTTTAGATATCACTTTCGCCAAGAGCCATCAGAGTTGGGAAGAACACATAATGAATACATCATGTCTCATCGATAGGCTTCCTTAGAGTATTATTCATTTGCTGTCACTGTAGCCTAAAGATTCTCTCACCGAATGCATCCTTCTATCTATCGCTGTGACATCCTACTGTTGGGGAGACGCTTTGTAGATTTCGCTGTGTTTCACCGAAAGACTTTATCATTTATAAGTCACTGTAACATAATGGTTCTCTTGCTGATACATCCTTCTGTTTGTCGTTATGACACAACAGAGTCAGGGAGAAGACATACCGCCAACATTATGTTTCATTGAAGGTCACTTGATACACATTATCGCCATAACATATCATTTTTCTTGCCAACGAGCCTTCTAACTTGTATTTGTCACTATAGCTTACCATCATCGAGGAGACCTCTCTTAGAAAGCTTGAATCATACCGAAAGTCTTTATCATTTCCAAGTCGCCAAGACAAGAGCACACTTGCACTGAGATGTGTCCATCCACCTTCGCTAAGACAATGTGTAGTCAGGGTGACATCTCATAGAGCATCCTGTGTCTTACCAAAAGCTCACGTTTTCATTCCTGTCGCCATAACATAACACTTTCAGGGAGACCTCATATAGATATCTTCGCTATACCGAAACACCCCGAATTCACCTTAGATCACCAAGAGAGAACAAATCTCACATTGATAAAGTCATTTTGAATTCCATCAGTGAGACATATCAAAGTCGGGGAGACCTCTTGTAGAGCACACCATGTCTTTCTGAAAGTATTCATCCACTTGTGTGTCACTGAGACAAGACAATCCTTTCGCCGAAAGCCCCTCATTCGCTTTCACCATGACTTTCCACAGTCGGAGAGATATTATACCGAACACAATAAACTTTTGTTGATAAGACCTTTTTGAATACGGTCGGTAAGAAAATATGTCCTCAGAGAGACCATATGCCGATTACAACACTTCCATTATGACATCATGCCAAAACCTTAAGCTCTTGCCAATAGACTTCCTTCTACCACTGGTCGGTGTGACATAAAAAAATCGCTATGACATTTCAACAAAGCCACTACCTTTGCTGATAGACTTCCATTCAGAAGCGGGTTGGGGAGACACAAGGGAATTGCTAAGACCTTATCCCAAGAACCCTGACTTTTGCCGATACGCATCCATTCACCATCGGTCAGTGTAACATTGCAATCTCGCTGTGACATCATACCGATGGGATAACTTATGCCAATATGATTCTTTCCTATGCCGGTCGGTGTAACAAACCAAAATCGCTGAGACCACATACTGACAGATTTAACTTATGCTGATAGAGAACACTTTTTTGTCACCGAAAGCAAAGACAAGTCTTGCTGAAATAACCTTTTTTGAGCTGGTCGCCAAGACAACACTAATGTTACACCGAAAGCAGCCTATATATTAAATTCAATCGCCATGACAACTGAAATGTCTTGCCGAATAGGTAACTCAGACATTTCAAAGTGGATAGGGAAGACCTTGCCATTTTCACTCCGATATGAGTAAGTTTGGAAGAGAAACAACCAAAGCCTGTGATATGCAAGGAGAACCATTCTAACAAAGAAACCATCTTTCAAACTCTATCAGTCAAAGATGTAGCATTCATAACTTGAACAAGAAAACACATCACCATGAAATTGAACCATAACAACTAACTTTTTGTAAAAGCCAAGAGACATCAAAGAAGTGCCATAATAAATCATAAAGATCCAAACTGAGACTGATCAACAAAGAGAACCGACTGAAAGGGATTTTGACATCAAGGACAAACTATATGATCACAACTGAGATCCAACAGACCCTGGACCAAGGAACTTGAAGTCTCGATGTCTAAGTTCCTCTTAATCTCCTAGCCACTTTTAATTTTCCCCTTTGTTCATTGTCTAGTTTCCTCGTCAAGCCTTGGGCCTATCAAAGAACCTTGAATGATGAATCCTAAGGGTCTTGATGAAATATTTCCCTAAACTCTTGATCCTTGTTCCATCTCACAAATCAATCTTCGTGATCTTTCCCTATTCCTTTGTTTCCAATTAGGCATAGACCTAAAACCTTAGAACTCTAGGTTCCAAATTCCAAGTTCCATTCACACCTCAATCCATTAGATTTTTTATTTTTTAGTAATAATAAAATTTCCTTGGAAAAATAGTCAACCTTATATTTTTATATTGATAACCTACTTTTAGTAAAAAGTATACACTAAATAAAATAATTATTTTTTTGTAAAGTATACTCTTTTAGATCTACAAAAAAAGTATTTTTTAGTTTTTAAAATGTATTATTTATTTAGTCAAAGTTTGGTGTGATTGTACAAAAACCATACAGTATGTATTATATGGATGGTGTCATAAAACTACTTGGGTCTATTTGCAACACAATCAAGTTAAAGGTTCAATGATAGTATATGTGCTCGAGAGTCTCTAAGTGAACACCACTTGGCCAACCCTAGTACACTTGGCATGTACAACCTAAAAAACTTTGGAATCCACTTCCAAGATAGTTTTGAGAAAAAAATTAAATATTTTTTACAAATACTTTGAAATCCACTGCATTCCATGCTTATTACACTAGAATCTATAGGTTTATTGAATTTGCGGTAGGGGAAATTTTTAAGTCTATATAAACATATCATGTAGATGCCTAAAATATTCCCTAGTCAATCATCACCAATCCCTAATTGGTAAATTTCATCACCTAGGCCTAACTTCCTTCACCTAGTCCTAATCAACTAAACCTATCATCTAGTATAGTCCCTTTATCCAAATTCCATCACTTAATTAAATAATCATATTAATTAATTAATCACATTTTTCCATCTCCTCACAATAAATAAAAAATATCATTTCCACCTATTATTCATCTCACACATGTGGCTAAATAATTAAATAATATTATTTAATTAATTAGGTCCATGCTCCCTCGAACACATTCCAATAATATTGGGAACCTAGGAACACTTGTCGTTATGGTCCCCTTATTCTCTGAACACAATCCAAACTTTATAACCTTCTTAGGTACACAATCTAACCTTCATCTCCACCCCCCATCTTCTCTTTGATCCTAGGGAATTCTTTTCAACCATTCTCCACCCTTGATCTCATAATCAAATTTTGACCATCCATTCCCCTTTCCAAAAGACTATAAATGTGGGAACTTTATCCTTTTTTCAAAATTAGTTATCATGTATGTTACGTATATATCAAATTGGTAATCTTTAAGCAAGAAGAATCCAAATCCCAAAGTCATTAGAACAAATAAAATCATAATGGAGTTTATGGTAACATTTCAAGTTGGTTTTAATTTATTTCTTTGTTTTGATCTCTTTTCTGAGCTCTATCGAGAGGTTTTGCTTGTTTTAAAATGGGAGCTTGCATACTAGTTTGATTTAATTTAAGTTTCAAGTCTTAGCATTACATTTTGACGACTCTATAAAGGAACTTAACCCCTTATCTCACTCTAATTCCATGTTTTTGTGTCTTCTTGTTGATTCCCACTAACTATGTTTGAAGTTTTTTTAGTGGTCCCAGAAATAGAGTTTTTGCAAGTGTCATTAAGGCCAAAAAGGACTACATCATTGTGTCTGAGACAACTGAGAAACGGATTTTGATATATAACACTTAGCATTTTTCTAAAAGAATTATATTGAGGCACTTGTAGGTCTATTTGAGGATACATTTGTACAAAGTTTGGTGTGATTGTACAAAAACCATACAATATGTATTGTATGGATGGTGTCATAAAACTACTTGGGTCTATTTGCAACACGAGCAAGTTAAAGCTTCGACAACAGTATATGTGCTTGAGAGTCTCTAAGTGACCACCACATGGCCAACCCTAGTACACTTGGCATGTACAACCTAAAAATCTTTGGAATCCACTTCCAAGATAGTTTTGAGCAAAAATTTAAATGTTTTTTACAAATACTTTGAAATCCATTTCATTCCATGCTCATTACACTAGAATCTATAGGTTTTTTAAATAAATGTGGTAGGGGAAATTTTTAAGTGAGAAAAATTCTTTTGTTATAAGGGTCATTTTCTAATGGAAGACAAAGTTGACTCTATCAATGATCAAATTCCTAAATTTAGGTGACAACAACTTTATCCTAACCAATTGTTCCTAAAACACGACAAACTGAACAAATACAAACAAAACTATTCTAAAACTTTCTGGTAGGAACTTCACTACTCTGTAGCTCTTGTTTTATAAATGATTAGATAATAATATTATTATTTAATTAATATCAAATTTTATATTTGTTTATTAATTAATGATTTAACATTATTTAATTAATTCGTTCTCAATCATTATTTCTGACTAATTAAGTAAATCTCATTTATTTAATAAATGTCCTAATTTAAATATGATGATTAATTAAATAAATATAAATTATTTAATTATGTCACTAACATACCTTATTCATCTAAATTAGTTAAATAATTATCAGTAATTACTTGAGTCACTTTGCTTTCTTCAAATTTGAATAATTAAATCAATTATAATTCAATTTCCCAAAAATCACTCAACATGGTCAATAAATAAATATACCTTTATTTATTAAGGACAAATACAACTTGCACGTTCCTCTCAAACATGAATTAATTTAATTAATACATCCTCATGTATGTTGATTGAATAAACCAAGACAACTGATTTTTTAATCTATTTTTCAATCCCACTAATTTCTCTAATCCCACTAAACACTCAAACTAACTTCTTCAATCCCACTAATCATTCAATCTAATCCCATTGATTATTCAATTAAATCCTAAAAGTGGTTTGATTGTCATATTATTTTAATCATAAAAAGATGGATGCATGGAATTTTGTAAAACCATTTCTAGGTTTTGTAGACCTCACTCTTAAATTTTTGTAGCTTTTTCATGGAATTTTGTAAAACCATTTATGGGTTTTGTAGACCTCACTCTTAAATTTCTATAGCTTTTTACTGTTTTTAAATTCATGAAAAAATTAAAAAAAAGTTATCGCAATTTTAATCTGCCGTGTTTTTTAAACATTTTTTTGCTAACCTTTAAAAATTCATGTGTTTCATTCATCTCTAATAAATTCTACCTGTTGAATTTTAGAAAAAGGTTTTTGGGTCTTCATTTTATCTTTCCAGAATAGTTGACGATTTCAAATTTGATGAAAATTCAAGAAAGTTGTTGCTACTTGAAATTGTTGCAATAAGTGTTCAAAAAGGGTAAAAATTGTCAATATTTTTTCTTTTTTCTTTTTCTTCTATTTTTTTTCTATTTTTCAAGTTTTCCAAGTTTATTTCAATAGGATAAATTTTTTCTTGTTACTAATATCTTTTTTTACAACTTGTGGCCATTAAACAATTAACTTTTACAATTTACATTTAGTGCTTTAAAAATGAATTCACTTTCCTTTAGTGCACTAAAATTGAACATTTACATTTGGTGCTTGTAAAGTGAATTTGTTTTCCTTTGGTGCACTAAAATTGAACATTTATATTTGGTGCTTGTAAAATGAATTTGCTTTCCTTTGGTGCACTAAAACTGAACAAGACAACTTGAACATTTACATTTGGTATTTATAAAATGAATTCACTTTCTTTTGGTGCAATAAAATTGAACAAAAAACCTTGAACATTTACATTTGGTCTTGTAAAATGAATTCACTTTCTATTGGTGCACTAAAACTGAACAACACAACTTGAACATTTACATTTGGCTCTTTAAAAAGAATTCATTTTCTATTGATTTATGGAATTTTTTGTTTGAAGTCTCAAATATTTGAAATTGTTGTATTTAAAACATGAATTGATATCTTTAAACACCTCATTTTGGGCTTAAAATCTGTTACACCCCTAACTTTAACTATGTTTTACTTTTTACTTTTGAGGTAATTAGTAGATGATTATGCATGATTCAATGATATGACATTTAGTAGGAATGTTTGGAAAATTCGATATTTTCATGAGTTATATTTATTTGACTCAAAATTGACATGTGTTTAAAAGTTGTTAAGATGTGATGATTTCATAAGGATTACGAAATGATTAATGATACATTAATCTCAAGTTGGTGTTTGCAAGTTGCATTCAGGAAATAGGTTTTTTCCCTTTGAGAAAGGGAGGGAGAGCATCATCAGAGAGAAGGGTATAGATACAAGGAAAATAATAGGTTGTCGCCATCTTAGGTCTAGTGTTGGCACAAAATGGTGAACCTATTTGAGTTGGGTAAGTGATACTCGACCCGTTTGGTCTAAGTTTATTTCTCGACTCGACAAGTTTTCGATGTCGTTTAAAGTCTTTTCTTTATATGTTGTTTAACATCAACCTAGTCATTTTGGGGAAAATGACTCATCAAGGTTGAACATTAGTTTTTTTGTGACTGAGACAACTTTCTATCGAACATGTTGCTTCTTATGTTGTAAACAAGTCTATGTTGTGACCTTGATTGTGTAATTGTTATAATTGATAATATGTTTCTTGTTAGTAGTTTTGATGTCGAACTCCATATTTCGTCTAATCAAAATTGACATGATTTTATTTTATTCATGAAGGGGAGGGAACTATCAATTTACTCACTGGGACTAGTGCAGAAAATGATTACAATGCAGGCGCATCTGTAACTACCTACAATCAATGTGGCCTCTGTATCATTGTTGTTTTCCTTATCTCTAATTTTTGCTATCCCATTCAGAAAATATTTTATGAGTTCACTAGGAAGCTTCTAATCCACGGTGAAGCTAATAGCAAAGATGCTTTGTATTGTGAAAGGCTTCAATTGTTGCAACAAAGGCTTGCTTGTGATAGGCATTTTGTTAGGCCTGGTTTTGATTCTTACATGTCTAGGTCTAGTAGTTTTGAGGTGATACCAATTCAATCACTAATAAGGTGTATAGGAAGAAGGTGGATGAACGCATCCACACCTTAGTGGAAAATGAAGTTAAAGATAGACATCACTCCATGTTTTTCATTATTGGAGACAAGTGTCATGACTGAGTTGTCAATCTTCACTATATGTTAACCAAGGCAATTGTTAAGGTGTGGTCGTCTATACTATGGTGTTATAAGAAAGAGCTTTTCCTCAGCAGCCATCAGAAAAAGTGTGATAAGCAGGTGAAGAAGATGTCATATAAAGGATTTGTGGATCCTAAAAAAGTGGATCCCTACTTATTATTTATGACAAGCATAAACAATCACTACTGTCTTTACATAGGCATTGGAAAAGATTTTGGGAAATACATATGGTATGTGTGTGCTTCAGGATTTTGAAGCATTGACTCCAAACTTGTTGGCATGTACCATAGAGACGGTTGAAGGAGGTGGTTTGGTGGTGTTGCTCCTCATTTCTCTTTCCTCCCTTAGTAGTCTTTACACCATGCCCATGAGCCTATTTGCACCCACCAACTACTCTTATGACTGTGTAATGCAGCTAGTGCAAATTTGTTACATTAAAATCATTCATTGCTAGTCATATTTAGAGATCATTAAATCCACGAAGGTGATATGGTCACTAGTAGGTAATCCAAATATCTTGCAAAGTTGGTTGTGGTAGTCTTTGTTTTCTCTGGCAACCATTTCCTAATTGTTTTAATAATGAAAGAAATAGGTAGTTATGGGAACACCTTAAGAACTATCTTCGGGGGAGGGAAATAACATTTTTTTTGGACTTGCCTCGAGTGGCGGGGAAAAGAGATGGGGGAAAGATTCTACTATGAGAAGTAAGCAGTTTCATATGGATGGAATAGACATAGAACTGGTGGCGTTCATTTCATGGAAGGTGCTAGAGAATCACTCAAAGTACTAGAATTATTTTTTTGCTACGATTTATGCATTTTTTTCACAAAAAAGATGAGTGACTATTTGGAAAGAAAATGATGAGGCCAGAGAGGATGAGTCATCCTCACTCAGTCTTGCTTTTCCTGTGATTCCATGAAATGCATATGAGAATTCTGATATGATGATGCAAGATTGGGAGAGAGATCTATACATCAAGTTATTTAAAGCCACCATTACCTACCACCACTTACACCCATGTCCATTTTCTTTTGTATCTCCTCTCTCTCTCTCTCTCTTTATTTCCTCCTATTGGGAAAAACGTAGGCGGCGAGGGAATTTTATAAGGTTTGGGATTCAAGCTAAAGAGGAAGTCAATACCTACGAGATCAAGAATTAACATTATTCAGGTTGAAGTTCAATATAGACTTGCTCGAATACTATTAGAGAACTTAAACCTCTACCTTGAAGTGAATGAGCCAATAGTGTGATTGTTAAGCAGGGGAGGCTTATCTCAAATTCTTGCCACTTCCATAATAGCTTCAAGTTCAAACTCTAATTAGTGGAGAAACGACATGGGATATCATGTTCACTGTAAGGCAAGTAATCCTTCCTTTCTTTACAATGGATATAGTATTTTTCCTCATATGTATGCACGTATGTCTCATGATGATAAAGGTTTATTAAAAACCAATAGAGAGGTAGTTTTTATTATAATCCATCTCATGCAAGAATCTTTATTAGAATTCTTTAAATCTCCAAGACGAGAAATTTTAATTTAGAGATTTCCTTGGAATGATTTAGATGATCTAAAGGCAATTCAGGTATGTTACCCTCAAACCCTTCTTGGAATAGTCGAGTTTGGGGATGAATCATGAAAACCACCTTGATGTTTATGAGACTATTTTCCTTCTTAAAAAGAGATACCAAACCTAGTGGGTATAAAACAAAATTTTTCTTATAATGAAGTAAATGAGTGTTATCTTTCTTGATATGTTCCTTATGTGAAATTGAGTTTTGCATGTTATTTTGTAAAAAATAATCTAGGAGAATAGGTGAGCCAGGGATGTGGAAATATAGATAACCTGTTGGTTAACAACTATTACCTATGTTATATGTTTTCGAGAGAGAGAGAGAGAGAGAGAGTAAACTAGGAAATGCAGGATGCAAATATTGTAGCCTTTAAGAACTTATTTTATTGCTAAGTGCACAAAAGACAATGTTCACCCTAGGTTGGGCATCACTATTGTGATTAATCCAGGGTTGGGCATATTGTGAGATTCGTATCTCAATCTCACAAGAAAGTGGTAAACTATTTTGATTAATTAAGGTTTATGTTATATATATATATACATACTAGGATGTTATATATATATATATATTATGAGTTCAAAACCTAACTTATGTTGGAAGTCAGTTATTCCAAGTAGAGCAAAGGGTCGAAAGTAGATTATTATCTTTTATGAATCAAACCTTTTAAGGATTGAAAGATTGACTTAGATCAAAACTATTGATATGAAATGACTTGATATTATTTTAGATATTATATTGGTGAGGGAATACCTTGAATACTATGTTTATTCATGTTATGTAAAATGTGAACTCAAGCAATGCCAAGTTGTCTAGGAAAGACTAGAAGTATTTGTTCTTATGTTTTTCTACACTTATGCTATTACCTTTGGAAAATGAGGATGTTTGATATTTCCATGTATTGGGTTAGAGAAGTTAAACCCTAGTATTGAAACAAGGAGGACATAGGAAATCTATAACTCTTATGTCAGATATAACATTGTACATATATATATTGATTGAAAATGAAAGGTCGAGAAAACTATAGAACAAGACAGGAAGAGTCTCTATAATACCTTAAGAGATTCTATGATAATGTCAAAACTTGGTTTAATGCATCAAAGATGTTTGGTATTGAATCCATAGAGTAAAATGATAGGAATTCATAGACCCTAGATATTGCAAGAATGCAATAAGGGACTTTTAAAAGGTTTGAAATACCTAAATCTTTACATTACATGTATATCCTAGATTAAGGATTAGTTCTAAGTGAAATTGGCTAGAATGGATTTTCTATACAAACTAGTTTGTTTCTAGAGTATCAAATAAAGTAAGTAAAAGTATAGGATGAGACAACTTCTAAGATGAGTCAAAGGTGAGTGTCTAGATGGTATGGCCAATTAGAATGATCATACTTAGCTAGAAGGGATCTAGAGTTGTATGGTTGATTGATTTTTGTAGGACACATCACTAGGAATCAAATGGAGAAACATGACAGTTCCTTATATTTATACCCTTCATGAAGGGAAACGCCACTTCCTATTAGGAAGTGTGTGGGGGACCACTTGAGTCTGTGGTTGGAGGAAAAGCACTTGGATGATGCTCTCCCTCTATAGCAGAAGGCTCACTGAGGCTTGTGAGGATAGATATCAACAATCTAGATGCAGTGAACTCCATGTTATGGCATATGATAGTTGAAATTATGAGGTAAAACTATTCTTTTACCAAGTGCACTTTATGCAATATAAATGAAAAGTGTAAGGAATTCTCTTTGATTGTAGTTGCAATTACATACAATTTCAAGTTTGAAATTATCTAGAAAAGTTGTACTTTATTTCTTGAGCTTATGCAAATGTTAAAAAAAAAAATCTCTCGTGTTTACTAAGTTTATTTACCTTCTAGTAAATTCTTGAGTTTACTTGAATATTAAGAGGAGGGATGTTACAAAATCAAATTGCAATAAATTGTCTACTATGTCCACCATGATTGGAAAGCTAAGTGTGTATCCTCTTCCCCTGCGTCTTTTGACGATATTGGATGATAAGAAACACTTTGGACTCTGCATTTTTTTTTATGTGACCACCCATTTTTTAGATGCAGGATTGCTTATGAGACACATCCCGCAATGGAGAACTCATTCATGACCCTAAAAGCATGTTTACCGGTGGGCTATATAAAGTTTGCAAAATCCAAAAAAAGGTAGCTTAAATCTGGGTAGGAATGCCATGACATGCCTCTACCCTTGTATGAATGTAATGGGTTGTACATGGTGACTAAATATTTAAGTAGCTTACGTATGATATATGCATCTAGTTTTCATGGTTGTCGTTAAACACCTTTTGTCTTAGAGGCCAACCAAGTTTCCTGAAATGTCCTTCAAAGTAATGCATGGGAATAACACCATTCCTAGAAGTTACTTACCACGCCAGATTTATAGTTGAGGCATAATACTTAATATTTAATCCTCTTTGTCTTGGAGTATCAAGATGGTACATTTCCTTGATATATCCTATTTTTTCCCTTTATAGATTCGATTTAAAATCACTCCTTTGAGGGTGAGGTAAGCCTATAGAGAAGAGTGTACCTTTATACCTTAGGATGTATTGACTGATAATATTTAGGTTATATCATTAGATCTCAAATTTTCTATTATATGCATCACTTGCCATAAAAAAAATCTTTCAAATATTCGATCAAACACAGTCAAACTTGCAAACTTATCAAACAAACTGCTATCTCAAAATTGAAAACTATTGAAACAAAGTTTCTATTGTTTAGTTTTGTTGCTACTATCTCAAAACATTATCGCAGTCAACCTAAAATTTGATCGTTATTGTTTAGTTAATTGCTATTGTTATCACCGTTACATAATAGTTACTATCAAAACAAAGACACTTTTGAAAAAATTTATCATAGTTGTCTTAACACAAAATTGTTATTTCTCTAAAAAGTTGTTACTATTGACTAAAAAACTTGACATTATCATCCTACATATAGGATTACCTAAAACTGGTCAAAATAATTGATTTTCAAACATTGGCCTAAAAACTCCATTCAAATATCAGAGAACATCATTAGACCTATCAGTCGAAATCCAACATCACCATCTTTCAACTTGGACTTGGTTTATATAGGATTTGTGACTACCATATTTTAGACACAACATTTGCACCATAGCTTATCAACATCCTTCAACATCACCAATCAACAACCAAACACCAACCTAGTCTTCAACACATATTGAACACAAGAAATCAAACCATTATCTTGCTATTATTTTTTACAATAATCTTTACTTGCAACCTCATAGATAGTTCAAGTAGAGCAATCACCATAGCCTCTAAGACATAGCAAAACATAAATTTGAGTCTTGTGAACTTTGTGTTCTAAACAAGCATCAAATCAAAACATCAAACATCCTTTCATATTCTTATCCTATGGTTTGACCATCTAACATCATAGCATCATTTATCAAAAAAATCCAAAATCGGCTAATCTCCTCATCATAGGGTTGAGTAGCAAAATCTTATCATCTTTAAAATACAACATCAAAATTGATCATCTAACTATCCCAACATCAACATTAATCCATATCAAACAATCAACATCCTTTGTACAAAAGGTTTGCAAACATCCCTTTTGTACATCATTTCACCAAACCGAATCTCAAATCAACACACCATCCCATTTCCATAACTGGTCATTTCAAACTCACCAAGGTCTACTGTGAATGTTTATGAAAACCATAAGATGACAACATACAACCATCTAATTTTGATGTCAGAAAATATATGTCAACAATAATCTATTACTCAAATCTAGTTCCACTCTATACACCCATGGGGATAACGTACCCTACTAGTTTCAATGATATATCAACTATGGATTCCCCTAGTAAAAGTTTTGGAGCATCTTGTTGTAAGAGTTGAAGATTATCTCGACACCCAAGAACACCTGCAAAAACAATGAAAACCTTCCACAAGAGGATATGCAAGAATATGAGCTTGCTTGATATTAATACCTCTCAAATGATGAGGTATGAAGTATGATAAAGTATGATACAAATGAGTACAAGCACCTTCCTTATATAGGAAAGGTTGAGTTGTAGTATGTAACAATATGTTGACATGTGGACCATATTCTTATGAAATGTGACAATTAACTAACTACTTGGTGGAATGTGAAGTCTAGATAATACTTCTAGAAGAAATATTATTTCCTAAACATGTGAATAAGGCTCAAGGCCCCATTATAACCTATCACCTAGTGAATGCAACCTAGGAATTAATTAAATGCTTAAGTAAACTTATGTAAGCATAATTAAATAATTAATTACACCAACAACCCCCATAAGTGCAACTTAGGGAGGAAGTGATAATGCAAATGATGATGCAATGATGCAATGATGGGTCTCAGCTATATGGCCATTTTAGGTACTCATGTACAAATGATAATGTAGTCTCTTACAAATGGAGCAAAGGAGAAAACTAGTGGGAAGAAAACTCCTCTTCAAAAAAGAGATATAATGCAAATAAAAGAAAATCATGTGAGGAAGGATGGAGGACTCTATGATACCCCCCAAGTACACCATCCATCACATAGATACATTACAATCAATATCCCCAACATAGTTGGAAAATAGAGAGACTATGTGGCACCCCCACAATGATGTATAATTACTTGCAAAATTGGTAATTGACTGAAGACAAAACATGATCCAATGTTGACAAACAACTTGTCTCCATTTTGGAAGAAACAAAACCATGTACAACTGCAAGTATGCTTCCCATTCCGGATAGGAATTGAGGGAAGGATGAATATGGATGATGATGATGTATCTGAAAGCTACTCATGTGTCTCCTTTTCCATTGAAGATGAAGATGCCACAATCAAATTAGGTACTTGCCCAATCAATGAAGAAGATGAAAAATTGAGACTATGTGGAAATTGATGCTAAACAAGATCCAAAGACCATGATGGTTTGACAATAGTTGTTTAATGGTTGTCATCAAATAGGGGAGATATCCCAATAAATGTGTCCTCCAAATCTGAAATGTGAGACTCCACAAACAAGGATGCAATGTTTGATAGATAGGAATCCCAATCAGGAAGACAATGAAATACTTGTTGTAATCAATCACTGGACGTGCTCAATGAATCATCACCATAAGAATGTTCCTATTGAACAAGAATGATAGGAGCCTCAACCAATGATTTTACACAATCAATCACTGAAGGTGAAGGGACATAAACTCTCTCTGAGTGATCCCACAATATTGATTTACAATTCCAGTGAGGAAGGAAAATTGCAAAAATGCTCCTATGATTTTGTTTTTTGCTTTTTAGGGGTTCACATGAAATGGGGTGTTCAAATGGATCCAAAATGGGTTCAAATGAACCCTGGTTTGAGTGAACCCTATTAAATGATGGGACCCACTTTTTTGGTATTTTTTATAACGAAGACAATAGAAAATTGAATAAAAGGGCGGGGGGGTTCACTCAAACCAAGGTTCATTTAAACCTTGGTTCTAGAGAACCTCCAAGGGGGGTTTGCTCGATCCTAGGTTCATTCGAAACCCCCTTTTTTTCCCTTCTCCCCCTCTTGCACCAAATTTCTACAAAATTTAAATTCCCCTTGAAGCTTGGGTTGAGGATGAAAGTGGATAAGACTTCATAGACCCAACTGGATAATGGTATTCCTTGGAACTAGCTATCCATTGAATATAATTTTAATATGTTTTGGTTTTATTATGTATTTTATTTTTTTAGTTTGATTAAACATAGGTTTTTCACCGAAAATAAAGCTCTCTATTATGCACATGTGGAAAAATAGAAGACTATCAATTTTTTTTTGAAAAATATCAGTGCACTAGATAATGATGTCCTTGATCCAACAAAAACAAATTGAATTTCGATGTACATACAATTTATTTTTTTCTTTAGTTAGTGAATCATGTCTAAATTGTAAAAGGTTTGACTATGAAACTTAATTAAGAAAAAATATTCAATAAAATTCTATGAAACCAATTCCATGCACTAGATATTGTAGTTACGAATCTAAATTTGAAAAAAATAGAATTTTATCCTTCATAGAAAAAAATTGTGTTAGCTAGTGACGTCACTCTTTAAAAATGGTGTTTACTGTTAAAAAATAGTTTTCAAAGGAGATGGAAAAGGAAGTGCAACCTAATTCAAAAAAAATTGAAAAAAAAATAATTTAGAATCTACAGACAAAATGTCACAAATCACTAGTTTACATCATCTTCAAATTCCTCACTGTTTAGCCGCTATAGGTGCCCAAAAGTGAAGATTTAGTTAGAAAAAATAAGTTCAATGTCCATTTTGGCCAAAATTTGTAAACTAGTATTGTGGGATCACCCCTCTGATGGAGAAGAAGCATCTGAAGAACCCTTGTCATCCTCATCTGAAGATTCAAAGTAGTCCAAATATTCAAGCTCTTGCATAGTATCTACATCATAGGGTATCTTGTCTGAAAAATGAAAAGGAACAATGATGAATTAGGGGAGGCCTGCAACACACAAACACACAATTCCACACTACAAACACAATTTTCAATTCACAATTCCACCAGGGTCTCTTCATTCAACAAGTTCACATTATTTCCTTGTAGCATATCAATTCCACTAAATCGGGTATTACTCCACTCTCACACCCTTTAAATTCACAACACAATACACATCAAGGACCGATTACAAATCCTTTCAACATATCCAATAATCACCTATGTTTATTTTTCACCAAATTGTACAAATCAGGTTTTCTACTCTTTTTAGGGCTCAAATTAGCCCTCTTTTACAAAGGGTCCACCTTCAAAACTTTTTCAAACCTCTTGATACCTTGGGGAAGAATTTCATACCTGTCAAGACCTTAGATTCCATCATTATTTCATATAAATTCAATCATTTGTCACCCAAACCATAAAACCCTCTCTCTAGGCTTATAAACCCTAGGGTTTATTGAAAGTAGCACTTCCTAAACTTTCCAGGACCTATCAATTATTCAAAATAGTCTAAAATCATCTGAAAATACTCAATCCAACATAAAATAATGCTTCCCAACTCATAAACTCAATTTGACTTATCAAAACCTCATTTTTCTTAAGGAAAACTCAACATTTCCTCATAGGGTTTCACACCCAATCCTCTTCCAGACCTCCCTTGCTCTAGTTGAACATTCTCCCACCAAAAAAATATTGTTTCCTATCCATCCCATCGAGTTACAATCCTTACAATAGATGGGATGGAGTTAATACATGCTTGAAGCTTACAAATTTACAAAGAACCCTATTTCAATCGATTAGAGAAATCTAAAGATAAATCACACAAAACTTGATGGAAAAACCTCAAAATTGATTAAAATGAGAGAAGACACAACATACTATACTATTCCACAAATAAATGAATAAAAAATATGTTGTACGGCTTATCCAAATTGCTACTATACTGGAAAATATAGAAAAATGGAGAAATTCTAAGTTTTATCAATTGATCAAATTCTTCTTTCCAATCCAATGATCAACCTCCATTCAAGTTTCTCAAGGAATTATATAGTGTTTCCCACCTAAAACAAACCATTTCAACTTCCAAAACTAACATTTGAAAGAGGTGATTGTTGGTCTCCCTCTTTGATGCATTTTACAACTTTATTTTATTTCCAAACTAACAACTTAGCACTTTTTTGCATATTTTGAAAACCTTACCACCTAGACTCCTAGAATTTACCACAAATGACTTAATACACCAACATATGGTCTTATAGACCTTATTTTAAACAAAATTAACCCAAAATCCTATAACCTAGACCTTATGACCTTAAATGGATTAACACCTTTAAATGGTGCTCTTGCACCACACAAGACAATTTGAAATAGGATCATGTGGGAATGGTTGTGTATCAGCATCTTCGTGTATCTCCCAAATATTAGTCCAAAGAGTGCATGAGGGAAATCAAAATGATCAATACCTTTCAAAGTGGCAACATCAATATGCATTGCAATGTCTTCTAAGAGGGTGAAGCCACAATAGTGGTTTACAATTTGATGGATGAAGGAAAACTAGCAAAAAATGACTCCATGCAAAAAAAAAAATGGTTTTAGGGCTTCGAAGGAACTTGTAGGTTTGAGTGAACCCATTAAATATTGACCCCACATTTCCTGCCCAAAAAAACCAAAGAAAATGCAAAAGGAAAGGGGGTTCGAGTGAACCCCCCATTGCCCTCATTCTCAACCTCAGGCACTTTGAAAGTCCATATCTTTACGCTTCGAAGCTCAGGTTGAGGATAAAAGTGGAGGAGACTTCACAAACCTAGCTGGAATTAGGTAGTCCTCGAAATGAGCTATCCAATTTTTTTACTATTAGTACTAGGAGGGGGAACAAGTTTATACAAATGTGACAACAAATGAAGCCATCAAAGATGTTTGATGATGTCATTTCTCCATTTTTTTAGGGTCGTGTATTCTTCAAGTAGGAAGAATTCTAAGGAAGCATAAGCTTTGTGGTTGGGTGGTAAAGTGATTCATCCATGTTCTTGTCCACTAGAGGAGGCGAGTGTCAAAAGGAAACCTTGGATGTTTTCAAGTTATTAGAGGATTATGATGTAACCTTGATGTAAATTATATATTGTATTGATTTTGTGGTCCTATGAGCCAAGTCAACTTGAATATTGTAATTGACATTTGGAAATGAATATATATAATGACTTATATTTTAATTAGGCCTGTGTTTCTCTAGAATTGAAAATAGTTTCTTAAGTTATGTCTTTTTAAAATTCAATATTCATAATGTCATTTGCACTAAATATTTAAGTAATAATTAGAATGGGTTATTACATGTATATATACATGAATAAATATATATACATATTATGATATATATATGTATATATAGTATATTATATAAACATATTGAAATACATGATAGTGTTGAATTATCAATGTGGTGCATAACATTTAAGCAAAGCTTATGCTAAGAATAGCACACATCATATTAACTTTAGTATAGTGCCTAAAACAACGCATAAATATAGAGGGAATAACACATTAAGCATTTAAAGTGCAAATAATTTAAGTATGGACAACGCTATGTAAGATGTGCATAGTGTCCAATAACTCCAACGTGTAAATAAACATTTCTGAGACTTTGTCAAAGGAAAAATAAATGTAAATGCTCATATGCTAAAAAAAAGTCGACTAATTCAAATAAATAAACATCGACCATATTAAGTGGTGTGAATAACATAATGTGGTGCTAAGCTATGAACATGATGAGTCGATTAGAAATCTACT
Organism: Sequoia sempervirens; assembly: GCA_007258455.2. Lineage (NCBI taxonomy): Eukaryota > Viridiplantae > Streptophyta > Pinopsida > Cupressales > Cupressaceae > Sequoia > Sequoia sempervirens. Next base: position 346,117,392 of record VDFB02281492.1, on the reverse strand, counting down.
AGATTCTAGAACATGAAGCACTTGAGAATACATGGAAATGATCAAAATGCAACTGCCTATACATGTCGACCTGTAGGGAACAATTACCTTGCTTTTCTAACTATCATTCTTTCCGGTCATTAGATTAGTGTGACTCATTCACTTGACTGTGTATGTGTTTGCATTGCATCGATTCAAGCTGCCACCTTTCTTTCTGCATTGTTGAGTCAAAAAATTTAAGTGTGAAGTGTCACCTTGCATAGCTTATTTGTAGGCTACAGCTACTCATATTTTTGTATAAATAGGAATTCTTTTCACCTCATTTGGGATGCACATATGCTTTCATTCTGCTACTATTTCATTTAGTTATTTTGCAATTATGAGTGTGAATGATTTTGTGAGGAAATTAAAGTGATTTTTGGGAGAGAATTTAGTGATTTTGAGAGAGGTTGCTAAGAGCATTGGGAAAGGGGTAGAGTTAAGTGTTGAAGCTTATTTTGGAAGAAGCCAAGCTAGGAATATAGATATTTTAGTTGGAGCTTGTGTAAATAGGCATGTTGATTTCTATTATTTATACTTAAATGCTTTGAAATGATTGAGTGTCTTTTGTTTGCTTGATTGGAAAATGGTGGATTTTTATTTTGATATTTGTGAATTCAAATTGGTTGTATGTAATAGATTCATGAAGAATTTAGATAAGGAATGTAAATACATGTTTTGAATTTACTACATATACCATATTATGGAATAAGTATCTATGGTAATATAATATACTATGTATTCCTAGGGTTAAGAAAAATCCATGGTGAAAGGAGATAGCATAAGCATAGGATATTAATGGTAAATTATAAATCGGGCTAGGAAGGTGGGTGAGTGTGTGGTCTAATCTAAATTAGGGGTGATGAATACTTTGGAAAAAGTAGTGTAGGTTGCCACTATCTACACTATTAGTTCACTGTGATCTGATTTACATACTATACAAGTAGTTTCATATGGTAGGTTCTAGCCACTATGTGATAGATCTAGAAATGTAGGACACAACACCAAGCTCAGTAAAGGTCATGTTATTATGAGGTTACCATACCAGTCTCTTCATCGAAGGGAGGGACATCTTACCATATGTTGAAGATGTGCAAGGCTTGACCACATTAGAGTTTGTGGTTGAAAAAAAAGCGCTTGAGTGATGCTTCTTCTCATTAGTTGGTGAACAAGATTTAGAAGGGGGATTTCCCAAACTATTCATATACCTAATGTTAGTAAGCTCATAAGAGCTACTTATATGCTTGTATGCAACTATTTCTATGAAAATTTATAAACATGAAATGTAATCATGAAATATGAAATCATTGATTTGGAAAGTTGTAATACTTTGATTAAAATACAATGTGAAAGTTTGAATTTTTTTCTTTTTCAAATGTGCATGTTATTCTTGATATGTAAAGAAAAAATTGTGTGTCTAGTATTATCATCAATTTATCTATTTGGGGTTAAAAACAACATAGTAAATCTTTTGGTAGAAAGATTGGCATGTTACACAGAATAATTTGCAAAAAGAACATAATTTATGTATTTCCATATGTTGAACATGTAATATCCACCCTAAAAGCATAAAATATTTTATTGAATTTATGAGGGGTACAATTTTGATCCCCTAAATTAACCATATTCCATGAAAAAGGTTTTGGTCTAAATGACTTGAAAAAAATGTGTATCTAGGTCTAAATATTCTAAGCTATATGAAATTTTTTAAAAAAGGTGTTTGAGAGACCCATTCTATCCACAAAAAGGGATACTAGAGTTCAAAGATCCTAAATGGGGTAACCTAGAGCTAATGAGAAGGCCTTTAAAAGGGAGACACTAAATAAAGTGAGCCAAGTTTGGTTTTAGAATTGGTAGATGGTGTGAAATATATGTTCCCATATAGAAATTGGTGATTGTAAATGCCACCGTCAATTAAATATGGGTACCATGGGCAAATGAGGATAAACCTAGTTATATCCTTACTATGGTTTATAATTCTAGAAAGAAATGACTATCTATGTACACCACTTTCAATCTATCCACTAGAAGGTTTGAAAGAATTGATACCAATTCTGTGAATCATATCAATCAAAATGGCCCTTATAAATGTATAAAAAAATTCACAATCTTGATTAAAAAGGTGAAACTTGAAATTAACTTCATTGTATGAAAGGAGACGCATGAAGGCTCTGAAATTGTTTTGAAGTAGTTTTAATTCTATTTTTTAAAATCTTAAGGCATAAAAAAAAGGTTTCTTTACAAAAATATGATCATTTCCTTTAATAATGGGGAACCACTATATACTAAAGTGATTTATGGAAATACCATTTCAAAAGCTAGAACCATTCTATAGGATCCAAGGTTTAATGGCTTCCTAGACTCTCCAAATACATTTCATCATAAAATTCCCTTAGATTTGAATATAATTTTTCTGATAAGAAGGGTATGAATCCCAATCCCCTTCTAAGAGGGTTGTCCAATAAGATGATTAGAAGAGATACAATGCCACACTAAAAAACTATAAACATTTTTTCCTTGAAAGGAATGAATTATACACTTAGTGTAGATATCCAAAGCCTCGATGGTGGTTCAATAATATCCCAATCCTCCATGATCCCATGGGAGGTCAAAAAAATCCCAAGCCACCTGATGAAATCCCCTATGGTTCTCTAAAGATACTCAAATAAAATCATGAAGAGGCTTTTCCAGCTTCATGTAGGAAGTATTGGAGGGAACCCAACATGAAGAATAATAAACATGAGGAGTAATAAAAATATTATAACAAACCTAGAATTTTCCTACTAGAGATAAAGGTTTTATGACCCAATATGCTTACAATGCCTAGAAGGAAAAGGGAATTCCTAAAAATCTAAAAGATTCTCCATTATCTAGTCATTTCCAACCATAGTAGTTTTGTTAAGAATAATTGGGCATGAATTATTTTATATAATATGAAGTTTTATTCCATTGAATGGACAAACCAGATGCTTTATAATAAATATCCAAGCACTGCAAGGCTTGCTTGAGATTTTTCTCATTTTCTAAAAGAGCGAGGAAAGAGTCATTAGCAAATTACAATTTTCAAGAACATAAATTTTTTATGAGAGTGTTCATCCAATTTTATATCTTCCCAAATTATAATTATATTATCTAAAATATATTTGGACCTGATCAAAGTAGTTTTATCAGGCATCAAAATTTGAGGAGATGGTGCAACTTTGGAACCAAGGCTTTGGAAATGATCTTACAAGAGATATTGAGCAAGGTAGTAGGCCTCTAATTAAAAATATCTACTAGGTCTCTAGATTTAGGTATGAATTTAATTTGTCCTTTATTAATAAGATTTCCTAAATATTTGAAATGGAAGGATTTAAGATAAACTTTATATAGGTCATCACCCAAACGATCACAAAGGGCCTTATAAAAATTACAAGAGAAGTCATCACAACTAGGAGCCTTATCATTGTCCATGGTACTTGAAGTGATTATTGGAGGTTAGTAATGGAGATAAATTGATCATAAAAATATTGTTGAATAGGAGGAAAGTCTGACAAGGGAAAACCTTCCAGCACTCCTATAAGAAAAGGTTGCATTTAGGAGAATTATTATATGTCCTTTGAAAACTTTCTCATAATGTTTGACAAAATTTTGAAGAATATTAGGAATTTCTTTAAGAATATTTTTCCCATCTTTGATCTATTTGATTTCATGTGAAGTACATGAAAATATTTGAGAGCTTGGAAGAACTCTTTTGGAGGCTCTATCACCAAGCTTAATCCAATGCAATCTAGCTTTGATTTGAGTGCCTCTAGCTAAAGATTTTTTAGAAATTTTCTAAAGTTTGTGAAGCTCACCCACCCTAACCTAGAAAGTAGAAGGGTTTAGCTTCAAGACCTACAATATATTGGTGAATATATAAGGTTGACATGTCTTTTTATTAATCAAATTGGAAGTTATCAAGTTGGAACCTAGAGATTCATAGGAAATTAGAAGTATACTTGATGACTCTCTTCAATCAAGAAATCTAGCCAATTATCTAAGAAGGCTTGGCATCTAAGTTCCAAACTCATTTGATGTGGGTCAACAAGGGTTGATGAGCATACAAAGAAGTATTAAAAAACAATTGATATTTTCTATCCTAATGTAATACATATTTTCCATTGAATTTTGAACTTGATAGGGGTGTGGTTTGAAAAACTGACATCTAATAAAGGCTCCACCAAAAGTGAAAAATAGCTAGCAAAGGAGAATAAGGACTACATAGAGATCACAGTATGATCCATTCCTTTAAAGAAATTGTTAGGTCCATCCTATAAAATATTCCATATATACTAATGGGAATGATTATGGCAAAGACCCATATCAGGATTAAAAAACCAATTTATCACACATGTAGTAGCATTACTCACTTTTGCTAACTATCCGACATAAAGGAAAATTCTCATATTTATGGTACTTCATCTTAACCATATTAAAGTATTTTCACATGAGCCAAGTGGTTACTCAATGAATCAACAATTCATTGCCACAATAATGATTTGGTCATTAGAAGAATACGTTTTTATAATGCCAAAAGAATGATTCTTAACATTTAAGAGAACCCAGATCACATAGTTAGTGGGGTTAGAACTATGGATGAAAACATATTGAAGCCACCTAGGAGAGAGAAATATGACAACCCCTCTACAACTAGTGTCATGATTGTAGTAAAAATAGACCTAGCCAACAAAATTACATCACATGAAGTTAAAAGTTAAAAAAAAAATATTGACCCCTTTTAAACAAAGAACATCTAGAATTGAATGATTTTGATAAACATGCCTCACTACACATTTTTTGGGGAGGTCAATGAGACCTCAAATATTTGAAAAGATAAAATTCATTGATGAGAATCAAGAAGCATCTCATCACTATTTGACTATTGGAGAGTATAACAACAATTTTATAAAAAAAATTCTAAAGAAAATATACCCAACTAGATGTTGGGAGTTAACATTCTTTTTTTTACAATGCACTCTCCCTCCTCCAATTACCCAAACAATATATGGGAACACTATAGATACTTAAGGGAGGGGAAAGAATGAACAATAGCTTATGGATATGAAGATAAAATGGATCTCGACTATGGCATTCAAGAGAATTTTGGCCTAGAGGAAGGCTCACCACTAGATGAAATAACTTATTTTATCTTCTTATAAGGGTTTGAAACCTCTCATATCTACAAATTAGTAACTAGATGATGAATATTGGGTTGTCTTTTTTCTAGGGAATCATAAAAAACACATTCTTGTTTTTATGGTTTGTAATCATAGTCATTTTTTCTTCAATTGTTGAAAGAGGAGGATTAGTAGGTTGGGAGATTTATTTGACCAAAGGAAAAACCAAAGAGAATTCCTTTTTTTTTATGCTCATCAAACAAGCATTGAAAATAAGTATTGGGAAAGTTAAGGTATAGCACACATTGGGTGTAGTGAAGATGTCCAATTTGGATGTCCACAAATTCTTTCTAATATTTGGAAAGATCAATCTCAACACACACACAAACATAATTATATGGACAATCTTGATAAAACCTATCAAGCTCAACAAATATGAATTTTCTAAGGTAAGCAATAGTGGTTAAAAAGATCTAACATGGTAAGGGTAAACTAGGGATCTTTAACCGAATTGGAACATGAAGTGTCTTTTCACCTAAGACAACAAAATTATGCTTCCATGATTGAAATAATAATAGAGATAAATTCATGCCTCAATAAAGTTGAAAGAAATAACCTTTTGGTAAGGTTTTGAATAAAATTAAGTTGAAATCCACATGTGGCCTAATTCTTATTAGCCCGTTCATGAAGCATGCATTATGGGGGGGTTCTCCAAAATAAAATAACCTATTAGAATAGAATTTTCTAACCATTTTCATGCATTATCAAACTCAAGGATGGGTAAAATCACATCCATTAGATGGTCAAAGAGATTACCTCATGCAAAATTTTCAAAGTAATTTTTTGGGGTCACTTGTTTAGTGGTGCCATTTTCCAAAGTTGCCAAATCATCAACTCTAGCATGAACTATTGGTTTGAAAAATTTTGAGGCCATAAAAAATACTACCAAATAAACCCATAATAAATGAAGAAGAGTAAAATCATTCTTGCACCAAAGGCATGGAGTGACATAAGGATGACAACGGACTAAGAAAAAACACAAACCCTAGCCAATCATGAATATTTTAAAAAAAGATCACAACATAATATTTAGTGTGTTCCACTAATATTTTGCTTCACTGAAATCAATTTTTATGGTATTTAATATATTTAGTAAATTTATGGATTATATAAATCAACAATTTTAAGTATTTTCTATACAGATTTAATTTATAATTTTTTAAAATATTAACATCTAATTTTAGAGACATATTTGATTGTATTTATTAATTAATTGAAATTTAACACATAACATGAATTAGAAAGAATATATTTTCACAATTTTTTTAATATAAATAATTATTTTTAATATCTAATATATTGATTTTTCTTCTTATTTTTTAGTGAGCATTTTTTATTACTAATTTATCCTTGATAATAATCAAGAATAATTTAAGGATTATATAAATCAATAATTTTTAGTATTTCTTAAATAGATTCAATTTAAAAAAGCTATGGGAAATATCTAACATATTTGATCATCTTTATTAATTATTTGAAATTCAAAATATAACATTAATTATAAAGAAAACATTTTCATTAGTTTTTTTTTGACATAAATCATTATTTTCAATATATATTAATTTTTTTCATATCTTTTAGTGAATGACTTTTTATTATTGATTCTTCATTGATAATAATTGAATTTTTTGAACAAGAACCATTAACTTCAATATCTAACTTACATTGGTTTTTTGATATGTTTTTAATGAATACTCTTTAATTATTACTAACTTTTAAATTATCAATAATTAAATTTTAAACTTATATTGTTTTATAACATATTCATTTTTACATATATATCTAAATTGATTTTGTTCTTTTACCTTTAAAATAAGGATATTGAAGTACAACTCATTAACTTATTTATTTTCAAAATAATTATTTATTTTCAGTATTTAAAATAGAGCTCATCATTTTTTAATATATTTATATTAATTATAATTTTTAAAAAATATTTAAATAAAATAATATGAATCATTTTAAAAAACTAATAACAAGAGTTTCTTGCCCATAAAATTCTATATTTATATGTTTTCATTTGATGTGTTTTAAAATTGATGTGAAATTGTATGTTTTATGTTTAAATTTGATCTATTTAAAAATTGATGTGCAATGATATATATGATTTGGGAGGGAAAATATCACATAAAATAAATATAAAATCAAATATATACATATCAAAAAATACAATCTACAATAAAAATAACCTATTTTTCTTTATATCCTAAAATTAAGATATTATTTCACATAAACTAATTAATAAACATATCATTTCAACATAAAATAAACAATCAAATTTCAACCCAATAACTACTTAATATCTTATATTATTTATTAGTTCCTGCCGGTAGGCAGGTATACTTATGCATTCGCCCGGAATGCATTAAACCAGCAGCATGAACGAATCACATTTCACCATTTAACATATTGCCTATTTTTTTTGTATAGTTTGAATTTGGAGAGCTATTTTATATATTGGAAAACTAGCATTTATCTATTTTTCTATTCATCCGAGTAGCTTTATAAATCATTTCCATTTTAAAAATTCAGGAAAATGCGAACGCATAAATTGATTGAATAAATTTAAGCAAAGGCATAGTTTAAAAGGTGGCGGCTAGAGGTACGTAATCCATGAATATAGATTAAATGCATTAAAATATCAGGAAACAACGAGCGCATAAATTGATTAATTAAAATTAAGCAAAGGCATAGTTTATCAAATTGGCGGGTAGACGTACGTGATGCATGAATAAGAATTAAATGCATTGAATGGCATTTGTCTCGAGGTGAAGGCGGTGGAGTCACTTCGAGGCCATGCGTGGCTAGGGTACTTTGGTCATTTAATATAGATTTGAGTTACTTGGTATGCATTTTTGTTACTTTGCGTGTGTTGTTTTTGTCTTCTGTAAGCGGTGTTCTGATGGAGAGTTTTTGCGACTGAGCAGGATATGTTATAGTTGCAGAGTCCAGAACCAGAAATGAGTTATTTGAGGTGATAATTTGGTAATTTTGAGAGTTTCGATACATTAAAACGCTGGACAGTGAGAGACGAATCGCTTGAGGTCAGAAGAGGTAAGTTTTCATTTTTTAGTCTATTTGATACAAGAAATGCAAGTAGGGTTTCATAGTTCTTGAAGGCATTTGTATACTTTGATTATAAATTCATATTTTAAACTACTATTAGTATTGTTCATTCAAATTTCTTGTTGAAATGCGAAGGTTTCATCTGCGTTTGATAGGAATTATGTAAAAATCCTCTTGTTCATTTTACTGTATGCATGTGAGTCGACAGTGTGTTGCTTTGAGCTTTTCCGTTATCATCAAAGCATAAAGGATAGAGGGGTTCTGTTAAAAGTCGTGGTTGTTGTCCTCGTAGGCATAAACCCGTGTAATAAACTATTTTTAGTATTATCTATTCGAATTCTTTTGTTGAAATGCGAAGGTTTCATCTGCGTTTGATAGGTATTATGTAGAAATCCTCTTGTTCATTTTGATTCATGCATGTGAGCCCTATACAGTTTGTATTTCTTTTATTGTTGCAAAGTGGTCCCATAAAGAGTGCTTTGGAACCAAAATTATGTCAACGTGTGCGATAATGAGAACTTCTCAACAATGAGTCGATAGTATGTTGCTTTGAGCTTTGCCATTGTCATGAAAGCATAAAGTATAGAGGGATTCTATTAAAAGTCATGGTTGTTGTCCTCGTAGGCATAAATGCAAACAATGGGAGCATAAAGAATGCAGTAGAAACCTTTAAGGTTTTGACAAGCATAAAAATTATGTCAGATGTCGTCGTTACTATTTTTGTATCTTGGGGTTATAAAAAACTATGTCAAAAATGTTGTAGAGTGCAAATTTGCTTTTCACTTTTTATTCTGTTTGATACAAGAAATGCAAGTAGGGTTTCATAGTGATTTAAGGAAATTGTATACTTTGATTATAAATTCGTATTTTAAACTACTTTTAGTATTGTTTATCTGAATTTGTTGTTGAAATGCGAAGGTTTCATGTGCGTTTGATAGGAATTATGTACAAATCATCTTGTTCATTTTACTTCAAGCATGTGAGTCGACAGTGTGTTGCTTTGAGCTTTTCCGTTGTCATCAAACCAGAAAGGATAGAGGGGTTCTGTTAGAAGTCATGGTTGTTGTCCTCGTGGGCATGAAGCCGTACAGTAAACTACTTTTAGTATTATCTATTCGAATTTCTTGTTGAGATGTGAAGGTTTCATCTGCATTTGATAGGTATTATGTAGGAATCCTCTTCTTCATTTTGCTTCATGCATGTGAGTCCTGTAGAGTTTGTGTTTTCTTTTTTGTTTGCTGCAAAGTGGTCCTATAAAGAGGCCTTTGGAACCAAGATTATGTCAACGTGTGTGAAAATGAGAGCTTTCGAACAATGAGTCGAGAGTGTGTTGCTTTGAGCTTTTCCGTTGTCATGAAAGCATAGAGGATAGAGGGATTCTATTAAAAGTTGTGGTTGTTGTCCTTGTAGTCATAAATGCAAACAATGGGACCATAGAGAATGCAGTAGAAACCTTTTTCCTGGTGGCAAGCATAAAAATTCTGTCAGATGTTGTTGTTACTGTTTGTGTATCTTGGACTTATAAAAAACTATGCCAGAAATGTTGTTGAATCCAAATTACAATGTTGCCATAGAGCAGTTAAGTAATATTGCTTGATAGAACAGTTTTAGGCTTCATGCAAAAGAGCAGTCGAGTTCATTGCTAGAAGATTTGTGGTCCAATAACCTATCACAATTAGTTTGTGTAGTTAATCTTGTCTGTGTTTATACTTGTGTCTCTTGAACCTGGAAAAATGCTCGGTGGTGTATAAATGGTTTTAGCTATTAGTATCCATGGTAGTAGGAGTACTTTATATTGCTATTCTTTTAGAAAAAACAAATACATGGTTTTTGTTTTCTAATGAAAGCTTTTTACATGGTGCAATGCTCTTGGTTGGAAGAAAAGAGGTCTTGTAGCAGTCCAACTGTGGAAAATCCTTCAAGCAAGTAGTACAAGGTGAGTTTCTAGAATGAACCTTCTCTTTTGTTTACAATTGCATATAGTAGATAGAGAAAAAGGTTAATTCAAGATTCTCACTATATTGATTGTACTTGTAATCATATCGCTGTTTTTTGTTACAAGGACAATCTTTGCAAATGGGTATTGTGAGTGGCATATGCTATACGGTTCATAAAAATTAAGCAGTTGGGGTTCAAAAGTAGATCTTCATTTCAAAAAATTAACTTTTCCAAATTTTGAGAGTTTGATTCTGAATCCATATGCATACTTTGATTAAAACTATTGCCTAGAGGTGCATATTTCATTAATTCAAAAATCAATGCATTTAATGGCATCTGACTAGAGGCGAGGGTGTTTGGATTGCTAGTTAGCCTTTGAATATATAACAATTTAAAGAGATAACTAAGTATAATTATCCTTGGCCACATTTCACATTTTGGCCTTTCATTGTACATCTTAAATGGAAGTTGGGATTTGCATTGTTGCAATGCATTTGGATACTTTGATTGTGAAATCATAGTTTAGATCATTCTAAGTGTTATCGATTCAAACCTTTACTTGAAATACCAAGAACTTAGCTGAATCTTGGAGGCAACGTACAGCTATCTATAATTATCCTTTGTCACATTTCACTTTTTGATCTTTCAATCAAAGTCAATTAACAAAATAGCAGTTAGACCTAAAGAAGATTGAAGGACTATGCTGATAGAGAACGATATTAAATTGCTGTACAAACTTTAAAGCAAAATGCATTTTCCGTTCTATTTACTTTCATTGTACATCTTAAATGGAACTTGGGTTTCGCATTGTTGCAATGCATTTGGATACTTTGACTATAAAGTCATAGTTTAGCTCATTTTAAGTGTTATTGATTCAAATCTTCCCTTGAGATACGAAGGATTCATTTGAGTCTTGTAGGCAATGTACAGTGGTCCTTTAGGCAGAGCTTTGGAACCAATGAACTGTCATCAAGGATAGACGAATACTGTCAAATATTGTGGTTATTGTCCTCATAGGCACACATGCAAAATTTTGAAGCATATAGAAAGCAACTTAACTCTTCAATAATCCCATGAAACATAGTCTTTGTATGCATCCATGCATACAGGTTTGCATGTATATATGTACGCATGTAATTATGTATATATGAATGCATGTATCTGTGTTGCCATGTATGTATGTGTGTATATAACAGATTACTGTTGCATTTGTTTGAAATGCTTTTTTGTGTATGGCTCTAGCTAGCCATCCAGTCATATTGTGATTAAACAATTAAGAATAAGTGCTAAATAATTGAAGTAAAATGACCCAATTCAGTTAGCAGATCAATTTTCCTCAGCGCTTTACATGTTAACTAAGAGCTCTGAAGCTTTTGTTGTTCATTGGCAGTCTTTGAAGCTCAAATGTCATAGTGTGTGTAGCATTTTACCAAACAGCTCTATCATTCATGATCATTTAGGCAAGTTCATATTTCCTTATTCATCCTTGTATTGTCCCATATCTAAATAATTAGGTAATTGCTACTTAGCCTTTAAGTACCTACTAATTGAAAGAAATAAATGATTGCAAACAGCTTTGTGTGCATTTGAACTATTAATCAAATGCAACTAACAAGCTAGCCCTAGAAAACCATGTTTGTGTCAAAGTGTTGAATACCATGTATTTGTGCATGGGTGTATATGAATACTATGAGTTGTGATTTGTACCATTTTGTAGCACTTACTATTACTTGTACAACCAAGCGATATGCAAGTTGTATTCATAGTTCATAGCATCCAGATACATTCAAGGGTAGATACAAATCAAGGTTGTTAGCATCCTGATAAGAAAGATGATGAGATACATCCAATTAATGTATGTCACAACATCTTATAAACAATAATTCCCATCAAACACAAATGAAACCTTCACAATTTAACAAAAACAATTTGAATAAACAATACTAAAAGTAGTTTAAAATACGAATTTATTATCAAAGTATACAATTGCCTTACAACACTATGAAACCCTAATTGGATTTCTTGTATCGGGCAGACTAAAAAGGAAGAAGCAATATTGCTTAACTGCTTTATGGCAACATTGTAATTTGGATCCTACAACATTTCTTGACATAGTTTTTAAAAACTCTAAGACATAAAAACAGTAACGACTACAGCTAGCAGAACTTTTATGCTTGCTGGTAGGGAAAAGGTTTCTATTGTATTCTTTATGTTCCCATTGTTTGCATTTATGCCTATGAGGACAACAACCATGACTTTTAACACAATCCCTCTATCCTTTATGCTTTCATGACAATGGAAAAGCTCAAAGCAACGCACTGTTGACTAATTTTTCAAAAGCTCTCATTATTGCACATGTTGACATAATTTTGGTTCCAAAGATGTCTTTATGGGAACACTTTGCAACAATTAGGAAAATTCAAAGTCTAGAGGGCTCATATAAATGAAGTAAAATGAACAAGAGGATTTCTGCATAATACCTATCAAACGCACATGAAACCTTTGCATTTCAGCAAGGAATTCGAATAAATAATACTAAAAGTAGTTTAATATACAGATTTATGCCTACGAGAACAACAACCATGACTTTGATGACAATGGAATAGCTAGAAGCAACACACTGTTAGCTCATATGCATGAAGTAAAAAAGTAGTTTAAAATACGAGTCTATGCTTATGAGGACAACAACCACAACTTTAAACAGAACTCCTCTACCCTTTATGTTTTGATGACAACGGAAAAGCTCAAAGCAATACCCTGTTTACTCGTAGTTCAAGTGCTGTCATTATTACATGTGTTTACTGAAACCTTTGCATTTCAACAAGAGGCTCGAATAAATAATACTAAAAGTGGCTTCAAATATGAATTTATAATTACAATATAACAATGTCTTCAAAGCACTATGAAACCTTCCTTGCATTGTTGTTTGCATGTGCCTGGTTTAAACATTTAATTATTGGTTCTTGATAATGGAATGAAATGAACTTGGACAAATGGAAATAGAATGACTGCATGGAATTGGAACATCAGTGTTTGCATGCGTTTACCATGATAGCAGATTTGCATGAGACTCCCTTTTCCATTATCAATTTTGTTCCCAATTTCATTCATGAAGAACTTTTTCAACTTCTAGATCCTGCTATTAGCCATCGCTTTGAACCATGGTTTCCATTTCTTTCATCAATGGATTCCATATCTTTGATCCATGAATAAATTCTTTAGCTTGTGCTTCCATGTATTCTATATCTTTGAGGATATTCTTCATTGATGAAATTGGGAATACAATTGATAATGGAAAAGAGAGTGTTGAGCATAGTTTGAAAGTTGGCGGCTAGAGGTACATAATCCATGGATACAGATTAAATGCATTAAAATATCAGGAAAATGTGAGCGTAATGCATAGATGCAAATTAAATACATTAAATGACATTTGGCTGAAGGTGAGTGCGCCGGAGTGGCTTGGTGAACATGCATAGACAGGATACTTCAGCCATTTAATATAGAGTTAAGTTACTTGCTATGCATCTTCATTACTTTGTGTGTGTTGTTTTTGTGTTCTGTAAGCCTGTGTTATGAAAACCTAGAATTTGTAGTTGCTTTGAGCTTTCTTGCTATGATGAAAGCATACAACAAAAAGGAATTTTGTGACCTATTATAGTTAATGTCCTCCCAAGCACACATGCAAAATATGGAAACATATAGAATTTGGTATGAACAATGTTGGAGGAATCACATGAACAATAGAACTATTCAACACTAAACTCTATGCTTGTAATAATTATTGGAAATGTTGTAAATGCCATAGATGAAATGAAATGAATAAAATTCTAGTTTCTGGTTTTCTTGAAATGCAATGAAAAAACTGCTGTAAAGCCATAGGACAAGGTTGTTTAACATATTGCCATTCCTGTATCTAATTTCTTTGGACACAAATGCTTAACATACTTGATTGCAATAGTAACGTGTCTACGAAAGTAGGACAATAGAGATCATAACTCAGTAGTTTTAGTGTGAGTGTATATGTATCCTGACACATATAAGCTTGATCTGGCATTCATGAATACAATTGCTATATACAGTGAAATAGCTAATTAGTATTACTATATGCAATATCCATATAACATAATAAATTGGTACAAGGCTAGACTGACAGATCCATAAGTAAATGGATGCATGTATATGCAGTTGCATACAGGAATACGTACAGGCTTAAATGTGTACATGGCCGCATGAAAATGTGCATATGTGCATATGGACATAGAGGCATATATACATGTAAATATGCATGCATGCAGCGGAAGCAACATATGGATTTGTGTATACAGGAGTGTGTGCTATACATTACAATGCATGATGGAAAAGTCGCTATAAAGTACAATGCATTAAAGTAGGTACAAGACTTGGTTACAGTAATAGCATAGAAAATGATAAAAGCTAAACGAAAATAACCATTTGTTCTCTCAAGTAACTTGTTAATGGGTGTAGATCCAGGTCTTTACAGTAATAGCATAAAAAATAGTAAAAGCTAAATGAAAATAACCATTTACTGTCTCAAGTAACTTGTTATTGATCCAGATCTTTCCTTGAAATACAAAGGATCCATCTGAGTCTTGTAGGTAATGTACAACTATCCTATAGAGAGAGCTTTGGAACCATTGAACTGTCATCAAGGATAGAGGAATACCGTCAAATATTATGGTTATTGTCGTCATAGGCACATGTCCAAAATATGGAAGCATATAGAAAACAAGTTAACTCTTCAATAATCCCATGAAACATAGTCTTTGTATGCATCCATGCATATAGGTTTGCATGTATATTACAAGCATCTTGCACTTGGCTCATGCAAATTAAGTCAATTCTATCATTAATCATAGTGATAGAAAACAAATGCTTGTTAGATGATCTCATTCTTTAAATCTTTCTTGCATTTCCTGGTTACATGTCCCTGGTTTAAACATTTAATTATTGGTTCTTGATAATGGAATGAAATGAACTTGGAAAAATGGAAATAAAATGGTCCCATGGAATTGGAACATCTATGTTTACATGGCTTTAGCATGATAACAGATTTGTGTGCATGAGACTTATTTGAAACTCAAATGTCATGCTGAATGTGACATTTCTTGTATGAAATAGACTTCAAAATGAAAAGTTACCTGTTCTGACCTCACTGTCCAGTGTTTTACTACAATGACACTCTGGAAATTACCAAATTATCACCTCAAATAACTCGTTTCTGGGTCTGGACTCTGCAACTATAACATATTCTACTCAGTCGCTAGAACTCTCCCTCAGAACACCGCTTACAGAAGACAAAAACAACACACGCAAAGTAATAGAAATGCATACCAAGTAACTTAACTATGCCTTTGCTTAAATTTATTCAATCAATTTATGCATTCGCATTTTCCCGAATTTTTAAAATGGAAATGATTTATAAAGTTACTTAGACGAATAGAAAAATAGATGAATGCTAATTTTCCAGTATATAAAATAGCTCTCCAAATTCAAACTGTACAAAAAAAAGGCAATATGTTAAATGGCGAAATGTCATTGGTCAATGCTGGCGGTTAAATGAATTCCGCGCGAATGCATAAGTATTTTTTCCTACCAGCAGGAACTAATAAAATCATTTCAACCAAATGCATAAGTATTCTTGCCTTCACGCTACAGGCTAATAAAATTGTCACAATAGAAAACAGTTTATCCAAGTGAGTGCTATTAGGTTTGTTATCTTGAATTTCAAACTCGTTTGACATTAATGCATTTTCTTTGCTAGTAGAATATGGAGATTCCTTTATTTAATGAGAGTCTGGAACAAGATGACATATACAAATAAATTTAAGCAAAGACATAGGCTAGAAAACTGACAGCTTTTACCAATAAAAAAGTGGATGTTTACAGTGACAGAGCAAACACACCTGCGCTCGTTGAATGAATACCAAGAAACAAGTTACTCAAGGCAACAAATTGCTAATTTTATTTATTTTGCTTCGTTCTATCCCAGAAGTACAAGTTGGGTTTCATAATGCATAAAAACACATTTGTGCAAACAACTGGCAAAATTATAATTGCAATTGATGACAGTGATAGTGTTATGGATACTAATAGTCCAAACATCAAAATACACCAGCTATAAATTGTGTACTTTCAGGCACTAGTTTTAATCAAAGTATGCATATGGATTCTGAATCAAACTCTCAAAATAAATGCACATATAAATGTGTCTTTTTCTTCATTTCATAATGTATCTATGTATGCATAAGTGCATTCATGCATATATCGATTTGTGCATATATCTTATAATCTCTTTATGCATCTGTCTATATATGTATGATTGTATCTATGGGTACATGTATACCTCGATTTATGTTTATATACACCTATGAGTTGCATAGACATATCCATGTATATATGCATCTATCAATAACTTGCATGGATACATGTATATATGCATCTATGGACTCATGCACACATGTATATATGACAGCTCATTGGTTCCAAAGCTCTCTCTATAGGACAGCTGTCCATTGCCTCCAAGACTCAGATGAATCCTTCGTATTTCAAGAAAAGATTCAAATGCATAACACTTTAAATGATCTAAACTATGATTTTATAAGAAAAGTATACAAATACATTGTAACAATGTAAAGCTTGACTTTCATTTAAAATGTACAGTCTCTATTCTCATAGTCCTTCAAGTTTCTTTAGGTCTGACTGCTACTTTGTTAATTGACTTTTATTGAAAGACTGCTTAGCAATTCAAACAGTCTCCCCTTTGGTCAGATGCCATTCAATGCATTTAATTTTTTATTCATACATTACGTACGTCTACCCGCCACCTTGATAAACTATGCCTTTGCTTAATTTTAATTAATCAATTTTTGCGCTCGTAGTTTCCTGATATTTTAATGCATTTAATCTGCATTCATGGATAACGTACCTCTAGCCGCCACCTTTTAAACTATGCCTCTACTTAAATTTATTTAATCAATTTATGCGTTTTCATTTTCTCGAATTTCTTAAAACGAAAATGATTTTTAAAGCTACTTGGACGAATAGAAAAATAGATAAATGCTAATTTGCCAATATATAAAATAGCTCTCCAAATTCAAATTATACAAAAAAATAAGTAATATGTTAAATTGCGAAATGTGATTGGTCAATGCTGGGAGTTAAATGCATTCCAAGTGGTTAAATCAATCTAAGTGGCTGATGAATTAATTGTGTTCCACAGTTGGTCATAGCCAATTATTGGAAAAGTTGTAAATGCCATTGATGAAATAATATGAATAAAATTCTAGTTTCTGGTCTACTTGAAATGCAATGACAAAACTACTATGAAGGCATAGGACAAGGTTGTGTAACATATTGCCATTTATCCAATTTCTTTGGACACAAATGCTTTATACATTTGATTGCAATAGTAACGTGTCTACGAAAATGGGACAATAGAGATCATAATTCAGTAGTTTTTAGCGTGAGTGCATATGTATCCTGATACATATAAGCTCAACCTGGCATTTACGAGAAAAGCTGCTATGTACAGTGAAAGAGCTTATTAGTATTGCTATATGCGATAGTCATATAACAAAGTAAATTGGTACAAGGCTAGAGTGCCACATCCAAAAAATACATGGGCGCATGTATATGCAATTGTATACAAGGATACGTAAAAGCTTAGATGAAAAGTTAATAATAGTTAATTATAAACCATCTTTGTACACCAAATCAATTAAACCAATCATGGTCATTCATATGCAAAAAAAACAAGGAACTTCTTGAAAAGGCTTTATAGACAAGAAAGCAAATGCAAGTGTAAATCGAAATTGCAAAATCTTTCGCAACATCTTCCTTTCTGTTCCTTATGCTACAAATAATCAATAGCCTATAGCTGTTCATATTGATTGTATCTCTTCGTGTATGTTGAAGCCATCTTCTTATTCTATTGCTTTCGCTATTATTTCATGAAACCTCAAATGTCATAGTATATGTGGCGTAACAGCTAATAAGCCCATCTCACATTTTTCTTATGACAATTTAATTTGTCTCATCTGTCCCTGAACCATTAATCAAAGTCAATTAATGAACAAGTCAATCTTACAGTTACCTTGTGAAAATTAAGTCAAATCTATCTTTTACTCACTAATGAAATTAACTAATCAGTTTAACAAGATAGCTTTCAAACAAGTTAGGTCAATAATGAATCAAGCTATTTGACTGATGAGTCAATTGAGTTCACTAGTTAGTCATAGTAGTAGCAAACAAATCCTTGTTGGATGATGTCATTGTTGAATTTTCTTGTGTGTCCCTATCTGCACTTTTGCTATAGCTTGAAGAAATGATGCTTCATGATTCAAGTATTGAGTGTAATTGGAAACCTTTGTTGACTTACATTCATTGATATAAATCTGTTTGGAAACCATAGTTACAGGGGTTCTTTAAGCTCGATGCAAAACATCAATATAGTTAAAAAATAAAATGCATAGCAAAAGCCTGTAGGGAGCCATGTTTACACTTGTGAATTAAAAAATTATAGAAAAAGCAATTTGCATTTAAAGAAACAAAAGTTCTTACTTGCATTGTTTTCTCAGACAAATGAATCTACATAAGAATTTTCTTTTTCTTTTTATGAATAGCATAGTATATGTCACTCACTGTACTCATTTGTCTGATTTGTCCTTGTGACAGGGATCAATGCTTTGAACTCTATTTAAACAATCACGCACAAACTACACTAGGAAAAATTGCTTGTCCCTATCACTATTTGTACATTTTCTACAAGTATACTTGATCATTTGATAGCAGATTACAAGGTCAGTTTTCCAAATTGTCCTTTTGCTTTTCTTGAAATGCAATTGAAATCTTCAATATAATAACTGCATAAAGTTGTTTTCCATGTATTCATT
Source organism: Sequoia sempervirens (assembly GCA_007258455.2). Taxonomy (NCBI): domain Eukaryota; kingdom Viridiplantae; phylum Streptophyta; class Pinopsida; order Cupressales; family Cupressaceae; genus Sequoia; species Sequoia sempervirens. The sequence goes on along the minus strand of VDFB02281492.1, from coordinate 346,098,260 downwards.
TTGTTATATTGTATTCCTCATTTCTTTGAACATAAATGATTTAGAGAACTGTTTCCAAATATACACACAAGAAAATGCATTATCCACAATTGCAATAGTAATTTGTCTTTGAGCAATAGAACAGGTTTTGCTTATGTGTTAATATGTTATACTTCCTCTATACAATATCCATAGAATAGAATGAACTGCATGCATGCAATTTTTAACCCTTGGGTTACACGGAAAAACAAAGAAAATAATAGACGTTGACACCTATGAATTAACAAAGCACCCCCAAATATCAAACATTGACTATGTGCGTAAGAGAGAGGGACTTTGTAGATTGAGTGCTTTTGCATACAATGTTGGTGATTGTTTGTTTGACTCATTACAACCATTGCTTAAGAACCATCACACGTTGATTCAATTATGAAATGGAGCTATAGATTACTTCTTGTACTGCCTTCAAAACAAGGACAAACAAGCAATAATATCACATAACTATGAACTAGACCCTGATACTCTATATACATTGCACAAAATACATGATCCACAAACACACTCCCGCAGAATGCGATTATCTGTAAAGCCACAAGCAAATTGCACAAAGTGTTGATTGTGCGGTGACCTTTCTTGCATTGACTGGATATCCAAATGGTTGAAGATACAAATATCCCTTTGGTCAAGGACAACAGCAAGAAGGTGCTTACAGCTCAATAGTTCTGATTACACAGAATAAGTCTCTATACTATTTCATGACATGAATTCTTTAAGTGGACACTTTGAACCATTGCTAGAAATTGAAACACAAAACAAAACTTCGAAACACTCCATAAGTTCACATGAGATTAAAAAATTGTGCCCAAGGTATCCTCAAATACCAAACATTGACAATGCCCTTAGAGCTGAAGGCCTTTATAGATTAAGCACATTTGCATATAATGTTGTGATTGTTTGTTTGATTCGCTTCAAGTGCTACTTAACAACCAGAACATCTCAAGTCAATTATGCAATGGAGCTATAGATTATTCCTTGGCTTGCTTCAAAAAAAAGGACAAAGAAGCAATTAAATCATATAGCAATGGACTAAATCCTGGTGCTCTATATACATTGCACAAAGTACATGATCAAGAAACATACTTGTGCAAGATGCAATTGTCTAGAAGTGCATGCATAGAACAAAGCAAATGTGGATTGTGGGGTGACATGTATTCAAAAAGCAAAAGCACAAAAAAAATGCTTCATAGTTATATGCAACAGAACAACATACAATTTATGTTGAACCAACAACACAACATAGGCAACTCAGTCATTGATCACATTTGGTCCAACATGGCTACAAATATATGCTCTACCTATATATTACAAGCATATTGGACTGATTACAATCCAATTTCCCAAAAATTGCATGTCGCACAATAGAAAAATTCAGCTTTATAGAACTTATAGCCTTATATCACCTTTGTGCATTGCAATGTCTTTTCCAATGCTATATCCATTATTTGCAGGAGATCTATAGATGAAACTAAAAGGCAGTCAAAGCAAATACAAACTGCACAAGAAGAATCAGCACAATGGTAAAGTGCTCATAGTATTATCCCTTCATACTCATTCGCCCAAATCACAAATATTCAAATAACATTGTTCCAATTCTTTGCAGGATACCAAAAGATGTATCAAAAAGACAAGCCAAGCAGGTGCAAATTGCACAACAAGCATCAGCACAACGGTAAAGTACTTCATTCTATAATGTACTACCATTTTCCCAAGTTGCTAATATAGAATTATCATTTTATTGACATTATCCTTCTTCCTTGTAGAATGAGAGTCAAGAAACCTAGAATAGTTTCAATTGAACAACTAAATGGAAAAAGAGCTGGAGGCACCTTCCAGGGTGATGTCCTTGTTGTCTACAAAGCAACATTGGAAAAGGCCAACAAAACACGAGAAATGCTACGTGCTCATCTGACAGATCACAAATCAGAAATGACAACCACGTTAAATGTTAGTGGAGACCTCCTGTATCAACATGAGCCTAAAATAGTCCTGGGATCAGCTATTTCAATATTAGATTTCCAAATTGCACCTAGGATAGATTATAACAGAGGTGACTGTGATTGCATTTTGATTTTAGCAGCCATAAGTAGCACTGAAAACATTCCTCGCCTCTGTCAACAGTACAAATTCATCCCAAGTACAACTATCAGCCAATTGTTAGCAACTACAAATGAGTACCCAGTTGGCACAATTGCTATGCTGGTAGTTGGTGCTACGAAAATGCGTACACAATTTGCAATTAAGTCATTCATATGTAAACTTTTTTTCTTTTGAACCAGTACCTCAAAATCACTATCCATAGAAACTATGTTTCTAATACATAGTATTTTGTTGGCTTTATAGGAAACTAGGAATAGAGGAGCACAGATTTACATTGTTCAGACTTTTACTTTTTCACCTTTCCATGCTCCAAGACATTTCGCTGGTTCTCACATGTTAAAGACATCTTTGGTTTTAAAATACTCTACTGTTATTATATGTCATGCCCCAAAATTTTCACTCGAAATTGTAACAATTTTTTTTTTTTTAAAACTATTACTTAAGGTAATTAACACCCTTAAGTGTTTAAGGCCTAACATGAAACAAGATATAAGTTGTACATCTTCAAGAAGACAATTCACGGATTTAAAATTAGAGACATTCATTTAAGCAGATATGCTCCCCTTCAAATGCTCTAGAATCATGAGTCTTGGATTGGATAATTTAACTTTCTAATCCCTAATAAGGAGTCATAAGTATATATTTGTGTAGATACCACTTCTTGTAATTTATTAATATACCTAGGCTATCATTTTGAGATGATGGTTTAATAAAGGTATGGTACCTATGAGCTAGACATTACCCTTAGCCAACATTTTATCATATACACGGCTACCCACAACTGGTTAGGCTTACAGGAGTTAGGAATTTATTAAACAATATCTCGAGTGGTTAAGTGGTATGTACACCTTCCAATTTACCGAGTTGCTTATACAATACTCTCCTGAATTTGGTGCTAATACAAGTGGTTTAAAAATAAAATTTAATTGTGAGTAAGCCTCTTGCTTGGAACTTAACTAATTAAGTTAATTACCACACAATTTGGTTTAATTGGGCATACTAATTATTTAAATTGTTAATCCCTTGATATGGACACATTATTTCCCACATGTATAATCTCAAAAATATTAGTCTTCCTTTGTTTAATACATGCCTATAATTTTCATTAAGAAAAACCAAACAATTTTTTTATTTTTTAATTGTACTTAAATCTAAGTTCAAATGTTCCATATGAATATTATTTTATTGTCCATGTATAAAATACTATATAAATATTTAAATTTACGTTTAACTATTATTTATTTAATTAATTATTTTATTTCATACTAACATATTATAACATTACTTATGAAAACTCATAATTAATAATTCTTTTACATATAAATGTAATATATGCTTATATATATATTACCTTTAAATACTGATTTTCACTTTACATGAGGAAATCATAATCAATTTTATTAACCCAGCTCTCCACATTTAAATTAGATACAATGGTTATTTAAATTCTAAAAGATGAATACATTTATTTTTAGACTAAAGAAGAATTAAATATTCCTTACTACTTTTCAACTAAGAGAGGAAATTGGTTTTCTTTTATCATTGTAGTTTCTTTTAAAGAATAAGAGAATAAAGGGATACGTAGGGTACTACTCTTAGAACTTTTTAACATAACTGAAAATAAAGAGAACGAACTTCATCACTGTTTCTTTTTTTTTTAACATTCTTCCATTTTATATTTACTATGTTTTTTAAGCACTCGTTCTTTCCTAAATACGTGCCCATCTATTCAAATAGGTTTAATAAAAAGAGAACCATTCAATGCGAAAGACTCAGAAACTGCTGCACCTACTGTCAGAGCTTGAATATTTAGGATATGATGTTTGATTAGTTTCCTACAGGTGGTATTATGACGTTTTAGACAGTATCCCTTATTATTTGATAATGAACTTGCAATTCACGTAATTCCATGCCAATGCAACTTACTTAACAGCCAATGCAGCTTATTATTTGATAATGACAGAGCAGTGGGTCACTGAAAATTTACTAGAGTCATAGTACCATTGCATTTACTGCAGCCACTTACCTTCCTACTTGTACTACTTAGACCAGGATGTTGCGTCTCAAGGCTAGCCAAATATAGGGTTCATGCATCCGCTGATTGACAAGTCTAGGACCATAGCTCCTGCCATACTCATCCTAATCTGTCAGATCAAGCTTGCTAGGGGAGCCGGCTAACATTATGGTAATCCTCCAAAATTTGCAACAATATCGATTCTCGGTGCTAGTAATAATACTATGTTATACAAAGAATGATGGCATTCATCGCTTGAGCCAACTCTCGTGATAAGAAGTCAAATGTATTTTTTTTTATTTAACGTTAATAACATAATGAGACATAAATTTTTTTGAATCATTTTACATAAGTTGATAATTTTCCAAATAGTAGCTATTTATATATATCAAGTCATTTAAAAACCTCAGGCTGGAACTGAAACATGTCAGACTCTATTTTCAAGGCTCCTTCAATACCTACAACAATGGCCACCTACGGGTGAGGAATACGAATTTCTAATTAGTTCTGTAATAAAGATGGGCGGTGGAGTTCATTAGTTGGGAATTCCTTCTTCCTCTAACAATACGTGACTGTTGTGCTAGGAGTTGTTGGATGTTGTACCTAATCACTCAAATTGAAAGATATTTCCTGCGTATGAGTACCTACTATGAGCAGCAGAAATTTAATGGGGAGAAATACTGGCCAGATTCACCCATTCGAATTATTGAGTATGGCATAATGTGACTGACAAAAAAAAAAAGTAATGGTAACTGCAGGAGGAAAGATAAACTATTCTCAAGACAGGGCCATGCCTTCAACGAAATAAATTCACCACCAGCTCTACTGACTGAAGATCAAACATTAAGGGAGTCATTCTCTGAGAACTCCTCTTTTTCTTTATTTTTATTTTCCATTCTTATGCACACAGATATGAGGATAGGAAACGAAGCTTCTACTAGAAGGGGGAATTTATAGAGCAACTCCAATTTTTTTTTTTCACATGATAGCATTACAAATGCTGTCTATTTTACATAATATTTTTCTTTACTGGTGCAGATCTAATTTACTCATCTATAGAGATAGCTATTGCAGAGATTGATTTACTCCCAGATTTTGTTTTATACTATCTAGAAATCAACATTTTCTTATATTCATCATTGCTATTCCCTATTCATTTTACACACCAAAGAATTATTGTTTATTCTATAGATAGAAATTGCTAAGTTGCTAAGGTAGGAATCTATAGTTCAACTATCTTCTCAACAACGAAATTTATTCTTTAGTATAATTATCTTGTTTCAATCTTACTTGTGCCATTCTTAGTTGTAGTTATTTTTATTTTAGGTAGAACACCCATGGCTATAATCACATCGTCCAAAAACAATATTCCTGAATATCTGCTCTTTTTATATATTACATGTACATCCATTTTACACAGTCCTAAACTACCCAAGCAAGCCTCTTCATGGAATTTTAAAGAATTATAGATACTGGAAAGTATTTAATGTTGAGTTGATGAGAAATATCTTATATACACTATTAGCTGTAAATACCATTTTTATGGGTCAAAAGAGAAAATGTGCAAATATTTGATTAATCTTGTTTAATCATTCACAAAAGGACCTCAAAACCCAGGCTACACCTTAAAGAAAATGCTACATGTTTATCGTTATATCTTTAGCAAGAAAGTTAACATATTCACTTTAAACTTTAACTTTGTTTTTCAAGAGCCCACTTTTGTTAACATAGTTTTATTATACTTTTCCATCTAAACAACATAAAACATTTTCTTCTACAATAAGAATTCAAAATCCATCATTTTCATTATGAAGAAGAAAACAACTCTTTCATTTTTCAGCAAGGTTACAAGTGGAACCCACAAAAAGTGAACTGTAACATCTTTGTCTTATTAACTTGTAAGAAATGCATACCAATGAATGATGCTTTATCTAATCCATATTTTCCTCCTAATAAAATACTAGTTTACAATATTGCAGCAATATCTAAGAGCATACTGAATGACTCATAATTTAACTAAGCTTGCTCCTTTCATCCTTTCATTGGACCAATATGCAACCCATCTTTTAAACTTGCAATAATACCAATATTATATAAACAAGATAAGCTATAACTCTATATGCAAAAGAATTTTAGGTCTTCTCTTTTCCATTCTCATCCATATTACATTCAAACACCATATTTCTGGATTACAAACAAATTTAAGGGGAATACAATGAAGGACACACAACTGATTGGGACTTGCTCTCCACCCTTCCGTAATGGCGTCATGGAGCCTCATGGGCTCTGGCCATACCCCCGAGCAAGAAATTAGTTTCAACCCCAATATGATGAATGGGATCCTCTCAAACTTTTACAAAGTAAAGAAAATAGCACAACATTCATGTTACACACCTATAGAACTTTCACCCTCCATATTCAATGACATTCCAAACAAATATATCACTCTCTTGCTATAACTAAACAAGGAAAAATGGAAATAGTAAGACTTATCTCTTTTCTTTAGGCATTGGACTTCAAGTCTTTTATCCCACCTTCCTCAAAACCATCTGAAACTCTCTCCTCCCAACATGGATTTTTTTCTCTTCTCATCCTTTCTACCATCTTCTACAAGTTCTCCATGAGGAGAAGTGGGCAATGCCCATATCTTCCATCTCTTGAGATATATAGGGATCTCCAAACCTACACTCTTTCCCACAAGTGCTCACACATGTGTGAGTCTTGTGCCTATTCCAAGAACTTTTGGGGAGTGGGGGAGGTTGAGAGTGACAAGACACTCTTCCCAAGCCCCAACACTTTTTGAATTCGTCACATTCATGAATGTGGACTTTTGAGGGGTCTTTTCACACTCCAAGGACAAGTTCACATGTCAAAAAGGTTCCAAACCCATAGGTATAGGTCCTAGGGGTCTACTCTTGTTCAAAAACCAAGGAAATTGACTCAATAATCCCTTTTCAAAACCTACACAAGAATCCATACGAATTTTGATCCTAAGCAAGGGTTCCAACCCCAACCAAACTCACATATCAAGTCCTACAATTAGATTCTACTCAATCACCCAACCAATAATAAAACCGCAACCCTTCCAAGTCAAAAAGGGCTACACTTAGAACTTCCCAAGGATGTATTTGATTTGATTCCAAGATTTATCTATCCTCCTATTTGCATATTTAATTCCTCTTAATCTTTCAACATATTAACTTTAAATCTTCAAGATGTCTTTTGATTTTCTCTCAATGGTCCTCCCTTCTCATGCTAACACTGTTACCTTCCTGCACATTACCAACATGATCATAAGTAACATTTTATATCACATTAATCTATTAGGTGAATCTTCTAAACTTTAACCATATAATAATCCATTTAAATTTCAATCTACATTGCATAGTATACTAGTGTATTCCACCTTCAAGGTGGTGACAATAGAACATAATGTCAAAATGAAATTACAAGTATTTTGCTAAAAGATCACCTTATTTATCATTCACCATATATCTAATCATAAATTTAAGAAATTCATGTCACAAATTATGTTTAGCATTAATCACTTGTGAAACGGGGTCTTACATTATACATTTAGATACTTCTATAGGTTACTATGTTAAAGACTTCTAGAATATGCACATTTGAAACTCTAATTTTGTTTTTCTACCTATGAAGACAATGGTTCTCAATGTACATCTGACATATATGTTCAATAATTATTATCCCTCCATGCATAATGCCATTCAAACTATATAGTTTAAATGTTCCCTTTTGCATTCTGTCCTTCCTAGCTTTTCCAATATTTGCTTTCTGATTCTTACGCTTTCAAGAATTTATGGTGACCAATTAGAAGTTGTTATGGTTGTACACTCTAGGCCCATTAACAAGTTACTTGGGACAGCAAATGGTTATTTTCCTTTGGCTTTTTCCATTTTTTGGTTGTTACTGCAACCAAGTCTCACCCCTGCTTTTATGCATTGTACTTTATAGTCACTTTTCCATCATGCATTCTAATGTATAGAGTACACTCCTGTATACACAAATCCATACGTTGCTTTTGTTGCATATATGCGTATTCACATGTATATATGCTTCTATGTCCATATGCACATATGCACATATTCGTGTGTCCATGTATTCATCTATGCTTTTACATATCCCTGTATGCAACTGCGTATACATGTTCCCATGTATTTATGGATCTGTCCCTCTAGCATTGTACCAATTTATTGTTTTATATGGATAATGCATATAGCTATACTAATTAACTGTTTGACTGTGCACAGTAACTGTTTTCATGAATGCCACATAAGCTTATGTGTATCAGGATACATATATACTCACACTAAAAACTACTGATTTATGATCTCTATTGTCCGATTTTTCGTAGACATGTTACTATTGCAATCAAGTGTGTAAAGCATTTGTGTTCAAAGAAATTAGATACAAGAATGGAAATATGTTACACAGCCTTGTCTTATGCCTTTATAGCAGTTTTTTCATTGCATTTCAAGAATACCAGGAACTAGAATTTTATTCATATTATTTCATCTATGGCATTTACAACTTTTCCAATAATTATTACAAGCATAGAGTTCAGTGTTGAATAGTTTTGTCGTTCATGTGATGCCTACAACATTGTTCATGCCAAATTGTATTATCTGACAAACTTAACACGCAAAAACCAAAGTGTCCATTGTGAACACTTGTTGCATTCCATGGGATCACATTTCTTTGACAAGTTTTTTTGTACAGTTCGCTTCCCTTCTATACATTTCCATATTTTGCAAATGTGCCTATGAGCACATTAACTACAACAGGTGACAAAATTCCTTTATCCTGTATGCTTTCATCATAGCAAACAAGCTCAAAGCAATTGCAAATTCTAGGTTTTGTGGGAAAATGCATAGGCCAATTAAAAAAACATTCGAGGGAAAGAGCTTTTGATTTTAAATCCATATGCAAACTTTGATTCAAACTAGTGGATGAAGATACATAATCCACTGATGCAATCTCAATGCTTTGAATGGCATCTAGCTAGAGGGAGCGTTGTTTGCATTGCTAGTTACTCTTTCAATATATAACAAGGTTCAAGGAAAAAGCTCTGATTACCATTCATGTTGACATAATTCTCGTTCCAAACCTCTCTTTATGAGATTGCTTTGCAGTAATAAAAAAAATACAAACTTTACAAGCCTCACATGCAACCATGCATCTCATTTGCACATACACTTCTAGATGCATCCATCTATACTGCAATACATGTACCTTTCTGCACATGTAGCCATGGATATAAGTATCTATGCAACACACACAAAGTAACAGAAATGCATACCAAGTAACTCAACTCTATATTAAATGACCAGAGCACCCTGGCTACGCGTGGCCTCCAAGCGACTCCACCACCTTCACCCCGAGCCAGATGTCATTCAATGCATTTAATTCTTATTCATGCATCACGTACATCTCCCTGCCATAATCAATTTATGCATTTGCATTTTCCCAAATTTTTAAAAGGGAAATGATTTATAAAGCTACTCGGACGAATAGAAAAATAGATAAATGCTAGTTTTCCAATATATAAAATAGCTCTCCAAATTCAAACTATACAAAAAATTAGGCAATATGTTAAATGGTGAAATGTGATTCGTTCATGCTGCTGGTTAAATGCATTCTGGGCGAATGCATAAGTATACTTTTGATACATGTATATTTAAGCATTTTTGTATTTAGCTATGCATCTATCTATCTATCTATGCAACTATGTTTCTATGTATTCATCTACCTATAGATGCATCTACGCTATTATGTATGTCATCCTATGTGCAAATGTATACATGCATTTATCCATATATGTGTCAATGTATCTATGAATACATCTATCCATAGATACATGTATCTACACATCTATGGATACCATGATAGATGTCCACATCCATGTATATGAGGATACATGTATCAAGTAGCTTGGTTCCAGGTCTTCACTCTATAGCAACATCATCTCATGTGACTGCACAGATCCACATAATAACAAAAATGAAATGGTCAGAGTAGTCACAATGCATGTCTTCTCACATAAATCTATATTACATGATAAATCCACATTCTGTTTAATGCATTTACTTTGAATCATAACCAACAAAAGAGCTAAATACTACTTTCCAGATTTAAAAAAAAACAATTTTGGAAACATCAACCTCCTGAATTAAATACCAATAGGCACAAAGTCATCATATTACTCTAACTAGATGACTATGAACAACATGTTACCTATGCAATCTAAATTCTAGAGATTCATACCATCCTTATGCACCTCTGCACAAATACATACTGTCTAACATATATACATAATTACATGCACACATATAACTACAGTTTACAGAACCAGAAACCAGTTACTTGAGGCAATAAATACTTTCTTTCCTCAGTTTTCTTTTACTTTGCAGGTTTAAAGCACACAGTGACATTAGCAATGTGAGCAAATACACTTTCTTACCTCAGTTTTCTTTTACTTGCTCATTCCTTCCAAAGCTCTCTTTATAGCACAGTTGTCCATTGCCTCCAAGTCTCAGATGAATCCTTGGTCTTTCAAGAAAAGATTCAATTGAATAACACTAAAAATGATATAAACTATGATTTTATATTCAAAGTATCCAAATGCACTGCAGCAATCGGAAACCCAACTTCCATTTAATATGTATAATGACAATAAACAGAATGAAAAATCCATTTGCTTCAAAGTTTTGAAAGCAATTTCAAGAGATTGTCTGGCCATTGTCCAAAATATAGTTTTCTATTACCATAGTCCTTGAATCTTCTTTAGGTCTGACTCCTACTTTGTTAATTCATTCTCATTGAAAAGTCAAAATGTGCAATGTTCCCAAGGATAATTATACTTCTTTATCTCTTTTAATTGTTATATATTCAAAGAATAATTAGCAATCTAAACAGCCTCCTGTTTAGTCAGATGCAATTCAACGCATTAATTTTGTATCAATGAACTATGTACTTTCAACCACTAGTTTTAATCGAAGTATGCATATGGATTCAGAATCAAACTCTCAAAATAAATGCATAAATAAATGTGTCTTTTTCTTCATTACATAATGTATCTATGTATCCATAGGTGCAATCATGCATATATCGATTTATGCATATATCTTGTTGTCTCTTTATGCATCTGTCTATATATGTATGCCTGTATGTATGGATACATGTATACCTTCATTTATGTATATATGGGCCTATGAATTGCATACACACATCCATGTATATATGCATCTATCAATAATTTGCATGGATACATGTATATATGCATCTATCGACTCATGCACTCATGTAAATATGACAGCTCATTGGTTCCAAAGCCCTCTTTATAGGACAGTTGTACATTACCTGCAAGACTGAGATGAATCCTTTGTATTTCAAGAAAAGATTCGAATGGATAACACTTAAAATGATCTAAACTATGATTTTATAATCAAAGTATACAAATACATTGTAACAATAATGATTTATGTATCTATGTATCCATAGATGCAACCATGCATATAACGATCTATGCATATCTTGCCATCTCTACATGCATCTGTCTATATATGTATGACTGTATCTATGAGTGCATGCATACATTGATTTATGCATATATGCACCTATGAATTATATATATCCTGTTATGTCAATGCATTTAATTTGCATATATGACTTCATTCATATTTGCATATGTATATGAATACATTCTTCCATGTAGCATATGCATTTGTACATATATCCAAATATGCATACATCCATGTATACATGTGTTCATATGTCCATTTCTTCAACTAGTGATGTTCTCTGTGTTTACATGTGTCTGTTCATGCATCTATGCATATACCTATCATTAGCTCTATGTTTTAATTCCTCCATGTATTTAATGTTCTCCACTCCATCAGTATTTACATGTTCTCTATTTTTATGTTCTTCCATATTTATTTTTTCCATATTATACGCATAAGAACTTCCACTTTGCCTTTTTTTTTGACTGTTGTATTCATAAATATCATTATATTTTTATATCCACTCTTCTATTGTTGCATTTCGAGGAAGCTCAAGGATCTCACTACCTTGTTTAATATGAAGGAGAGTGAGAAATGCAACATGCGCCTTTTTACTGTGTTTATATTGACAGTCTCAGCCCTATGATGATTTTTAAAAGCATAACCAATACCAAACTAGACATTCTTCCACCCCTTGTTGCAAGAAACAATAACTTCATACCCTATTGATTCCATTTATTTCCATTTCCACCCTTCCACATCCTTTCTTCTCAAATCAAATACATTTCAAAATCCAATTATTTGCTTGTGTTGCCTCATACCAATGTGTTGCGTACCTTTTTTCACTAAATCCAGTTCCCGCATTGAAATTTTCATTTGTTCCATTTAATTGTAAGCATATAACTTGCAAACGATAAATTCATACGATTTACATTCGCATTCATTCTCATATCCACTATCCCATATCCTTGTCTCCCATGTTAAATACTTTTCATAACTTATTCATACACCTTATTTGCATCTCATCTTTTTCTCAATTCACTCTCTTTCTTCCACTTCCATAACTCATTCTTCTTTCTAACATTTACATATCTTTATCTATCTACACCTCAAATATACCCTCATCCATCACAACAAAATTCACACCATACCAAGCAAAGAAAAAGATGACGAAAATATTAAGGTTATGCAAATAATCACTGAGGGCTTCAAAAATCACACTCATAACATATAGTTGTATTCAATAGTTATTTTCATCATGCCTTTTTTGAACCTTGTTTATTATAGATCCCTGTAAGCATGTTTAACAGTTTCTTCAAGCCTATTATGTGTAATCAGATTTAACAAATATTTACATGTTTCCTTGCATTCATATGGATCATTAGGTATCCTTTATCCAGTTGCTCAAAAAACAATATTCTATATGTTCCAAATGCAAATTGTCCCCATAATTTCTCGCTTTATGCACACATGCATTTATAGATTGTTCTTTGTACACCAAATTACATGGACACATCTATACATCCATCCATGTACAAATGTTTACAAGGATCCAAATATTTATGCATTTCCTCTGATATATGGTTTCCTAGTATATAATTTGTTTTCCCTGTTTTCCTTTCTCTTCCTTGTGCAAATGCTACTTGAGCATCACTATGCTTTTACAGATTTGTATTCCTACTTGATTTTACTGTTTTACATTCAAATTTCTTGTTCACATGTCATGTATGCTTTTTACTCTTTGCATTTTGTGCACATGGATACATGCATACATGTTTACCTTGAGCATTGTTACAAATGTTTAAGATTATTTCCATTGAATACTTCAAACAAAATAATAATACATTTTCGCTTTCTCAATAAGTTCATCAAGGAAATTTGTAACTGCAAATGTAGAAATGCACCCATGTAAAGGTACTAATACTATATTTTTATATCTATTCATCTATTGTCACATTTCAAGGAGGCTCAAGGATCTTGTAACTTTGTTTAGTCCAAAGGAGAGTGCGAAATGAGACACCAGTCTTTCTTTTGTATTTTTATTCAGACACAGCCCTATGATGATTTTAAAAAGCATAACCAACAACAAAATACACATTCCAACACCCTTGCTTGGAACAAAAGTTGATTTCATACCCTATCGAATCCACTCATTTCCATTTCCACCTGTGCACATCATTTCTACTTAAATCAAATACATTTCAAAATACATTTATATGCTTCTCTAGCATCACACCAATGTCTTGCATTCCTTTTTTTTCCTCAATCCAATTCATCGATTCAAATTTTCTTAACTTGCATTTAATTTTAAGCATATAGCTCAAAAATGATAAATTCATATAATTTAGATTCCATTCATTCTCACATCCAATTCACATATCGTTCCTTCGCATATCTAATACTTTCCACAGGGCATTCATATACCTTGCTTGCATCACATCACTCTCTCAATTCCTTCTCTTTCTTGCATGTACATCACTCATACTTCTTTACCACCCTTACATATCTTTATCTATCTATAGCTCAAATATACCTTCATCCAGTAGAACAGAGTTCACACCATACCAAAGGAAAAATTGGAAAAAATATCAAGGTTATGCAATTAAACACTGAGGGCTTTCAAAATAACTATGAGAACATAGACTTGTATTTATGACTTCCTTTGAAAACATTTTATACTATACCCATGCATTCATGCACTATTGCATTTCCTTATTACACTTGGTCAGACAACAATAATGTATGATTCTTTTGTTTTGATCATAAATGTTCTTTTCATATATGTCAAATGCAAATTGTTCCACACATTTTCTAGCTTTCTCCACATAGGCATATATACATTCTTGTTTAGTTACCAACTTCCATGGACACATGTACACATAGATGCATGCATTAATGTTTACCTTCATCCATACATTTAAGCATTGCTTTGATATATGCATTGCTAATAAATAGTTAATTTTCCCTGTCTTCTTTCATTTCATACTACAAATGTAAATTGAGTCTCATTGTTAAAATATAGTTGTTTCCTAAATGTTTTCCATAATGTTTTCCTACTTCTTCTTTAACCTGTAACTTGTTTCTAACATCTCTAGCTTTATGGATGTAGGCATATATACATTCTTCTTAACATATCAAGTTAAATGGACACATGTACATATCTGTGCATGCATATGTCTTTACATGGATCCATATTTTAATGCTTTCCTTTCATATATGCACTGATACTAACTAGTTTATTTATCTTGTTTTCTTTCATTTAATACTGTAAATGCAATTTCAGTTTCACCATGCTTTCAGGATTGCTTTGGTGTCGTCGATGCTTTTCACTCTTTTGTGCATTCCACGCACATTCCTAAATGTCTACATGTCTCCATGTTTACTTAATGCTTCACGCATTGTTTCAAACATTGTAAGAATATTGTACTACAGATTATTATAATAATTTAATGTTTGCATGCCAACTGCTACAAACATGTTTATTATTTTACTGTATCTACATTTTATCTTACCTAATAAAATTCTTTATATCTTTCCAAATTATTTTTTAATTTGTAATTCATTAACAACATTCAGATCTAATTTCTAAAAAAATCAATACCTTTGTATAGTTTCATCCAATATTTTTTCATAATATTTATTTCATTTATTACATTTTCATAAGTTAAACTATTACATTTTATGTTATTTATACACAAATTTACTCTTAGATAGTAAGGTTCTTTATTATATTTTTCCAAATTACTTATTGTTTATTATATCAACACAAATTTTTATTCATATTACATAAACAATATTAAAATCTTATTTATAATAAAATCAATAGCTTTCTAGTCATTCATCTAACAATTTAATGTAATATAATTACATTGTTCTATACACGAAAATATGTTATCATATTAAATACACATGATTTAAATCTTATTTATAATAAAATCAATAGCTTTATATATTACTAATCTTTACACTATATTAAAAAAAAAAACATTCATTAATGTTACAAAAGTTTATACTCAAATTAGCTACCCCTATCAATCTTCTGCCTAATACTACTGTTCCTATTAGCACTTGCATATTGTAATATGATAAACTAAAATAACTCAATTACAAATATCTCTACATCAAAACTTTGTTCCATTTAAAATAACTAATGAATTTCTCAATCAACAGGTTCTCTAAAAAAAATATATTGCACTAGTCATAAATAGTTTATTTCTCCTACTCTCTTTCATTTAATACTATAGATGTGAACTACGTCTCCTCTTGCTTTAAGACTCCTTCACATGCCAAATATGCATCTCACACTTTTGTGCATTGTCCACATGTGCATACATGTATTCGTATATGTCTCATGCATAACAAATGTTTCCGATAGTTTGCATTACTAATGTTTCTGATTGTTTGCATTGCAAATGTTTCTGATTGTTTCTATACAAAACCCCATGTATTCATGATACCCATAAACAAAAAAAATCCTTGCATCCATCCACAAGTTTTTCCATTTCACATGTCCCCATGGACCACATTCCCCATGCATTCTACACATTTTAAATATATTTATATTCCAATTTCCTCTCTCCAAACTTTCTGTAACTCATAGCTACATGACTTTTACCTCTCGGCAGGAACTCGACGCTTGCGTCACTTGTTTAATATCAAAATAATATTTCTAATAAAAATCCCACAAGTAACTTTGTCATATTATATATCTCTTCTCTTAAAATATTCTAAGTGGGAAAATTTTTATTCATAACTAAAATATATGACCACTTGGAATACATCCAAACAAAACGTATAAATATGAATGTTTTTCTCAATGGATATCAACTTCGTGAAATATTGTGCAAGTTTTTAAAGCATGGAATATTTAATGGGTGTGTTTTATATTGAAGTCGACAAGTTGAGAAGACTAGATAAAAAGCCGACCTCCATAAATTTAAAATTCTTAAATGTTAAGATAAACATATTAGTATAGGAAGTGTAAAATCTAACCTTGTGAAATGAAAATGTGGATGTGGAAAAATTTAAGGAACAAAAATATTATTATGAAATTGAAAATAACATTAAAAAATTATAATATAAGATATGTTTAGGCTAAAGTTTAACTTACAGCAAGATTTATGATTTTTAGAAATATTTTATAATTTTATAATATAAATGTTTATTATTATGGGTAATTGTAAAGAAATAATGTAACGATTAAGTAAATTTGGTGTTTAATTAATTATAAGATAATTAATAAATAATAGAAGTTTAATTAATAAAAAAGTTAGAACAATAAATGTAAGAGAAAGTTATAGTAACTATATGTTTGGTTTTATGTTGATTTGTAGTTATTAATGATAAATATTTTGTTGTATGTTGTGTCTGTAGCCATCTAAATTAGCCAACATCACATTTCATCGTGTTAGAGTAAAGTAATTAATTAACTTTATTCTCCTCTCAAGACTTCTCTTTATGCACATTTATTAGTCATTTAATAATTAATATTAATTATTAAATGCACTCACCTTAGGGTTAGGTTTTCCTTTTGGTGTTGATCTTCTTCTATAAGGATTTATCTCTTGTATTGTACTCGCTTCTTGATTCATTTTCTCTCTGATTAATACATTTTCAGCTTCCAGAGCACCTTTTCCTTTTGTTTCGAATGTCTTCTTTCTATGACAGGTTATTTGCATGCAGGTGATCTTCGGGGTCTATGAGGTTGGCTTTCACAACTTCAACATGGTATCAAAGCCAGATCTGCTGCAGCTTGTTCATTTTTTTGAAAGAATTAGAGATCTAGGTTTTGGTTGCATGAAGGTATTCTTTGGATTCTGTGGATTTGTATTTCTAAAATCCTACATGGTATCATAGCCAGATCTATTGCAGCTTGTTCAATTTTTTGAAAGAATTAGAGATCTAGGTTTTGGTTGCATCAGATCTGTGTTTGTCTTCTATTTTTTATTTGGAATAGGGGGATTCTTTTTTTTGGAGCACCTTGAGCTCAAACGGACCTCACCGTTGAGCTCGCAGCATCCAAAAACCCCTATTTTCATATAAAATATGTCCAATTCAGACACAGTTGCACTAGAAGGAAAACTTTTTTTGTCCCAAAGGTCGTACAGCCCCAGGGCATGCAGATCGAGGTCAAAATTTTTAAAAATAAAAAAAAGTTATTTTTTAAAAATTTTGCACTGCTCGTTCAAAAGGGCCACGCCACCCATTGGCCGCTCGGCGGCCACCGCAATGCAACCACAAGTTGAGCGGCCTCCCACCCGCCGTCGGCTTGCCACCGGCTCGCCGTCGGTTTCCCACTGGCTCGCCGCCCGGCCGATCCTCCGCTGACTCACCGCTTATGAGCTACTCCTCCACCAGTATGCCACCACATCGCTGCTCGAGCGCCGCTCCACCAGCCCCCTGGTCGCTCACTGAACCAGGGGCATACTCGTTTAGCCCTTGAGGGCTCTAAAGGCTTTTTGCCCTTTTTTTTGACAACTTTTAGTCAAACGGCTATAACTTGGGCGTTTTAGCTCATATTTTCGAATAAAAATAGGCTTTGGAAAGCTGGTTTCGAGTTCATTCTGATGGTGCAATATTTTTTTTCAGAATTTTTCAGTTTGGATACATTTTTTTGCAGTCAAATTCTGATGAGATTTTTGCACTCTGAGGGGCATAACTTGCTCATTTTTGCTCCATTTTTCAAAAGTGAATAGGTGTCAGAAAGGTGGTTCTGTTCTCTTTCTAGATCAGCAGTCTATTTCATTAGTAAATTCTTCAGGTACATAAATATTTGTCTCAAACAATTTCTACTTTCTATTATTTTCTTGCTTTCAGTTTGTATTGGGGATTGGATTTTTGCATTATGGGGGGGTGTTTTTTCTTGCTTTCTGTCATTTACATTAGAAAACTAGAATCTATAAACACCAAAAAAAAAAAAACAAACCCCTTCTGCATCTTCTGTCTAGTTCTGAAAGACCACTAAATAATAATAATAAAAATTCAGAGCAGTTGAGGCACAGTTCACAGGATGGTCGATAGATCTATTGAATCTCTCACACCACATAATTATCACACTTGGAAGGGTTGCATGATGACTCTTCTACAGTCTTGAGGGTTATGGTCCTGTTTGGATGAGGTTCAACATCAGTTGACCCGTTCCTTTGAGGTTATGCAACATAGGAACAATATGGATCAGGCTATGGGATTGATGGCTTTGCACATTTCAGACAGTCTCCTATTTCATATTGATGGGTGTCTCACTCCTCAAGCCATTTGGACCAAGTTTGATGGAATTTTTGGCACTATTAATGAGTTCAGAGCATTGTAGCTTGAGGCCGAGTTGACTTCCTTGGTACCTGATTCATTTCCCTCCATTCAAGACTTTCTGATGAAGTTCAAACAACAAAGATCTATCTTGCAGGGTTGTGGCAAGAATAAGACTGATATAGAGTGCATCTTCCTAATTCTCTCCAAGCTTCGGGGTCCATTTCAGATCTTCTCTTTGACTTTCTATTCCACCATGGATTCCTTGGGTGCTCGACATGTCATGCCTACTTTTGAGGTGTTTTGTGATCGTCTGACTCATGAGCAAGCCAAGATCAAGTAGATGGATTCACTTTCAGGTTCACAGAACCAAGCGTTGGTTGCCCAGTCCTCCAAGGGAAAAAAAAAGTAGAAACCAAAGCCTAAGAAAGATTCAGGGGCTAGTGAGAATCCCTCCAAGCCACCACCTAAGTTTGATTCAAAACCATAGCCCAAATAGAAATCTTTGAAGTCTGGTGAGTCTTCCTTCAAGACTAAGAAGAAATCTGGTGATCCTTGCTATTTTTGTGGTAAGGAAGGACATCCAATTTCCAGGTGTTGGAAACATTTAGAGGGTTTAGAGGAAGCCATGCAACAACATAATATCAGTGCACCTCAACCTCCTTCATAGCCCATAGGGAAAGGTCATGCTCTTTCTGCATGAGCATTGTCCTCAGAATCCACTTGGATTCTAGATTCTGGTGCCTCTCACCATATGACACACACAAAGGATTTGGTCACCGCTTTTACCCCTACAAGCACTAGACATATTGTAGTTAGTGACTCAGCACAACTTTCAGTTCAGGGTTCAGGTACTGTTTCATTAGATGGTGGTTGTCTTCAGGATGTGCTTTTGGTTCCTGATAGTTTGACAAACCTTCTATCTATTTATCAGATTTGCCACTCTGGCTCTAGTAAGATAGTTGAGTTCTCATCACATGATGTGGTTATTCGAGACCTTCATGATCCTGACTTGGTTGTGGCTACTGGGAGTGTGGATTCTGCATCACACTTATACAGATTTGATGGCTTTGAGAGTTCAGACACTGTTGGTTCCTCTCTTATAGCACATGCAGATTCAGTGAGCAGGCTTTGGCATGAGCATTTTGGCCATGTCAATTACTGATATCTATAGCAGATGAGTACTCAGGCACTTGTGATTGGGTTCCCATAGATTTCTTGTACTGATGGTGTATGTCGAGGTTGTGTCCTTGGCAAACATCATCGAGATCCTTTTCCTAAGGGTTGTGCCACTCATGCTAGGGCACCCCTAGAGTTTGTACACAGTGATCTTTTGTCCTTTCTGACTCCTTTTTCAGGGGTGCGCTATGTGCTCACTTTTATTGATGATTTCTCTAGACATACATGGGTGTACTTTCTTAAGTACAAGTCTAATGTTTTTGACTCATTCAGGACTTTTAAGACATTTGTGGAGAAGCAATCTGGACTTTCTATTAGGAGGATACACACAGATAATGGGGGGGAGTATGTTAATCAGACTTTCAGAGATTTTTGTACTGAGCATGGTTTACAACATCAGTTTATAGTTCCTTACACCCCTCAGTAGAATGGTGTCACTAAGAGAAAGAACAAAACCTTATGGGAGATGGAAAATTGTATGATACAGTCTCGAGCTATGAGTTCTTCATTTTGGGCTGAGGCAGTCAATTGTGCCAATTATATTTAGAATCAGATGCCTCATAAGGCATTGCCACATATGACTCCTGAGGAGGCTTGGACCCATGTCAAGCCTGATGTTTCTACATTCTGAGTTTTTGGTAGTGAGGCTTGGGCATTTATTCCTGATGCTCAGCGGAAAGCCATGGAGAGGAAGAGCTGACCACTCATATTTGTTGGCTACTATGAGGATGTAAAGGTGTACAGGTTGTTTGATCTTGATTCCAGATAGGTCTTGTTTCAGCGGGATGTCTAGTTTGATGAGCGCTATCCTTAGATGGATTCTCCATCACCAGCTTCTCCCTCATTTCTGACTCCATCTTCATCTCTTGAGGATTACTTATCTCTTGAGGATGATGTAGATGATGATCCACCATCTCCACCACCACCAGTTACTCCACATTTTCCTAGGTGGGACCGTGTTACTGTTGATGCAGCTAGTTCTTTGGCAGGTGATCCTTCACATACTCATCATACTCGTGCTCAGACATCTGGTTCTAGTATTTTGAGTCATGCCATTTTAGATGATCCTCAAAAGCTTTCAAAGGTGACAGGTCACCTTGAGTGGGATAGGGCCATGGATGAGGAGTATTCTTCTTTGATGAAGAATCATACTTGGGATCTTTGTTCTCTTCCTAAGGGAAGAAAGTTGGTTTGGTGCAAGTGGGTGTACCGTACCAAGTATGCTATAGATGGTTCTATTGATAAGTATAAGGCATGTCTTGTTGCGAAGGGGTTTTCTTAGGTAGAGGGTATTGACTACTCCAAGACCTTTGCTCCTATTGCCAAGATGAACTCTATACGCCTTGTACTTTCACTTGCAGCTTCACAGGGATGGACAGTGTTTCAGATGGATGTGAAGAGTGCCTTCTTGCATGGAGACCTACATGAGGAGATCTATATGGAGCAGCCTTAGGGATTTGTGCAGGACACTTCTTTGGTTTGCAGACTTCATTCATTGTATGGTCTCAAACAAGCCCCTCGAGCTTGGTATGAGAAGATGGACTCTTTCTTGCTTTCCTCTCACTTCACACACTGTCATTCTGATCACACAGTGTATATTTAGAATCAAGAGGGTGATATTTTGATTCTTGTGCTATATGTAGATGGTCTCATTCTTACAGGTAGCTCATCCTCCATGATTTAGAGTGTTCAAAGAGCTTTAATGGAATAGTTTGAGATGACAAATCTTGGTCTTCTGCACTTCTTTCTGGGTCTTCAGGTTATTCAGTCTTTGAATGGGATTTCCATATTTCAAGAGAAGTATGCTCTTGATATGCTTTAGCAATTTGGCATGCTTGATTGCAAGTATGCCCCCACTCCATTTCAGTCAGGTGTTGTTTTGTCTTCCACTTGTTCTACTCCTTCAATGGATCCCACTTTATACATGCAGTTGGTTGGAAGTTTGTTGTACCTAACACATTCTCGTCCTGATCTTTCCTTTGTGGTTGGCCTTGTCTCTAGGTTCTCCCATGATCCTCATGAGAGCCATTGGCAAGCGGTCAAACATATTTTGAGGTACATTCGGGGCACCACCCATTATGGCATTCACTACACTTCAGGATCCCCTCACATCATTGGCTTCACTAACTCATATTGGGTTGGTGATGTCAATGATTAGAAGTCTACTTTTGGCTTTTTTTTTTCCTTGGTTCTGGTCCTATCACATGGTCTTGCAAGAAGCAGTCTGCTATTGCATTATCATCTACAGAGGCTAAGTACCGAGCAACAGTGTTAGCCAATCATGAGGTTTTATGGCTTTGGCAGTTGATGACAGAGTTTGGGTTTCCTCCAAATAGTCCCACTATTCTTTGGTGTGACAATCAAAGTGCCATTCACATTTCTCGCAACCTAGTGGAGCATCAGCAGACAAAGCACATTGAAATCCACATGCACTTCATCAGGCAGTTGATTCAGGATGGTTATCTCATCTTGGAGTACATTCCTACAAAGGAGGAGGGTGCAGACATCTTTACTAAACCTTTGGCATCTCCATGCTATCTTCAGTTGCGCTTCATGCTTGGGGTGAAGGAAGTTGTCCTTGGGGCATCTCAATGAGGCCTTCCTTCATGTTTTTTCTTTCAGCATGCTTCTTTATCTCTTTTTGGAGAGGAGTTTTTTCCCACTGGGCTTTCTCCTTTACTCCACTTTATAGAGATTTTTTTGTATTCGGGTACCTGATCAGGCTATGTTGCCGGGACCCACAGTTGCATTGTAGTTCCTTTGCTTTCTTCTGCATTGTTTGTAGCTGCATTGTAGCTCATCTTAAGGGGGGTGTTAGAGTAAACTAATTAATTAACTTTATTCTCCTCTTAAGAGTTCTCTTTATGCACATTTATTAGTCATTTAATAATTAATATTAATTATTAAATGCACTCATCTTAGGGTTAGGTTTTCCTTTCGGTGTTGATCTCCTTTTATAAGGATTGATCTCTTGTATTGTACTCGCTTCTTGATTCATTTTCTCTCTGATTAATACATTTTCAGCTTCTAGAGCACCTTTTCCTTTTGTCTTGAATGTCTTCTTTCTGTGACAGGTTATTTGCATGCAGGTGATCTTTGGGGTCTATGAGGTTGGCTTTCACAACTTCAACACATCACACATTCATCTTTTAATCTATTTTTCTTGATCACTTAGTTAATTAAATAAATTATAATTAATTAATTAATTAATCTTTTATTTAATTAATTTATCCTTCTCGATGTTCTACATCTAGTAATTAATTGAATAAATTTATTATTATTTAATTTATCATTGAGAGTCATGTGTCTAGCTAAGACCTTGTCTAGATTCATTGAACCTAGACACTTTTCAAAAGTCAAGCTAACTTTGCATCTCATCCATCCATTCCATACTACATCTCAAAATCCTAGGCATTCACATAAGCATGTTGTCCTAATCAAAGCATAAACCTAGCATTTATCCCTCATGTGACACTTGTCATGTGATTCCAACTTTAACCCAAAACCATAATCCTCATTTAATCTTAGCCCTTGATTCTCTTCTTAAGAATTCTATAAATAGAGGCCTTCATCCTTCATTTGGGGGATCAAGTTTTATTCTATGGAACCCATGCTACTATTTTTATATCATAATATCTCTTCCATTTCAATGTTATGTTGATTTTCTTATAGAGAAATCAACATCTTATCATAATCTAGAGAAAAACAAGTAAAGCTAAGGTGTGTTCTATTTTAGCTCAATTAAGGATAATGGAGGTGATTTGAGGTATCAATTTGGTATTTATTTGCATTATCTTATGCTATTGTACTTTAATCATTTTTTTATTCTTTATTTTGTCATGTTCGATGGGATTCACATCCCTATTTTCACCTCTTTTGTGATTTTTTGTTGAGTGTGAGTTGCAAGTATCAATTTGGCACTTCAAAATATGTTTCAACACTTTCGATTCACAAAAATTTACCTATGCTTCACCTAAAGATGCCTATGCTTCACCAAAAAGTGCCTATTCTTTACTTAAATGTGCTTACATTTCACAGAAAGATGCATATGCTTAAATTATTTTGTATAGTGTCTTAGGGTTTTCATTAACTTTTGATGTTGTTGTGATTGTTCTTTTGGGTCCCCTATCATTATATCTTGTAGGTCATCTAATTTTTTTATGATACGTCTTAGGTTTTTTCCCTTGGGGTTTTTAGGGTTTGGGAAATATTAGCATTTCTTCTTAGGCTTTATTTTTTTCTAATCTATTATTTGAAGTTTTTGAGCAAATTTCTTGTTGTTTTCTAATAGTTTATGGTTGTAGATTTCTATATGTTTTCCTTTTAATTTTTTCCTAAGTTTGGCTTTTTATAGGTTTCTCTTTGTTTTATAAAACCATACTTCCATTTCACAAAACTACACTTCCATTTCATAAATCCACACCTTTGTTTCACAAAACCATGCATTCATTTCATAAAACCATGCCTTTGTTTCATAGAATTGTGATTTTGTTTCATTTTCCAATTTATTTTAGTTTTTTAAGATATTTTTTGCTAACTTATTTTAGTTAGCTAAAATTTTAGTGCAACCTATTATTTTTCTAGTCAACGAGTAAAATTCTGAAAAAATACTAACTTGTGGTTTTGTAGCATCATTTGTTCAACTTTTTATTTCTCACTAAATTAGGTTCTAAAATTAGATTAATACTGGTAAAGAACTTATTTTCCCATGTTTGAAAAGGGTTTGTAGACATATTCTCTCTCATTTCACTTAGTGTGATCTTAGAGATAAAAAATCTTGCATTTTTTAATTTTGTTTAGAATAGATACTAAGACTTGATAGCTTATGTGTATGCTCTCCCCTCACACCTAGTGTGAACTTGGGGATCAAAAACACCTAGAAAAGTATTTCTATTTAGGAGGCCTACCTAGGAATTTCATCATCCTAGGGAACAATGTCAACCAGGTGTCACTAAAATAGGGGAGAAATAAATTGTACTCCAATCTACTCATGTTGTGTCTAGAAAAGCCTTAGTATAGGTGATTCTATAATGAGAGGTGAAGAGTTGGCCTAATAATTCTTGCCAAAATTTCCCAACACACACTTAAGTGATGAGCTAGTGTTCACAATTGTGCCTCATGTATCCTTTATATATTTAGAGGACTCCCTAGAGAGTTTTTTCAACCTAGATTAAAACCATTCGGTCATTGCTTAGTGTGGTACAAGTTACAATATCATTCTTGAAGTTACTCACCGTGTATCTCCCTAAGTAGAGGTAGAAGCTCTTTGGGCCAGGTCTTAGGACCTCCAAGGAAAAGGAAATGGTGAGAACTTCTACAATTGGGTCCCTATCTATCGACTCTTGAAAGACAAGTGCATCACACTAATCTTGAGATATTAACATTTGGTTGGTGAGTCCACATTAAGTATGCACTCATACTTGAATAATTTTAGGATTTTTTCTCATGTGCTTGACATGTCTTCATTTTGAGAAACCAATGAAAGCAAATCAACCTTTCACTTTGAAAATATAGTTAGCTAGTGCGTCTTTTTGTTCACTAAAATCTCTTGCAAAAAACCATATAAAATGTTCAAAATATTTTTCACCACTTTTGTCCCATTTTTAGGTGCCTATGTTTTGCAAATGAGGACTTGTGTCCCATCTTGAGGTGGTTGTGTTTTATCATGGGGAATCCTTAGCCTATCTTGCAACACCTATGATATTTTTAAAAAATAACCAATAAAATAACTTGATCAGAAAACTTAGACCTTACAAACCTAAAGCAAATGTCGATCAACCATTCAATTCATCACTATAGTCATTTCCTAGCCTTAAAACATCAAACCATAGTAGAAGAGGAATTCCATTTATCATTATTAGTCATAAAATTTAGACCATACTAGCCTTCCATTCACCGAAATGCAACTCAAATTTCCATAAAAATCATATGGGTATGTGTAGGATCATCATGAAAAAAATAGGACCTTAAATAGAAAAAATATTTGAAAAATAAGAATTAGGCAACTTGATGTAAAAATTTGAATAAGTTGTCTATATTATTTCAAAAATATGTAAGAATAGAATCTGTAGCAAATTGAATGTAGTTTCTAAACTACTAGGTTTTTAAAATCTATTTGGTGAAAATTTGAAATTTCAATGTAGTAGTACTTAAATTTGAAGGATAAAATAAGAAGTAGGTGTTTGTCTGACCACCCTAACCACAATTAAATGATAATATTTTTTTATAAGATTTTAGATATAAGTAGAGGACTCATGTCTCGATGTGATGCATATATTTTTGTAATTTGGTTCCAAGTAAATAATTAATTGTGAATTCTTTATTACAACTTTAAGAAAATATAAAAAAATCGTATGTCTGACCACCCTAACTTGGTGAAAACTTCATGAAATTCATTTTTTTCTTAATCTTATAGTATGTGAAGCATAGAATGTGACACATGTTTCAGATTCAAAAAATGTGATAGTGTCTTAAAGCTATAGATGTTTTTCAATCAGCCTATCAATCAAGACTCTAGTCATAATTCAAATAAAAAATGAATAATAATTATTTATTCAATTCAAAGTAAAGCATAATTTTTATTGGTGGAAAGCTAAGAATATCCTTTAAAAATCCTTTTTGTTTCATCAATTTTGGGTAAAAAAAGGTTGTTAGCCACATATCCTACACATACCCATCATATCGCCATTTTTGGCCCATCATGATCCTGCACATACCCATATCAAAAAATAATTATTTACTTATAATCATCATTTTAGACCTTGGCCTGAACACCAAACAACCATTTTCTATCATTCATAATCTTTCATCCAACTCATCTTCAAAATAAAATCCATATCCATATGGGTATGTGTAGGATCATGATGGGCCAAAAAGTGGCGATATGATGGGTATGTGGCTGACGACTTTTTTTTTACCCAAAATTGATGAAATGAAAAGGGTTTCTAAAGAAGATTCCCAACTTTCCACTAATATAAATTATGTTTTAATTTTAATTTAATAAATAATTATTATTCATTTTCTATTTAAATTACAACTAAAGTCTTGATTGATAAGTTGATTGAAAAACATCTATAGTTTTCAAATGGTATCACATTTTTTGAATCCAAAACATGCATCACATTCTATGCTTCACATACTATAGGATTAAAAAAAAGAATTTCATGAAGTTTTGACCAAGTTAAGGTGGTTAGACATACAAGTTTTAATATTTTTAAAAGTTGTAATAAAAAATTCATAATTAATTATTTACTTGGAAAAAATTACAAAAATATGCATCACATCAGGATATGAGTCCTCTACTTATATCTAAAATTTAATAAAAAATATTATCATTTAATTGTGGTTAGGGTGGCCAGACAAACACCTACTTATTTTTTCCCTGAGATTTAAGTACTAGTGCATTGAAGTTTCAAATTTTCACCAAATAATTTATTTATTTAAAAAAAAAAAACTTAGTAGTTTAGAAACTACATTCAATTTGGTACAAATTATATTCTTACATATTTTTGAAATAATATAGATAACTTATTCAAATTTTTACATCAAGTTTCCTAACTCTAATTTTTTCTAAATTTTTCACCACTTAAGGGCCTATTTTTTCCATGATGATCGTGCACATACCCATATCCAAATTAAAATGAAAATTGTTGAGAGTCAAATCTAGATCCTCAATCCTTTTATCCACTAGCTTGTGTATTACTTAATAGCTTTCCTATCTTAAGTAGTATATCAAACTAGCCCTTATAAATTTTGGATCAACTAGCTTAGGAATAAGGAACCCTAAGTTTCCAAAATTCACATCAAATCTTGCTTAGGCACATGTTAACCCTAAGTAAAAAAATCATCCCCACTTATCAAGGATCTAGATTTACTTAACACAACTTTGGTCCTGTACCTATTATCACCTCCTGGCCTTCCATAATATTTCCAAGTTAAAATCCTACATCCATTCAATCCAAAGATTCAATCCGTAAAATCATTTCCATTTGAGCATCTAAGATCTAAATTTAACATCTTCAACCTAATTTCATTAATTAATTTGATCCATCTCCCTTAATTGCCTATCCATTCATTCATATCAAAGCATTCAAGAACATCCTTTCTAGGTTCTTTTCTTCCATGCCTATCACAAGGTTACAATGTAGAAACCTCATGGAGTCTAACAAATTCACAACTGGAATGTTTGAAAATATATTCTTTGAGGAAGTTATACATCAAGTAAGTTTAGAGGACACACATCCATTTAATTATCAAATAACACATGAGGAAGAGGAAGATTCTAAATACCTAGGTTCACCCAAATTATAGTATTTTTTCCAAGATGTACAAATAATGAACTTAACACACCATTATATCCTAAAAAGTCCATATCATCACCTTCAAATGTTGGCCAAGGTAATTTTCAAACTATTACACCTAGTTGGACATATTCACATGTTAAGCTTACATAGGTACTAGGAATCTTTCTAGAAGTCTTAGTTGGTATTAGATCTTATCTCATGTCATTTGATTCTTCTGTCTTAGGAAATTTAATGTTTGTTTTCTCATGATATAAGATTAAGAAACTTGTAATGATCTTGTCTAGTGGACTATGACTCACCTTGATTTTATAACCGAGGGTTCTCATGTGTAGATCAACAATCATAATCAGTTGGTAATCTATCATTTGTAAATGTAATGGAATAAATTTTCACCTAGTGCAATTTCCCATTATACTACCACATTTTAGCCTTACAAATTTGATAATGCAAAAACTTGCCACATTTTATTTGATTGCTCATGTGTCCTTATCATTTTTCATCGATGATGGAATTTATGTCTAGGATGCCTATGCATCACATAGATGTTTTCATGCCACACTTCCATCATGATAGGATTCTTAGGCTAGTGGACATTGAGGTATTATGATTCCCCATCAACTTGTGAGTTGTAACATCCCTATGAATATTGACCACCCAGGAATGACCTTTTACCTCTAAATTATCCTTTTGAACTCCATTCCTTCATTCTATAGACTCCATTCACTCTCTCTCCATCTTCTACCACTTCACACTTCACTCTCTTGCTCTCTTCACTTCACTTCTACACCATTTTTAAGTTGCAAGTTGACAAATATTTACTCCATTGGCATTGAAGTCTCACTCTCTTCCTACCTCTCTTTATTGCTCAAGCATGCATGAATAAAGGAGGGTAATAGTCATCTATTTACTTATTTGCATTATCTTGTTTGTAGAGTAGCATTGAGATTGTCTTTGGAATCGACTTTCTAGTGTATACTATCTCTTTATTTCTTTATCATTTCTATATCTTGTGGTCTATTAGCTACCGATGGCGGTGGAAACACCAAAATGGGGGTCCGACTAAGGAAAACTCCAAAATATAGCCACAACATTTACTCATTTCTTTGTGTGTAGGAACAATCTATTTATTAGGATTTTCCTAGAAAACTAGACCTTCAGTGAGTTGCCTTCTTGTCTTGTCACTTCAATATTAGAATAGTTTGTATATATAAGTTCTAGTATTCTTCTTGTTATTTCCTATTATTTCATGCATTTCTTTATATTTGTTAAACAATCAAACTTAAAATTTTGGTTTGTTAGTGAACCTTAAGGTTTTTATTTTGTAAACTCGACTCTCTATCCATACGGGATGCCAACACACCTTTGAGACATTAGTGTAGTGTGCTAACATCTGACTCACATGCTAGCATCCTCTGCTCAATAGCTTGTCGGTCTTTAGTTTGAGACCTCTATGGTATGCTCACCCATTGACATAAGATTTTTGTCATAAAACTTAAAGAAACTAGAGTCCAATTTCCCCTTCCTTTTTAGATTATTAGGTAGTCTGAGGTAGTTGAGGGTAATTCACTCCCTTTAGGCTCTTCTGTGTCATGGAGACTTGGGAGTAGAAAATCCCCTCCTCTTCATTTTGGTGAAATGAATGTGAAATTTCTCTTTTTCATTTCTTTGCATCAAAAAAATTTCTCTTGAGTTTTGAGTGTGTTGTATATTCATGAGTCATGATGCTTTATGAGCTTTACAACCCAATCTACAACCTATGAATTTGTTGTTAGAAGTATTCAACACATAATAATGGAATCTAGGAAGGCCACCTCTGGTTAGAGTGGCCCCTCTTTTGAGGAATTGGTTTAAGGGATGCCAAATAGATTTTCTAGTCTATTTGGAAAAGCTACTACTTATATTCCTACAACCCCTACTACTCCTTCTATTTCTTCTATGGAGGAATATGTTTCTCTTGAGGTCCCTGTGGAGCATATCCTTCCCTAGATATAAGGTTTGGAGAGTTTGGGTGGTGTTTGGAAAAAGATAAAAGTCTTTCTCAAGTAGCTATTTTTGTCAATAGATTAAGAGCCATCCTTGATAAAAGGATCGAAGAGGTGTAGAACTTCTTTTCAAGGTCTTGTGAACATTGTGGATACCTGTGTCCCAACCTATAATCCTAACTTGGGTTTTACTTGAGATGTAAATCTTGAGATTGTTGCACCATAGCTAGAAGCCTCGATGCCTGAAGTGTCAATTTATATGGTTGAGATAGGTCCTTCAACTAACACCATCTCTTTACCTAAGCAGGCTTGTAGTTTCAAAATAATTAAGGTACCTTTAGGCTTAAGTTATTCCAACCCTAATGTTTTAGCTTCTGGTGGCAATATTGGAATCCCTATTAGTCTTGGCATCAAAAGGTTTATTGTTATGGGGGCTAGTGGCTCTTATTTCTATGATCCTACCTCATCCTTTGATCCTATCTTGAATTCTTTATTACAAAACATGGGATGAATGTAGAAATAGTTGGAAAACCTATCTAGTTCTTATTCAACTCAACCTATGTTCGAACTCTTCTTTCATCATAATCCTTTTTCCATTTCCATGTTGAACACTCCTATCCCTCAAGGAGTGGAGAATCCTATGTTTGAAAAAAAATAGTGGTCATGGAGACCCTCAGACACATGTGTCAACATTTAATTCCATGTGAATTGAATTCTTCCACCATGATGCTTTGATAGGAAATCTTATTCTATGATCCCTTTAGGACACTACTCTTGAGTAGTATTAGAAAAACAAAAAAAAAGTTTGGTTAAGTATGGAATGGGGGTAAGATGGACCTATTTCTCTCTCTTTCATTAGGAAATGAGATCCACACAAAGAATTGACTTACAACCCTTAGGTGAATCAACTCAATGGTGAATCTACAAATTTCCTTATGCTTGAGGATAAGGGTTTTAGCCTGGACAACACTTTTGGAAGAAAAACTAAAAAATAGGAAATCAACCTAATTATGCCAATTTAAACTTGAAATAACAATATAAAGCTCAATATTGACAAAAAAAAAAAATTATACAAATTTGAGAAGGGTAAAATGATGTTTACCAGTTAGCAAAAGATAGTTTTAGGAGGTTGTCTGAGACTCATTCACCCATAGGTGAATGTGTCTTTTGTCAGGGTTTTCAACAATCTTTCAGGAGCCTCTAATGTCACTATGTAGCTTCCATTTGATTTGATTTGTAGTGTCAAAAATTTAGAAATTAGATTTGTAGGTGAGTTTTTGTGAATTGATGATAACTTTGACAACATTTTGCAACTTTGAAAACTTTTCCAATCTTTCACTTTAAGTGATCTTCAATCCTTCTTCAACCTAAATCTGCAACAAAAACACAAGAGGGATTTTTATTTTTATTTTTGGTGAATGGGGGTTTGCCTTGGTCAAACCACATTTGGGTAATTAAACCTTGAATTGAAATAATAAAATTAAGAAAGGAATGATGAATGAACAAGTTATATTGAAACTCACCAAAACCTTGAATAAAACTTTGGAAGTTTGTAATATTGATCTTGATCTTACATGAAATGGCTTCAATGGATGTGGATCTTGGTTCTTGAATTGATTCTTACATACTTTGACTTGGATCTAAAACCTACATCACAATGTTGGCTCCAAAAACATGCATGATGCTTAATACTTTTACATGATGCTTGAGATCTTGAATGCTACAACAAAATTCTTGATAAATATGCTCTTGAATGCCTTTGATGACAATATTAGCTCTTTTAAACTTGGAATTTAAATATAGATGTCTTAGGATTTGAATTTGATAAAAAGACCTTGCATATATAGGTATGTATCCTTAATTTCCCAAAATTTAAACATTGCAAGTTGACGTGAAAACTTGAATTTAGAGACATTAAAATACTACCAAAATCATAATTTAAATTCAAGTTCAAAGGCCTAAGGTGGACCCATTTTCCCATGGTCGAATGGTTCCCAGGTCCGTATTCTTGGAGCACACATTGCTCAAGCTAAAGTGTTATGTTTTAGCATTAATTTTTTGGACACTAGGAACACTAAGAGGGGGGGGGGGTGAATCAGTGTTCAATAATATTTGACTTTCAAATCAGATCTAAAGCTATCAACAACAATAATTGAACTTAAAACAACATTCATAGCATATAAATAGAGGGAAACAAGCAATCACATTAATGAACACCATAACACTAGAAATTTTTATGTGGAAACCCTATTAGGGGAAAAACCACAATGGAGATTAATCCACAATGTATACTCTGTTAAAAGTATGATAAAAGAGGGGAATGCACTTGCATTCAGGCGCACTGCCTAGAGCTCACTGCTCAAGAGAGAAAGGCTCATTTCCTTACAAATTATAATTGAAATTACAAAAAAAAATTGAACTAAGAATACAACATGTAAAAATTCTTGGATTTAGTTCCAATGAAGCTCATAATCAGATTCTAGATCTTTTGACAAGTTCACACTTCTGCTATGCTCTGCTCTGTTATGTTCTGCTTTGTTTAGCATACAAATTTTTTTTTTCCCACAAATAACTGATTTGTACTTTTTTTCTCTCTAGAGTTGATACACATACACTTCTATCTCTATCACATCTAATTCAATTCAAAATGATTTTTTGATCTCCTTTATATACCCGCTAATCAGGAATTCATTGTATTTCAGCTTCACAACAAAATATAATATTCTTGCTTATGTCGGCTCAAATAATTAATTAGAGTTTATGCGTACCCACACAAGTCGGATGGGCTATAGTAGGGACCCAAAACAAAGTTTGAATCATAAGAGATGACTAAATACATACTCCACATACATCTGTGATACGCCACATAAAACATGTTAGCCAAAATGAGAGAATAAATCATGAACCATATTACCGAACCTCTTAACTCGAACTCTAACTAATGAAACACCACAAAACTCACCAATAGGATAGTATACATGATAGGAAGGCTTCCCAGGAGATCCATAACAGAAAATAGTGATTTGGTGAAGTGATCAAATCAGCTTATGAACTGAATGTTCTGCTCTTCATTCTTTCTGCCGGTAGATTACATAATCTTACTTCCCTTGTCGATAGGAGAAATACTAACACTACTGACCATATTGCTAACTCTAGTTGCCATGAATGAAAAAACAAGTAGCCAAAAATGATCTCTCAAAGCCATATGCCAACAATCTCCCCCTTTGGCATTGATGACAACTCTTAGTGAAAAATTGACTAAGTGTCAAAACCAAAAACTCAACAAAAACAAGACTACTACTCCCCCTTTGATGTCAAGGAAATTTTCACTATATTATATCTCCCTCTGACATCAATGACAAAGCTTATATTTCTTCCATTGTCCTTGTAATTTTTTAATAAACTTCTCTTCTTATTCTTTCCCCTTTGCAAAATGGAGTGTTGGATCAAAATTTGAGAAAGTCCTACAAAACTCAGAAGATTATTTTGTACTTAGCTTTAATTTCTGGAAGAAATTTATTCCAAGAGTCCACCACAATCCCAATAGTTATAATCAACATGTTATTATATGATGTATCATTGATAATCTAGACAAGGGATTTAGGAATGGTGATTGCTTCTTCCAACTTTTCTCCTGTCTTTAGCACACCAATCATTTTCTTTAATTTTCCTTTAGTCAGGTCTTTTACTCTCTAGAAGGTGTCCATGCGAGTATTTCTAGAAAAGTGAACTTTTTCATGCTTATCCTGTAGATCATAAACCTTTTTCTTAACCTTTCCATTCTTATCCAAAAACATATTGTAGTTCTATCCAATTCTGACAAGCTCTTTTTCAATTTCCTACAACTTATCCTTGTACTTGCTGACCCCATGAGGCCACCTTAGACAGTAATTGAAGACTTTATTGGCTGAATCAATGCATTGTATTAGCACATTTATTTTATTCTTCAACTTATCAAGAGATAGCCTAAACTTCATCTTCAAATGGGAAATTATTTCCTCCTCTTTCCTATCTAGAGGCATAGATTCCATACCCTCCTTAACACACTCAATCAGTTCTTCTGGGAGATCATCCTGTAGAATCTCCAATTCAATATTGTTATCAGCAAAGTATCTTCCTAAAGTGTTCTCAATGAGATTCTGCTCATAAGATGATCCATTCAACCATATTTCAGATATCTTTTGCATCCCATCTTCATCTTGCAATTTTCATTGTCTTTTATTTGAACAAAGCACCTTCTTCATCACTTTCTTCAGCTATTATTATTTCTAGTTCATTTAGTTTTGGTTGATCTCTAGGAGTATATTCATCAGAATCTTCATCTACTACATCCACAACCAAATTTCCTTTACCCTTTTCTTCAAATTTTGCTGACTTGGGTGCCGAAGGAGTGACACTAGCCAAATCTCTTCCCCTCTTCTGCTTTTTCTCTGTCTTTCTAGAGGATGATCCAACTTCAGTTATTTTTACCAGAAGAGGGATAAAAATTACACCAAAATTTTCCAACACCTTTCTAAATAAATTTTCATAAACT
Source organism: Sequoia sempervirens (assembly GCA_007258455.2). Taxonomy (NCBI): domain Eukaryota; kingdom Viridiplantae; phylum Streptophyta; class Pinopsida; order Cupressales; family Cupressaceae; genus Sequoia; species Sequoia sempervirens. Next base: position 346,063,344 of record VDFB02281492.1, on the reverse strand, counting down.
TGTTCCCCATTTTCAAAATAGTTGTAATGCTCAAAGATTTGCTTGTAGACTAGTATATTTTCTTTCCACACCACATTGTCATTCAGAGGCAAGCAATTTAGAAAATACATCATAATTCTTATTGCAAGGGTGCCAAACTTGAAGGAGTAGTCAATATCCTTTGTTGATTGTATATTCTCCATCAGTTGATCCTTCATCAAACTACATAGGTCAAACTCTTCATTTTCTATTATAATTTTATGAGTGATATATACAACACCTGTCGAGGTTGATCCTTCTCTATTTCTGAAGAAGATCTTATATGGGATTCCATGTGCAACATACCTTGTCAAAAGATCTTTAATCTATGCAATTATCAGAGCCATTTGATCTCCCCTTATTCCGGTTAGGGCTTCAAGATCAATATTTCGAATCGATTTCCTCTTTAGAATATTACCAACATTGCATAGACATGTTAGATTCTTGATTACATCTTCAGAGATTTGATAGGGTTTATCCAGAGTAAAGATATCACCATCCAATCTATTCAAGATAAATTTAATCACTTCCACATTGATGAAATGAGGGAATTCATTCCAGATATCCAAATTCTTATGTTTCGATCCTCCAAGCTTCCTTAATTCAGTGGGAGACAACAAATTTATTTCATCCCTAACTTTTTGACTGCTATACTCATCCAAATTTACTATTCCTTTGATTTGTTTCATTTTTCATGCTGATTAGGGTTCTATTGATCACCAAATAGATATGAAATTAATAAGCAACATGAATACTTGAAGAATTCACTGAAAAATTGACCTTCAACACCTTTGGAATTTTGCTAAAAGGGATCTCCAACTATTCTCTTTCAATGGATGATGACGAATTAGGGTTCCAAATTCCCTTTTATAGATTTACATACTTAACTTCCTACCACATTAAATGTGTTGCCCTAGAATTTTTAGTTACTCTACAAAATCAGAGAACAAGCAAAGAATACGACTATAGATCTATACCATTTCATCCAACTCAAGAAATAATTACTAATACTTTCAACAATGAATAACACAATAGCTGACGGCATCCTGCAATTCGTTGCCAACTATATCACAGGGCAATAAGAAATTTTCATGAAAAAATCCACCTAGGCCATTGGCCTAAAGTCAATTTTCGGAAGAGTTACTTGAGGGAGCTTCAAGTACAACCTTGTTTCCTTCATTAGATTCACTTTTCTTTACCCATGTTTTCTTGATCTGATCTCTTATCTCTTCCACATATGCTTTTTCTTTTCCTTTGTTTCCTTTTTTTGAATTTCTTCCTTGATAAACCAGACCTCTTTTGATCAAGTTTCTATTCTTGCAGAATCTTACAATGTGCCCAAAATTGTTACAATTGTAGCATACTAGATTTTTCAATCTATACCATCCATTCCACTAATTTCCTCCTGACCTGCATTGATTAGCAACATGTCCAAATCTTCCATAGGTATATATTTTAATGTTACTTACACTAATAGACATAATTCTGCATTCTAATGTCTTATGACCAAAATTTTTGCATTTAAAACAATGACCATAAAATGATGGAGTACTAAGGTTTATCTTTCTTCTATAGTGAGAAGCTATATGTCCAAATTTATTGCAAGAAAAGAAATATTCATTAAATTTTTTAGCCTTGGGTTTCCTTACTAGAAGTCTTTTTCCTTTGTTCTTCTTTTCAAGGTTCTTCTATTCAAATTCAAAACTTTGACCCTTCTCATAGCCAAGACCTCACTTGTCATTTGTATAATTTTTTCCTTTGGTTATCTCATCAAGCCTAATAGAGCTTATCCTGAATTTCTCTTTGAATTCCTTTGTAGTAGCAAGCTCATTTCTGAGGATAACTACCTGTCTCTCAAGCTCTTGTTCATTTTTTCTAGATTGTTGCAATTCAAATTCTAATTGAATGAATCCACTATTAATTATTTTGCATTCTTTAGATTTTTATTTTAGCGATTAGGCCAGATTCTCCTCATTCTTCTTTCTTTCTTCAATCTCTTTGGTAAACTTCATCGCCACATATTCCATTTCAAGCTTTAGAGTTGTATTGTCCTTAGTAAGATTTTCACATTCTTCTATTATTTCCCTTAGGGTTTGATTCAAATGGACATCATCTAGACCTTTTCTTTCTTTTTGCTTCAATTGATTGCATAGTTCCTTCCTCTTTTCCATTGACTCATTTATCTTATCCTTCAATGATTGAATGAATTTTTTGGTAGCCACAAGATTAGCTTTTAGTTCCATGACCTCTTCTTTGGACTGATCAAGATCATCAAGTGCCACCATAAGTTGTTGTTGAAGACCACCTGTGTCCATTGTAATTCAAGATATACCTCAAGTTGTTAAACTTCAGAACAAGAACCTGCTTTGATACCAATTGTTGGACACTAGGAACATTGAGGTGGGGGGTGAATCAGTGTTCAATAATATTTTACTTTCAAATTAGATCTAAAGCTATCAACAACAATAATTGAACTTAAAACAACATTCACAACATATAAATAGAGGGAAACAAGAAATCACATTAATGAACACTAAACACCAAAAAAATTTATGTGGAAACCTTGTTTGGGGAAAAACCATGGTGGAGATTAATCCAGAATGTATACTCTATTAAAAGTATGATAAAAGAGGGTAATGCACTTGCATTCAGGTGCACTGCCCAGAGCTCACTGCTCAAGAGAGAAAGGCTCACTACCTTACAAAGTATAATTGAAATTACAACAAAATTTTGAAATGAGAATACATCTAAAAATTCTTGGATTCAGTTACAATGAGCTCATAATCAAATTCTAGATCTTTTGACAAGTTCTCACTTTTTCTCTGCTCTGCTCTGTTCAACATACAATTTTTTTTCTGCCCTCAAATAACCGATCTGTCCTTTTTCCCTCTCTACTTGATACACATACATTTCAATCTCTATCACAACTAATTCACTTCAAAATTATTTTCCAATCTCCTTTATATACCCGCTAATTAGGAATTCATTGTATGTCAGCTTCACAACAAAATATAATATTTTTTCTTATGTCAGCTCAAATCATTAATTAGATTTGATGCGTACCCACACAAGTCGGCTATACTATAGTAGGGACCCAAAACAAAGTTTGAATCATAAGAAATAACTAAATACATACTCCACATACATCCACGATATGCCACATAAAACATGTCGGCCAAAATGAGAGAATAAACCCTAAACCATATTACCAAACCTCTTAACTTGAACTTCAACTAATGCAAAACCACAAAAATCACTAGTAGGATAGTATACATGCTAGGAAGGCTTCCCTAGATACCCACACCACAAAATAGTGATCTGGTTAAGTGATTAGATCATCTTATCAATCAGATGTTTTTCTCTTCATTCTTTTTGCCGGTAGATTACAAAATCTTACTTCCCTTTTTGGTAGGAGCAATGCTAACATTGCGGACCATACTGCTAACTCCAGTTGCCATAAATGACAACACAAGTAGCCAAAAACAATCTCTCAAATCCATATGCCAACATAATTATTATTGGTTTTTTCTTTTAGAAAATGTAATTTATTAGGCTTGTAGATGTAAAATAGTGCTTATTAAGGAATAATTAAGTCCATTTTAATTAAGAGGTCCCAAAAAAAAGTGTGAAAATGTAAGGGAGTACATTTTTCTACACTACATTTAGCCGTCACTTTAGTGAGATGATGACCTTGTGTCAAACTCACAATAAAGTAGACAAATATGCACCAAGAGAGGGTCCAAGTGTACAAATGTTAGTGAGATAGGATGAAAAATATCAAGGAGGGTGTGCAAGCCTTTGAGATCAAGATCCCATGGAAAACCAACATAAGTAAGAAGGAACACACACAAGATGTATAATATGAAACAAAAAGACAAGATACAAAAACATACAATGCCAAGGACTAAAAGAAAGAAACAAAAGCAACAAAGGATCAAGCCTCTAATATTTTTCCAACTCGATGTGGATCAAGCCTTAGTTTTTTTCCCATAAAATTTTTTACAAGTGAAAACCATTGTCCATTATGCAAACAACAATGTGCTCACATGAGCTATTGAAATTCATTTTCCACTAGGTGAGCCCTAGAAGGTGGCCAATGAGAGAATTTTATTAGGCTTTCATAACCATACCAAAGTTATACCTCCTGATAAATTTGATAAGGCACCATAGAATATAAAATTCAAGCTTCATAAGGCTTCACAAGCTGTATTATGCTAAGAACTCATGAACAAACATGGCCCCACTAGAAAGCAAGGTGTGTTATGCTTGGTGGCCATGAAAACGTGTGTAACTTTGAGCTTCACAAGGTTAGAAAGCCTCGTGAAAGGACAACTTAGGTGCAGAACAAACTCTCCTAACATTAAAACCTTAGGTAAGAATGTAGAGGTGACTTTTAATTTTTTAATTATAGTCCAATTAAGATACTTATGAAAGAAATAACAGAAACAGAGAAATGAACATGCACAATTGAACACTAGATTTACGTGGGAAAACCCTTACAGGAGAAACCCACCACACCAAGAAAAGTATCTTTGTATTACAGTAAAAAAAAATACATATAGAGTTCAGACTTAACTTTTTGATGTCAATTTACAGCAGCAAACATTTCCTTGATCAACCTTGTACAAAATAGCTCTTAGAAAACATACAATGAATTTACACAAACTAGTCTATCTTCAATCGAACAACACTATTACTCATCAAACTATTCATCGTCATTTTCCATTGCCCAACATAGTCATTTTCCTCATAGTCTATTCATCTCCCTCACAGGAATGGTCGCAATAATCTACTGCTAACGGTTTACATTCCGCTTCTCTGATTGGTCAAAAATAGACCACATAGGATAGTCATTTGGTCAAGGCATTCAAATAGTATTGCATGTCAGTGAGACACTAAGTTGTGTCTCCTCAATGCCACAATACCTAACTATTGTTATCAGCCAAAGTCACCACCATTGGCAAGAGTCATATCGAGTTCAAACCTATCGCTTAGACTTAGTCTATCGCTAAGACATCACATCGATATCCACTGCAGAACCATCGACCAAACAATCACTATCTGTGAGAGGTTATACTAAATGAAAATCCACCTTGTGCAAATCTATCAGCAATATTTCACACCGATCACAAAACAGTCGGCAAGAGAAATGATATTGTTAAGACTTCACACTGATTTTCAACTCATGTAGCTCTATCAGCGAGACCATCACTATCGGCGAGACTTCATACCAAGCAAAAAATAGTTAGAGAGAAAAACGTTATCACCAAGATGTCATATCGAATGCACTAGCCTGTCGACAAACCACATCCATCGGCAAGAGTTCTTACCGAATGCAAACCTATCAGCCAAGAGTCTTCCCAATGTCATTCGTTGCCTATGTGAAAAACCTCAACAAGACATACTCGGTCAGAATGAGTCATTTCGAATGTTTAAGCCTCTCCCTAATGAATTTTTTTGCCACAAGTCTCCCCGATAACCATTAGAAACCAACCTGTCAGTAGGAGATCTATTCGGGTGGAATGAGATGGAAGTTTCATAGTGATCGACATGTCTTTCTGATGACTCCCGTCGGAAAGACAGAACCAAAGTCTTGATGACCTGAGTACTTTAAATGTTTAGAATACAACTACTAGTTGGTAAGAATTCTAGAGGGTCTCACCAAAATTTCCTTTTCAGTAAGTTTGAGGCACATTTTCCAATAATCTCCCACTTGACGAAGATTTTACTGACACCTCTAGAGCACAACAAAAACTACTGAAATTCATGGGCATTGAGGCCCATTGAACTGGTACACCACCTGAACTTGTCTGTGCTCACTAGTTTTGTCAATGCATTTGCAACATTTTCCAAAGTATCTAATTTTTCTAAAGAGACCTTTCCATCCTCCACCATATCTCATACAAAATGATACTACACATCAATATGTTTCATCCTGGCATGGAAAGTAGGATTTTTTGCCAAAAAAATAGCACTCTGATTGTCACAATAAATTGTAATTTTCCCTACATCAAACCCAATGTTAGAACACAAACGTTTTAACCAGATTGCTTCTTTATAGGCATGTGTTGCTACCATGTATTTTGCCTCCATAGTGGACAAAGCGACTACAGCCTGCCGCTTACTCATCCAACTAACTGCACCACCATTCATCATGAAAATATATCCACTGGCGGATCTTCTACTATCAATATCCCCTTCCCAATTAGAATCCACATAGCCTCAAATGCTGAGATTCCTCTATGATTAAACCAAATTTCCATGGTAACACAAAGCATATTATGAAGTTCCCTTCAGATATCTAAACACCATTTTCACAGCATCCCAATGTTTCCTTCCAGGATTTTCCATAAAACAGCTAAGAACTCCCATTACTTGGGAAATGTCTAGCCTTGTACAGACCATTGCATACATTAAATTTCCAACAACACTAGCATAAGGCACTTTGTTCATGTCCTCCATCTCAGTAGGAGATTTTGGACAGTCTTCAATAGATAGCTTCGTTCCCTATAAAATTGGAACAACTAGCTGCTTACAATCAGTCATGCAAAATCTCTCCAGAACAGTATTAATATACTTACTTTGACTAAGCCAAAGTTTTCTACTCTTCCTGTCCCTAGTTATTTCCATTCCTAGAATATACCTGGCTGCACCAAGATCTTTCATTTTGAACTTTGCAGACAGTTGATATTTTAGATTAGAAATCATTAACTTACTATTGCCTATGAACAACATATCATCAACATAGAGAGCAATAATAAGAACGCGATCATTTTTAGCTTTGTAATAAACACAATGATTAGATTTTGATCTTACAAATCCCAATGACAAAACAAACGTGTCAAACTTCTGGTACCACATTCTAGGAGATTGTTTTAATCCATATAGAGATTTTTTCAACTTGAAAACTAGATTTTTTTTACCCTTTTTCTATAAAATGCTCAAGTTGGGACATATAAATTTCTTCTTCAAGGTCACCATGAAGAAATGTTGTCTTCACATCCATCTGTTCAATCTCTAAGTCATACACTGCTACAAGTGACAAAAGAAATCTGATAGATGTTAGCTTAGCTATAGGAGAAAAAATTTCTCCATAATCAATTCCCTCTACCTGGGAATACCCCTTTGCAACCAATATTGAGTGCCTTATACTTTTCCACATTTCCATCTAGACCTATTTTATTTTTAAATACCCATTTACAGCCAACAACTTTTCTACCTTCAAGCAAGGGCACCAAACTCCAAGTTTCATTCTTTTCTAGTGATGCCATTTCTTCATTCATGACTTCCAACCAAGAGTTTGAATCAGACATTCTAAATGCCTCTTTCACATTCCTAGGCTCATCAGTGCTAGAAATTAAAGTAGAGGCACAAGTAGAATATAACATAGAAAACCCATACCTATTAGGTTGCTTTCTTTCATGTGCTGACCTCCTCATAGGCTGAGGCTAAGGTTGTTATTCTTCTTCAAAACTATCAGAATTACTTGAACTCTCCTCAGTTTTAGGTACATTTTGAATTTTGAATTCCTCTTTCTCTTGTGTCTGAGGAATTTCAACTACATCCTTTGTATCTTCTAATCTTGTCTTTTACTGTAGATCCAAAGTAGAAGGCTTTAGCTCATGAAAGATAACACTTCTGTTGTATAGAACCTTCTCTATATCTGAATTCCAAAGCTTGTATCCTTTTATGCCAACACTATAGCCAATAAAAATACATTTAACAACCTTTTTTTCTAATTTAGATCTTTTTTCATTTGGAACATATGCATATGCCTCACAGCCAAAGACTCAAATGTGTCTCAGAGAGAGCTTCTTTCTAGACCATGCTTCCAAAGGTGTTTTCTCAACAAGAAAGGAATTAGGAGAATGGTTTATCAAGTAACATATTGTTGCAACTACCTCAGCCCAAAACTTCTCCTCCAAGCCAGCACTGCTTAGCATACTTCGTGCTCTTTCCATCACTATCATGTTGAACCTTTCAACAACTCCATTGTGTTGTGGAGTGTAGCATGTAGTTTTATGTCTTTTAATCCCATGATCTTTAGAGTACCTTTCGAACTCGTCAGAACAAAACTCACCGCCATTGTCAGTCCTTAAACATTTTATTTTTCTTCTAATTTAATTTTCCACAAGGTTTTTAAATTCCTTAAAACGTATGAACACTTCTGATTTACTTTTCAAAAAATAAACAAATGCTTTTCTTGAATAATCATCAATGAATGATACATAATATCTTGATTTAGACAATGAAGGAACATTTACTGGACCAAAAACATTAGAATGAATATAATCAAGTAAACCAGAAGATTTGTGAGGAATGGAGTAGAATGAAACATAGTATTGTCTACCATATATACAATGTTCACAAAACTCAAATTCAAGGTTGCAATCATCAATCCCTTCAACCAAGTTTTTATTCTTCAAGTTTTAAAACCTTTTTCACCAATGTGGCCTAGCCTATGATGCCAGAGCATAGTATTTTCTATTGGAAGTTTAACTTCCATAGAGTTTGCACAATTAGAAACTTTTTCCTCTTTTTCTCCATGAGTAGCCTTCTGTGACTTTGCAGAGAAACTATTGCATTGCACAACAAGTGCATCTAGCTTATACAAGGTACTAATACGTGCACCCCTAGCTAGCACAATTGAACCTCTAGTCATTTTGTAGCCATTTCTAGAGAATGATACTTGAACTCAAACATCATTCCACTTACTAACAGAAAGTAGATTTTGAGCCAGACCTGGTATATGCATTATATCATTGATTCCCTTCACTCTGACATTAAGGAGCTGAATTATGACTCTTCCACGACCAACTATTTCCAGAGATGAATCGCTTGCCAAATACACCCTTCCATCGTCATATTTTTCATACTTAGTGAACCAGTCTCTATGAGATGTCATGTGGAATGATGCTCCAGAATCAATCAGCCAGACATCATTTGATGCCTAAGTTGCCAAGGCTGCAATGAAAGCATCTACATCACTCTAAGAAGAATCATTATCAGAAGAATTCTTCTTCTTATTTTTCTCCTCTTTGCAATCCTTATGGACATGACTAGGTTGCCCAAAATTCCAACACTTCACCTTGGAGTTCTTGCCAGGAGAATTTCATCTCCCTTCTAATTTCGATTTGTACTTCTCATCCTTATTCTTTCTTTTTTCTTTCGATCTCCCTCAAACAGCAAGAGCCTCCTTTTCCATCTTAGAAGATTTTCTTCTCATCTCTTTTGATAAAAAAGAAGCAACAACATTTTTCATCTTAAAAGTGGATGTCGTACTCCCAATATCCATCACCAAGTGATCCCAAGAATCTAGCAAAGAACATAACAATAGCATACAATGATCTTCTTCATCAATTTTCACACCCATAGATGCTAACTAAGCAATCAACATGTTGAAAGCATTCAAATGATCAGAAAAAAATGCTCCTTCCTACATTTTCAAAGACTATAGCTTCTTCCTCAAGAAAAACTTATTCACCAAGGACTTTTCTTGATAAATAGCTCCCATTCTTTTCCACAAAGAAGATGCAGTCTTTTTTTCTTGAACATTTAGAAGAATAGAGTCTACTAAACATAGCCCTATCAGCCCCTTTGATTTTTGATCTGCAAGGTCCCAATCCTCTTGCTTCATGCATGTAGGCTTCGTTCTAGACACAGCAAGCCACATATCACAATCAACCAATAGATCTTCCATTTTGAGTTTCCACGACTCAAAATTGCTACCATTGAATTTCTCATTTTCAATCTTTCTTGACATGCTTTCCATCTTATTCTATAATTTGAATTACTAGAATTCTACAAGACTCCCACTGAATAGAATTGACACAAAAAACCCAACCTACCCACAAGGATAACACAACTGGCCAGGCTCTGATACCACTTGAAAGGAAAACTTAGGTGTGCAACAAACTCTCCTAATGTCAAAACCTCAGGGAAGAATGCATAGGTGACTTTTATTTTTTCAATTACAGTCCAATTAAGATACTCATGAAAGAAATAACAAAAACAGAGAAATGAGCATACACAATTGAACACTAGATTTATGTGGGAAAAACCTTACAAGAGAAAAACCCACCACACCAAGAAAAGTCTCTTTGTATTATAGTAAAGGAAATTACATACAGAGTTCAGACTTAACTTTCTGATGTCAATTTATAGCAGCAAACATTTCTTTGATCAACCTTGTACAAAATAGCTCTTAGAAAACATACAATGAATTTACACAGACCAATCTATCTTCAATCGAACAACACTGTTACTCATCGAACTGTTCATCATCATTTGCCATTGCCCAGCATAGTCATTTTCCTCATAGTTTTTTCATCTCCCTCACTGGAATGGTCACAATATTCCAACTGCTAATGGTTTACATTTTGCTTCTCTGATTGGTAAAAAATAGAGCATGTTGAATAGTCATTTTCTCAAGGCATTCAAATAGTATTGCATGTCGGTGAGACACTAAGTCATGTCTCCCCGATGCCACAATACCCTACTGTTGTTATCAGCCAGAGTCACCACCATTGGCAAGAGTCATATCAAGTTCAAACCTGTCACTCAAACTCACTCTATTGCTAAGACATCATATTGATATCCACTGCACAACCATCAGCCAGACAATTGCTATCAGAAAGAGGTCATACCGAACACAAATCCACCTTGTGCAAATCTATCAACAAGAGTTCACACTAATCACAAAATAGTTGGCGAGAGAAATGATATTGCTAAGACTTCACACCGATGTTCAACTCATATAGCTCTATCAGCGAGACCATCACTATCGACAAGACATCATACCAAGTATAGAACAGTCAAAGAGAAAAACGTTATTGCCAAGATGTCATATCAAATGCACCATCCTGTCAATGAGACCACATCCATTGGCAAGAGTTCTTACCAAATGTAAACCTATCAGCCAAGAGTCTTCCCTATGCCATTTGTTTCCTATGTGAAAAAACTCGACGAGACATACTCGGTCAGAATGAGTCATTCTGAATGTACAAGCCTCACCTCGATGACTTTTGTTGCCACAAGTCTCCCTGATAACCATTAGAAACCAACCTGTCAGCAGGATATTTTTCTAGGCAGAATGAGATGGAAGTTTAATAGCGATTGACATGTCTTGCCGATGACTCCCATCGGCAAGATAGAGCCAAAGTCTTGGTGACCTGAGCACTTCAAATGTTTAGAACACAACTGCTAGTCGGTAAGACTTCTAGAGGGTCTCACTGACATTTCCCTTTCAGGAGTTTCATGTCAATTAGTTTGAGGCATATTTTCCAACACTACGTTATTCTAAACACTTATGAACAAAAAATGAAAATATGATATTCAAAGGGGTTTTTCTTAGTTCATGAAAGGTATCCTCTCAGGGAACATCATGCCTAATGTCTCCAAGAGAGGACAAGTTAATAAAAGATTCACAACTTAGGGAATGTAATGCATAGCATCACCAATAAGAGGAATGTTATATGCTTAGAAAGTTCACAATCTATACCAATTTATGTCCCCACTTTAAAGAAATTGCTAAACACCATGCTATGAGAAATTACTTTAAAGCAGCAAATGATAAACACTAAACAAGACATGAGATATTATTTGGAAATCCCTATGCCAAAAATATGTTTCCAAATGAAGCTATATCATGAAAAAGTGGGTTGCCCCCAAAATGAAATCCCAAACACATAAGGGATCCATAGAGTTAGGCTTAGTGCATGTCTTTGCTACAATGATATTATAGAGCTCGAAAACATCATCATTCCTCAAGTAGTCATAGAACGAGAAGAATGACACACAAAGATTTTTTTTTGGGTCAACATGGAAGAGACCTAAATATCTTGATGCCTTGTGTCATCCCCAAAAGGAAAACACAAGATAAAATAAAAGATAAAGGTTTACAACATATAGAAGAATGTAGATATTAATAGAGGAATGAACATAAAAACATTGCAAATAGAATGATATAGGGGATCACATTCTGTACATGCAATAAAAAAAAGCACATAAAAAAGAAAAGAAATAAAAGACTATTAAGGAACATGCGAGTCAACCTATATTAGGTCATCCACATCCCAATCTTGTTCATCATATGTAGAAGGCAGGCAACTAGCCAAAGGGATAACAAGTGTTGTACTAGGAACATCAACATGTTTAGCATGTGGTGAGTCACTCATTTTAGGAGGATCATCACGGTTGTGATTATCTAAGCTCATGGAAAAGGAAAATATTAAATTCAGCTCATTATGCACTTCATCAATTTTAGTAGTCTCATCATCAACATCATCATCCAAGTTCATCACAATAAGAGGTCTTATGATAATATCTATGGAAGGTGCTTGTTCTTGTTGTGGTTGGGATATAGGATTTTCTTGTTTTGACGAAGGTAGAGAATCATTGTGCATTGCTTACTTGTTGTTTGATCTTTATTTGTTGATTCATGGTTTTCTTGTATCAAATGACCAATAACACGATGTTTATTCCTACGATCTCTATCATTTCAGTTTCTTTTTGTTCTTTTTTTGAGTTTCAATTGTGTAGGAGTGGTTTATCAACTATAGTTTTCTTTTCTTCCCACAAAGGAGGAACAAAAGGAACCTTGAGAGATTGTTCAACCAATTTCCTTTAAGTTTATAAGCTTGTTTGATCTTTAGAGGCACAACAAGACTTATTTGGCTATCTCATGATCTCTTATAGGAAATAGGTAAGGGATTTTCTATATTTTGGTCTTGGTTACTTGGAAGAGCTTTAGGTTCAATCATTATTTCATCAAGGATAGGAGTCTTAATCATGGGTTGAGGCATGTTACTAAGGGATAATTATGCTACGATATTTGCCTTAAAATTTTGATAATATTTGAAAAAGAAGTCCTCACGAGGCCTAATAGGATCCATAGGTTCATTCCAAAAGAAGTCCAATGAGAAATTCCCATGGTAAGACATAGGATTAAATCCACTATGGTGTATAGTAAAAATATCTTTGCAAAATGGAGACTTTAAACATTTATGCACTATTGATGTGATGAATTTCATGGAATGAAGCCATGGATAACATAACTTCACATGAAATTGATCTGGCGATGAGATGACAGAGAATGATACGTTCAATTTTTTTGGTCCAACTTGTAGAGGAAGAGTTATTGAACCTATTGTAGGACAAGAAAAACCATTATGTGTTTTGATCCATGCTTTTGATTGTTTATAAGTATCTTGATAAAGTTCATGCACAAATAAGAATTCTTCGGTTACCACATTCTCTACATAGAAAGGATCAATTAATATCCCATTAGTAGGTTTGTCATTCATTCTTCTATAAATGTAAAGAGGACCATCGGGTGCATGTCTAATTATGTCACCTTTTAGGAAAGCAATGTAAAGGGACATATTGGTTTGGCCCTTATGAGGTTGAACTTCAATGATTCCAATCATACTATCTATAGGATTATCATTCAAGTTGTCATTATTTTTTCAACATTCATCACATCATTCTTGTTTTCACTAGCTTTGACAAAGGAGATGTTATGATTCAACATAGGAATGGTAAATATTTGCAAGTTTTGGATAGGATGGGCTATGGAATTATTACCTTGATCATTAACACCGCTAATTTGAATGTGATTAGAATTAATGAGGTCTTGCACAATATGTTTAAGATGCTTACAATTTTCTATATCATGTCCATTTTTTCAATGAAAATGGTAAAAGGAATTGTTTTTAATGTTTGGAGGTATAGGCTTAGTAGGATCAAGAGCTCTAATAGAAGGTGAGGAAATTAAGTTCTTGTTTAAGAGCTATAAGATGATAGAATGAAGAGTATCAGGTATAGGGGTAAATTGTCTATTCCTCTCCCCAAATGCATATTGATTTGTCATATTTATAGCAGCCACTTGGGAGTCAACATGCTGAGTTGGTTGAGGGGAATTCAATTGTATAAATCCGTTGTTTTGTTTCTTGAATGGTTGATAGTTGGTGTGAGGTGTGGATTCAATTTTTTCAAGATGACTAGAGGGAGTTTTTACTTCACTACTACTAACTAAATTTTGGTAATCACAAAGGGTTATACACAATTGTGTGAAGGAGGGAAATTTCATCATCCAAATATTATCTTAAAGCTTTTTTTTTTAAGTTTCAATGAACATTCATTGAAGATCAGAATCAAGAATCTTAATGTTAATTTGTGAGTAAAGCAATTGATAACAAGAGATAAAGTCAGTGAACTTTTCATCATCCTTTTTCTTACATCTCATTAAATATCTCAAGGTCATCTTAGGACCAATGCAAACTTGGAAATGATTAAGAAAGGAATACAAAATTTCATTAAATGAATGTATTGAATTATTTGGTAAGGAACAAAGCTATTCATAGGCAGTGCCTTTCAAGGATCTAGGGAAGAGTTTAGCCAAGAGTTATCCTAAAAAATGAAGTCACTACATAAGGTCATGTATGCAAAAACATGACTAACAAGATATCCTTTCACACCATATTTCTAAAATATAAGAATCTCTATACCTTGCAGCATTTTTGTTCTCAATATCTCTAAGGATAAGGGGTTTCTTTTGACATATTATGAAGGGTGGCTATTTTGATTTTAATTCAATGTAGGAATTTGGTGTTGGAGGGAATAAACACTTTGTAAGATTTGGTTAATGATGGGATCATTATTTTTGTTTTGAGATGGAGGTGAATAAGGTGGAGGTGTATATGTGTTTGGAGAACAAGTGAATTGTAAATTTGCGAGGGGAGATGGATTAGGAGATATGAGTTTGAATGCACAAAGCTAAAGGGATTCCAAATGGAAATACATAAGGTAGTATGAACTTTTATAGTAGTTTGTATGGTTGTGGTGATATTTGGATTAGTGTATGGGGTATGTGAACGATCATCATGGAAAAAATAGGCCCTTAAGTGGCAAATAAATCAGAAAAATCAGAGTTAGGCAACTTGACATAAAAATTTGAATAAGTTATCTATATTTTTTTTAAAATATGTAACAATAGAATCTATATTAAATTGAATTTAGTTTCTAAACTACTAAGTTTGTTTTAAAAAAAAAATCTATTTGGTGAAAATTTGAAATTTCAATGCAGTAGTACTTAAATTTTAGGGAAAAAATAAGAAGTAGGTGTCTTTCTAACCACCCTAACCACAATAAAATGATAATATTTTTTATAATATTTTATATATAAGTAGAGGACTCAATCTCAATGTGATGCATATTTTTTTGTAATATTTTTCCAAGTAAATAATTAATTATGATTTTTGTATTACAACTTTTAAAAAATATAAAACTGTATTTTGACCACCTTAACTTGGTCAAAACTTCATGAAATTCAATTTTTTTTTAATCATATAGTATGCAAAGCATAGAATGTGACACATGTTTTGGGTTAAAAAAATGTGATACCATGTGAAAGCTATAGATGTTTTTCAATCAGTTTATCAATCAAGACTTTAGTCGTAATTTGAATAGAAAATGAATAATAATTACTTATTAAGTTAAAATTAAAGTAGAACTTATATTGGTTGAAAATTGAGAGTCTCCTTTAAAAACCCTTTTCATTTCATCAACTTTGGGTAAAAAAAAAGTCATCAACCACATACCCATGATATTACCACTTTTTTGCCCATCATGATCCTACACATACCCTATGTTAGAATAGAGGTCATGGTTATGGAAGGAAGAATTGGATTTCCACCTTGACTTTGAGTATACCAAAAATCTTGAGCACAACTAGTCACTGTAGGGACATGTGGGTATGTACAAGATCATCATGGCAAAAATAGGCCCTTAAGTGGCAAAAAAATTAGAAGAATCAGAGTTAAGCAACTTGACATAAAAAAATAAATATATCTATATTATTTCAAAAAACGTAAGAATAAAATCTATAGAAAATTGAATATAGTTTCTAAACTACTAGGTTTATTTAAAAAAAAATTCTATTTGGTGAAAATTTGAAATTTCAATGCAATAGTACTTAAATTTCAAGGAAAAATAAGTAGGTGTCTGTTTGACCACCCTAACCACAATAAAATGATAATATTTTTATAATATTTTAGATATAATTAGAGGAATCATGTCTTGATGTGATGCATATTCTTTTGTAAATTTTTTCTGAGTAAATAATTAATTATGAATTTTTTATTACAAATTTTAAAAATACAAAAAATCGTATGTCTGACCACCTTAACTTGGTCAAAACTTCATGAAATTCAATTTTTCTTTTTTTAATCCTATAATATATGAATCATAAAATGTGACACATGTTTTGGATTCAAAAAATGTGATACCATTTGAAATTTATAGATGTTTTTCAATTAGCCTATCAATCAGGACTTTAGTCATAATAAAAATAGAAAATGAATAATAATTATTTATTAAATTCAAAGTAAAGCATAATTTATATTGGTGGAAAGTTGAGAGTCTCCGTTAAAAACCTTTAAATTCGTTTCATCAATTTTGGGTTAAAAAAAAGTTGTTAGCCACATACCCTACACATACCCATCATATCGCCACTTTTTGGGCCCATCATGATCCTGCACATACCCATGTTGATTAATGATATGAGATAGGCTATACACAACTTTCATTGTAGGGACATGTGGGTATGTGGAAGATCATAATGGAAAAAACAAGCCCTTAAATGGCAAAAAAATTAGAAAAATTAGAGTTAAACAACTTGATATAAAAAATTGAATAAGGTATCTATATTATTTCAAAAAAAAAAAAGAATAGAATCTGTAGAAAATTGAATGTAGTTTCTAAACTACTAGGTTTATTTAAAAGAAAAAATCTATTTGGTGTAAATTTGAAATTTCAATGCAATAGTACTTAAATTTCAAGGAAAAAAATAAGAAGTAGGTGTTTGTCCATCACCCTAACCACAATAAAATGATAATATTTTTATAATATTTTAGATATAAGTAGAGGACTCATGTCTCGATGTGATGCATAATCTTTTGTAATTTTTTTTGAGTAAATAATTAATTATGAATTTTTATTACAAATTTTAAAAGATACAAAAATCATATGTTTGACCACCTTAACTTGGTCAAAACTTCATGAAATTCAATTTTTCTTTTTAATCCTATAATATACGAATCATAGAATGTGACACATGTTTTGGATTAAGAAAATGTGATACCATTTGAAAGTTATAGATTTTTTTCAACCAGCCTATCAATCATGACTTTAGTCATAATTCAAATAGAAAACGAATAATAATAATTTATTAAATTCAAAGTAAAGCATAATTTATATTGGTGGAAAGTTGAGAATCTCCTTTAAAAACCCTTTTTGTTTCATTAATTTTGGGTAAAAAAGGGTTGTCAGCCACATACCCTACACATGCCCATCATATCACCACTTTTTGGCCCATCATGATCCTGCACATACCCATGTTGACTAATGATATGAGATAGGCTACACACAACTTCTATTCCTTGTAAATTTTCAATCATTCTCCCCATATTATCTATGAAAGGAAGCACCGTGTATAAGAGAAAATTTTCACCCCATGTGCAAATCCCCTTTTTTCCTTTATACACCTTAGAAAACCAAGTTTAGAGGTTTAATTCCACCTAAGCCCACTGCTTGCAACACAATTAGCACCTATTTTGAGTGTCGGTGGAGGCATTTCTATCGGGGACACCCATGCGGTGCATAGACGTTTGCACGACGTGCTTACATCCTTAACAGATTCCCACGTCTAGAGCCTATAAAGGTGTTACACTTCCCATTGAGGGTCGATTTGTAACACCCTCCTCGGCCGATAGACTAGAATATGGTTGTTTTCTTCATGTCCCCTTCAAATTCACTCCTTCAACAAGAATTTTGACTCTTCCTCCATTTTCTAGCTTCACTATAGCTCTCTCTGAGCCCTCTCTTAGCTCTTCAAACACTTTACACTTCACAACAATAACATCAACACTCCACCACTTTAGTAGAGCAAGTGCGGAACAAAACACCATTGCAGTAGAGGCTTGAGTTTCTCTCATTTTATCCCCCATTAGCCTTGAGTGCTCTTGGTGGAGGTGTTAATCTTTTACTCTTCTCCCCTATTACTTGGTTGAGTAGCATAACACTGTTTTGTAGTACCTTAAGTGCTCTTTACTTCATTTCTACTTTTCTCTCTACCTTCTTGGCTATCCATGGAGGAGGGAACACCTAAATGAGGTATGACTGAGGTAGGCCCCTATACAACCACCCAAAAATTTCTCTCTCCCTCTTTTGTGTAGGTATTGAAGACACTCACGAGCTGAAAGCTTCATCACTTGCACGGTCATAAGTATTTCCTTTCTTCTCCTTGTCTTTATCATCTCTATTTCACTTCATTTTAGTCTTATTGCTTCTTGTTGTTTTCTGGCATTCTAGAGATTCTTAGTAATTGAAGTGTAAGTCGTCACTTAGCCATTTTTTGGGACATTCTTGCTTTCTGGTCCCTACGAGATGCCAACGCACCTCTAGGATGCTAGTGCATTGCGCTGTCATCTATATTTTGTGTTATTGTCCTTTGGTTGAAAGCTTGGTAGTTTGTCCAGAAAATCTTTGTGACTTGCTCTTTTAGATTTTGAAACTTTTGCCACTATTCCATTGAGGTAGTATAGGGCAGTTCATCCCGTGAGGCTCTATAAGTGAAGAGAAATCGTGAGTAGCGAATCCCCCTATATTACACACAATACTAACATTTTCTTTAGAACTTAGGAAGGTTTGTAGTTTGTCAAATTATTCATCCATTTTTCTAAGGTTCTCATGAGGGACATTAGAAACCATTGATTCAACATTAGTAACATTGTTTTTTGGTAAGGAGGTCATAGGAAATGAAGTGTTAAGGATATTGTCCATAGTGGGTTGACTAGTGTCAACACTATGTGTGAAAGAGTTTGAAAACCCAAGATCCATGATAATTGATGTTTCACTCGATGAAACCAGTCTCGAACTACGTCTCACTATAGTATTGGAAATAGGACACCAAGTTGTGAAGCTCATACAAGTTTCCCAAACCCAAGGTGCACCAAAAATGAATAGGAAAAATGCAATTGAACACCCTAGAATACAAGTATGTAAAAAGAAAATTTCATATTTTAAACAAGATAAATTTATGAATATGTTATGCAAAATCCTAAAAATGATGTCTTGTAAGTTCAATTTTTATTTTGAAATGCAGTTGAATTTGACCAATTAACCTTAATGTAAATGATTTCAAAAAACAAAAATTCTAGAAACTGAAATAGAGATCTAAACATAGAAACACAAAATGCAAACTAAGGATTTTTAGTGCCCAAAAATCTAGAAAACTCCCTAATTAGGGACTCATTCACCCATGGGAAAATGAGTCTCACATTAGGGTTTTCAAAAAACAAATTATAGATTTCTAAGTTGATACTTATGTTTTTTAGATTCTAGTTTCAAACAGGTGGTTATAGTTTTAGATTATAGAAAATCATATCTAAATACAAGTGTGAAATGATGTTAAATGTCAAGAAAAAATACCTAATTTTAAATGTAATTTTGATTCAATTTTCTGATTTAAGTTACTGATCATGCAATGTTATGAAAACACTACAAAATCAATGAATTTTTTGGATTTTTTAGATTTTAAAGAATGCAAAAGTGTAAACCCAAAACTCTATGTGAGATGAAAAGTAATACAAGTTAAGAAACTTAAATAAGATGCAAACAAAATGCAATATAATGCAACTTAATGAAAATCCTAGATCTAGGGTTTAAATGGACTCCAAATTTTCAAAATTTTGATCTACAAAGTTGGGTTCACCAAAATGAAACGTAGAAAAAAATAAGGTTTGGTCATGTATGGATTGGAGGTAAGATGGAACTATTTCTCTCTTTCATTAGGAAATGAGATCCACACAAAGAGTTGACTTACAACCCTTAGGTAAACCAACTCAATAGGGAATCTATTGATTTCCTTATGCTTGAGGATAGGGTTTCAGCCTGAACAACACTTTTGGGAGAAAACCTAAAAATAGAAAATAAATCTAATTATGCCAATTTAAACTTGAAACAACAATATAAAGCTCAATATTGAAAAAAACAAAAAACTTTCTACAAAATTGAGAAGGGAATAATGATGTTTACTAGTTATCAAAAGGTAGTTTTGAGAGGTTGTTTAAGACTCATTCACCCATGGGTGAATTGGTATTTTTTCAAGGTTTTTAGAAATATTTTTCAAGCCTATAATGTCACTCTATAGCTTCTGTTTGGTCTAGGTTGCAATGTCGAAAAGTCAAAAATCAAATCTATCAGTGAGTTTCCATGAATTGAAGACAACTTTGACAAAAAATTTAAACTTTGAAAAATTTTCCAATATTGTACTTTGAGAGATCTTCAATCCTTATTCAACCTAAATCTGCAACACAAACAAAAGAGGGAAAAATTGTTTGTTTTTGGTGAATGGGGTTTTTCCTTGGCCAGATCCTGTTTGGGTAATTAAACCTTGAATTAAAATAATGAAAGTAGGAAAGGAATGATGAATGAACAAGTTATGTTGAAACTCACCAAAACCTTAAATAAACCTTTGGAAGTTTGCAATATTAATCTTCATCTTGCATGAAATGACTTCAATGGATGTGGATCTTGATTCTTGAATTGATGCTTGAATACTTTGACTTGGATCTTGAAACCTACATCACAATGTTAGCTCCAAAAAACATTCATGATGCTTAAGAAATTGACATGAGGCTTGAGATCTTGAATGCTGCAACAAAATTCCTAATAAATATTCTCTTGAATGAATTTGATCACAATATTACCTCTTGTAAACTTGCACTTCAAATCTAGATGTCTTGGGATTTGAATTTGATAAAAAGACCTTGTATTTATAGGTATGTATCCTTAATTCCCAAAATTTAAACATTACAACCCAACATGAAAACTTGAATTTAGAGATATTAAAATACTACCAAAATCATAATTTAAATTTAGGTTCAAAGGCCTAGGGTGGGCCCATTCACCCATGGTCAAATGAATCCTAGGTCCCTATTCCTTGAAGGCATATATGTGTTGGAGTTAATTATTGTTGGGTTTCCCTTTTGAAAAATGTAATTTATTAGTGTTGTAGATGTAAAATAGGGCTTATTAAGGCATAATTAAGTTCATTTTAATTAAGAGGGCCCAAAAAAAGTGTGAAAATGTAAAAGAGTACATTTTTCTACACTACAATATTGTTGCTTACTAGATAATTCTAACTTCTCATTTGATTAAATGGTGAATCAATTCCTTATATAGCTCCAAGCTAACATTGGGTCAAATATGGCATTCAATAATCTCATCCATTGCAAATAGGGGGACCATGAAAAGATTATTGACATCATTGGTTGTTATCAAGTGCTTTTTTCTCACATTTCTTATCTCATGTTAGACTCTGATGTCTAAAAGGTTTTCATTGGGAGCATGGAAGAATTATTACACGAAAATTTTATTCTGACAAATTATCCTTTGCACATCTATGTGCAATTCTATGTAAGTAATAATATATAGTCACTTAGTTTGGGTGTTCATCACTATACTCTCATCAGGATAACCAGTTAGTAGTGTCAGTTTATGGTGATTCAAGAAAGAATAAGGACATTGCAAACATGTTCTCTACTCCTATAGGTAAAATTATAGGATGAAATAGACCTTTCACAAAGTTATATCAATCATACACCAAATTTCTACGAAAAATATTAAAATATTAAATTTTTAAATTACTAGAGATCTTACCTCTCTTCGACCCTTATTTGGAGTGGTACAATGAACAACAACTTTCCCAATTTCATTGAGTGCATGGAAATGATACCGAGCAGTGCATATTCCTTCGTCATGAGACTTAGGATCACATTGATGATGGGGCTATCCATCTCGATGGGGGGAAGAAAAAATTTAAAAAATATGTTGCTAATCCTCACAAAAAACTATAGATTTACATAGATCCATTTCATTCTCATTCTGCTAATCTGGTCACATAATCCTCTACATCCTCTGAGATGGTCCCATCCAAGTATGTGAACATGGTCTTGTTCACCTGTATACCTCCTACAAAGAATGTGAGTGCTATCCCTAACATAAATTTTATCTCAAATTATTTTTCATTAAATAAGGAGCCATCTCTAATGTATGTTCTTGCTCAGATTAATGGTAACATTGTAAATAGTGTTATGGTTGATTTAATGAGCCAAGTGGGTATGTGTAGGATCATCATGGAAAAAATAGGCCCTTAAGTGGGAAATTTTTTAGAAAAATCAGAGTTAGACAACTTGATGTAAAAATTTGAATAAGTTATCTATATTATTTAAAAATTATGTCAGAATAGATTCTATAGAAAATTGAATGTAGTTTCTAAACTACTAGGTTTTAAAAAAAAAAAAAAATCTATTTGGTGAAAATTTGAAATTTCAATGCAAAGGGTACTTAAATTCAGGGAAAAATAAGAAGTAGGTGTCTGTCTCACCCTAACCACAATAAAATGATAATATTTTTGTAATATTTTAGATATAAGTAGAGGACGATACCCCAATGTGATGCATATTTTTTTGTATTTTTTTCAAGTAAATAATTAATTATGAATTTTTATTACAAATTTTTAAAAATATAAAAACTTGTATGTCTGACCACCTTAACTTGGTCAAAACTTCATGAAATTAAATTTTTATTTTTTAATCCTATAGTATGAAGCATGTTTTGGATTCAAAAAATGTGATACCGTTTGAAAGCTATAGATGTTTTTCAATCAGCCTATCAATCAGACTTTTATCATTATTTGAATAGAAAATGAATAATAATTACTTATTAAATTCAAAATAAAGCATAATTTATATGTTGGAAAGTTGAGAATCTCCTTTAAAAACCCTTTTTTTCATCAATTTTGGGTAAGAAAATAGTCATCAGCCACATACCCATCATATTGCCACTTTTTGGCCCATCATGATCCTACACATACCCAAGTGAATGTGGTAACATAGGAAACCTTTTCCATTAATAGTTTTCATAAGGAGAAGTATGATGAGTTGCGGGAAACTCTCTATACTCATGAGAGGATTTCTATTACCCATATGGGCACCATTTTTTTGCCAGTCCTAGTTGGGCCTAAGATTGTAGATTTTACATTTATAGTGATTCTAGAGTTTAAAGTATTCAAGGCTATTGTAGGAATTCCATGCATATCCTCCATGAATGAAATCATCTTTATAGTCCATAAGTGTCTGAAATTCCCCCATGAGGGCACAATGCATGTTATTCATGATACTAGCTATAAATCACTTGTGTCACATGGGGGATTTTCTTTGGATCACTTTTGGCCTGCCCCAGTCGGACCCCTCCTTGCTAAGGGAGGATTTTTATATCAAGATTATATTAAGTATAAGAGTGGGGGATTGAAATAGAAGGATAGTTTTCCTATGTCTCCCTATGTTATTTCTGTGAAGGCTTCTATGCTAGTGTAGTAGAAGGCTATCTCTTCTACCCCATCAAAAGGGAAGGAGAAGCCTGCTCTTGCTCTAGAGCCTCCCCCATCTACATATTTTGTACCATCTACATATTATTCCCAACCCATGGTGGCATCCTTGGTTCCTAATCCTATGCCTTGCATGGGAAGTGGAATGGTGCCCATGTGGCAGAAGATGAAGTATCAGGTGTTTCATTTTCCTATTTTACCCATAGTTCTGTGACCCACCCTATATGGCAAGGGGAAGCATTCCCATGGGGCTATTCATGCATCTTGGTCTCCAAGGCCTCCTACTAATCCTCCACCTGATCCTCAGGTGGATAATGGGAAGAGGCACATTTTCAAGGCTCTTGTGTCTATTTATCCTTTTATCATTATTTCTACTCCTATGTCTCCTTCTCTTACTCCTGCTCAAGAGACCACCCTTCCACCCACAATGGTTGTGAAGGATATTCCTACAGTGGATCAGCAACCTCTGACCTATTCTTAGCCTATGCCTTCTAATACTCATACCTAATGTAAGTAGCTTACATGTGAGTGTAAGCATAAAAAAAATGCTCTAGCTATACAACATGTTGCCTCACAAAAGTCCACAAAGGATCTTGCTATCTTTGTTCCTATCTCTTATGTTGCTCCATCTATTTTTGTATTGTCTTCTTTATTTCCCATCACTTTTGTCTTTTTTTTGGCTCCCCCAATAGGTCCTAGTGTCCCTCACCTGAAAATGGTGTAGGTCTTCATTGCTCCCTTAGTGGATCCTTTGCTTCTTATGTCCCTTCTAAACATTTCCCCTTTTTCACAACTTCTTGACATGCCTAATACAAAGGTGGTGTCCTATGTGGCTCCTTCTAGTTCCTCCTCTACTTTTCCTTCCTTTGTGGAGATCTTGCATCTTTCACTAAAGTGTAAGTTGGAGGATGACCTCACCTCAAGTTATGGTCATAAGAAATATTCATCTTCTATGGGGTCTAGTTCTATTTAGGCTTGTGCTATCCTTTCGAAAGAGGTAACCCCTACATCCTCATAGTTTGTCACTTCACTTTTTATTGAGCTTGGTAGTGAATATTGGGTATCATTTCCTCCTCTTACTACATTAACATAAGGCACTCCTGAGAAGTTCATGTTTATCTCAACAGATGATATCCCAACTTTGTCTTTAATTTTTACAAAATTAATGAACTTTCCCAAATAGGAACTCAGTAAAGAAGACATCAAGGGGCCTTCTTCCTTGGCTCTTGTCATAGGGGATTCTAAGGGTACTACCCTTGCTATCCCTCCCTTGCAGGATCATCCTCCCTCCACTTATAATGATCTATATTGGGAGTAGAATGATCTACTAGTTGATGAAGACTTGGGTGGCATGTCTTTCTACATCTATATATCAGTTTTATTTGTTTGTGTTCCCCAGTGCTTGTCTTTTGATGTTTTGTGATATTGACTAGAGGACCCTTGCTACCATTGTAGGTACTTGGATACAAGCATGTAGCTCTATCATACACTTATTATATTTGTTTCATCATTCTTCTATATGTCATAATCTTGATTTTTGATATCAAGGACGATGCAAAGTGTTGGGGGGATTTGGGCCTTCTTCCATGTTGACCCAATTTTTATTTTACTTTTTATTCATGTGTCATTCTTCATGTTCTAAGAAATTTGGGGATTGATGATAGTTAATATATATATTATTATATCTATCTATTTATATCTATGGATATTTTTGACTCTGAATTATCATATTCCCCTATCTCTTGATTTCTTCATCTCTATTTTTTTACTTTGTGATGTTGTGGTTTCAATGTGTTGTCCATCATAGGTGTGACAACATACAAAAGATACATCTCTCTATGTGTTCCTTTCAAAAGGATTCCATTATGCATAATTCTTTAAAATGAATTCCTTGACAAAATAATTCCTTGTAGAAAACCTTTATTTTCCAAAAGGTCACATTCTCTCAAAAAGGACTCCTTGAAATCTTCTTGTAAAATGATCCCTTAGTGAAAGAGTCTAAAATATTTCCTTTCAAAAAAGGAGTATTATTTCTAAAAAGAAAGAGTTTGAAAACTTTCCTTTGAAAAAAAGAGCACTCTTTCTAATGGATTCATTGATGAAAGATCTTTAGAAAATGATTCCTTGATGATAAAATCACTTGCAAAAAATCCCCTATCTTTCAAAATGAGTGTCATTTAAAAAGGATCACTTAGTGTCTTGATGTCTTGAGAAAAGCGTACCCCATCAAAAGAACCCCTTCTTGAAATCCTTCTTTTCAAAAAGAAATCTTTGGTGTCTTGCAACTTGTGTCTTCTATATGATATTTGATATCTTGTTTATTGGTGTCCAATATCTTATATATTGGCATTTATCTTGGGGGCAACCTGACTAGGCTTTTCATTTTTGTGATAGTCCTACAATGTAGTTTGTAATATCCATAGACCTATCATATATCTGATCAGGTTGTGTATTATGTTGTCATACCAAATCAAACTATGTCTTATTGCACTGACTTGTGCCAAATTTTGTCTTATTGTGTCTTATAATTGTGTCTATTATGATTCACTTTTTTTCCTAACATATTTTTCTACAGTTGACATGTTTATGGTGAGATTGTAGCTAGCTTCATATGATTGAGGACCTATTTCCTCTTCACATCTAGATGGATCTCATCCTCTTTCATGTCAGGGTATGTCAGAGTGATGGACTGATTCCATTACATTTTCAGTATATTCTCTTCAATCTCTTTTTAATTTAGCTCACATATGCATTGAGACGTTCACTAAAGTGGGGGAAAAAATTAATGGCATAAATTTACACCTAGTACAATTTCCCATTATATTACCTCACTTTAGTCTTACAAATTTGATAATGCAAAAAATTGCTGCATTTCCTTGATTTCCATACGTGTCCTTTTCATTTTCCATCAATGATGGAATTTCTATCAAGGATGCCTACATGCCTCATAGACATTTATGCACCTTTCTTTTGTACTGATAGGATTCTTGGGTCACTTGACATTGAGGCATTATTATTCCCTTTTTTCCTATGAATTTTAACATCCCTACGAATATTGACCACCTGGGAATGACCTTTCAAATCCAAATTAGCCTTTTGAACTCCATTCCTTCGTTATATCAACTCCATTCACTCTCTCTAGCTTTTACCACTTCCCACTTCACTTCATACTTAACTCTCTTCCTCTCTCCACTTCACTTCTACAACATTTTTCTACTCCTATGCAATCATTATTGTAGGTTGTCAAAGCTTTGCTTTATGTTCTTATTTTCATTATCTTGTTTGTAGAGTAGTATCCATGTTGTCTTTGCACTCTATTTTTTTATGTCTAATCTCTCTTCATTTCTTTATTATTTTTATATCTTGTGGTCTATTGGTTGTCTATGGAGGTGGAAACACCAAAATGTGGGTTTAACTAAGGCTGAATCCAAAACACAACCACAACCACAACATTTTCCTATTGCTTTGTGTGTAGGTACAATCTATTCATGAGGAGCTTGGTGGAGAACTATACCTTCAATGAGTTGGCCTTCTTCTCTCATTTTATTCATCACTTCATTATTAGAATAGTTTTTTATTTTAAAGTTATAGTATTCTTCTTATTGTTTCCTATTATTTCATGCATTTATTCATATTTATTAAACAATAAAACTTAAACTTTCAAGTTATTAGTGAACCCTATGAAAATCCAAGTCTCTATCTATACGAGACACCAGGGCAACTTTGAGATGTCAATGCAACATTTTAACTTCCGACTCATGCATTAGTGTCCTCTTGTTGAGATCTTGTCGTTCTACAATTTGAGAACTTTGTGATCTACTCATATGTTTCTAGAAAACATCTATTATAAAACATAAACAATTAGAGTCCAATTTCCCCTTAAAAAATTAGAGTCCAATTTCCCCTTCCTTTTCATCTTATTAGGAAGTCTGAGGTAGTTGAGGGTAATTCACTCCCTTTAGGCTCTTTTGTGTCCTAAAGACTTTGGAGTAGTTAATTCCCTCTTCTACATTATTCTTTGATAGAATAAAATTATTGTCTTATAGTTGATCTTGGAACCTAGGAAAATAGTGGTGACCATGTGGATTAAGTGCTATCACACCCACTTTCAAGGCTTCCAATCAAGGATAACCCTAGAGATCTCAATGCAAAAGAGAAAGAGATTTTGCAATAGGGTTATCCTAGGGGATGAATATGACCTAATAAGGGGTTCACCACCAAGTTTAGACTTGAAAAAGATAATGAAATTCTAGATGAAATGAAAAACTCTAACTAAATGCAAACTAACACTAAATAACCTAGGAAAATGAATGAAATAGTACAAAAAGATACAAAACAAAATGTGTGCACCTAGAGATCTGGAAATGGTTGGATGGAAGTTTGGAACACTAGAAAATTTTCTTTTACTATTGACTGGGACTCATTCGCCAAGCTAGGAAAATTAGTCCAGTTTCTAGAAAAAATTTAAGGAATAGGTTTCAGACAAAAGGGTATCTGAATCTACAAAATATTGAAAATTGTCTAGAACTAGGACTCATTTTCTAGAAGTGGTGAATCAGTCTCGTTGGGATTTTCTGCAACTTCAAAAGATGATCTTTCTCTTCTCTTTTTTCTATATCCTTGATTTATTTTGGAACCTGAACCTTTGATTTGTAACCGGTAGGTATTCTCCAATGCTCTCCAAGGCTTTATGACAACTTTGACAGCTTTTGAGCTCTTGACATATTTTCTCCTATCTTGCTCCTTAGGAAATATACAACCTGTACATATAAATCACACACAGAGGAGAGGGAAAAATGTTATGGGGTTAGTGGATAGGGGTTTTCCTTGGTCAAACCCCATTTTAGAAATCAATCCTTGAAATTAAATCAAATAAGAATGGAGAATGATGAATGAACAAATGACAATGTTGCAACTCACCAAACCCTAGCAATAAGGTGTTGCAAATATGTATGCAATGGATCCAATGGATGTAGAATTTGATTCTTGCTTGAATGATGTTGATCTTGAATGAAACACTTACTTCAATCATAAACCCTACACCATAATTATTGGCACAATAAAAAAAATGATGCATGAAATCTTTGATATGATGATTGATATTTAAATGCTGCTCTAAAATGCTTGATAATCCACTCTTGAAGACATTTAAATGCTCTTATGAATTCTTGAATGCTATTTTCAACTCAAATTTTCTATAAGGATGCTCATTCAACTTGCTAGGTGTAAAATGAATGAAATAAACTTGTATTTATACTCAATTATGCAAGAATTCCCAAAATTACAATAGTACAAGCTGACATCAAATCTAGGAGAATAAAATCCTACTAGAAATTTGAATTCAATTTGATTTTGGGCCACATGGGACTCATTTTCCAAAGATGGTGAATGAGTCTCATCTAGCATAATGTATGGGACCAAAAATAAAAAGTTCTTAGAAATATGTCAAATCTGATTTGGGACCTAAAGACCTAGGTGGTACCGATTCACCCAACATGGTGAATGAGTCCTAGATCACTAAATCTAGGCCACACAAGGTAGAAACAACTGAATTATGATCGACTAATTATTGGTGTCAGTATTATCCTCTAAAAGATGCAATAAATGAGGCTTGTGGATGCAAAATAGGGCCAATTAAAGCATAAGAAAGCCCACTTACTAATGATAAGCCTAGAGAAGTGTGAAAGTGTGTTGCAACACTTTAGAAAACTCCAAATAAGACAAGATTAATGTTTATTTTAATTGAAAAGAGGTTTATTAGGTTCAACTATTTGATAAAACCTTAGAAAAGTGTGAAAGTGTGTTACAACACTTTAGAACACTTTAGCAAGGTACCATTAAATTCATTAGTTCACAAGGGTCTATGACCTAATGTGAATGTGTCAATCACATTACAACACTAAATCAAGGCATCATTAAGCCTAACTCACAAGGAGGACCCAAAACTGCCAGGAAAAGTAGAAGGGATAGCTTTTCTATAACTCCATTTAGCCCCCACTTTAGTGAGAGAATGAATTTGCTTCAAACTCACTAAAGTAGACTAGCATGCATCAAGATGGGTCCAAGTGTACCAATGCCAATAAAATGAGACAATAGTTATCAAGAGGGAAAATGAAGCCCCCGGGATCAAGATCCCATGTCAAATCAACATAGGCACAAAATAACACACATGAGAGTGATATAAAGAGAAAAAAAAAAAGCACAAGCATACACTATCAAAGAAAAAAAAGAAGAAAAGTTAAAAATATAAAAGAGTCAAATGAAGATTTGACGATTTTTCCATCATGATATGGATCAAATATAGGGTGTTTGTTCGAAAAAAATGCATACTTACTTTGAGTCGATGGAACTTCAAGTTGTCTGCTGGGTGAGAAGCCCAAAAAGGTGATAAACATACACTCATGGTTGGTATGAAATCACACACACATGCAAGTGGCTATGGGAAATTCATGCCTTGGTTGAGCTTCCCACTCAAACCATACCAAATTTATACCCCCTGATAACTTTAATAAGGCACCACACAAAAATGATTTTTGAGATTCATGAGACAAGAAAAAGTTATATTATGCAAGGTGGCCATATAAATGCAAAATAAAAAAATGAGGGATGTTCTTGAAAAGGAGTTTTGCTTAGTTTTTCTGCGGTCTTGAATTAGGGAAAATTATGCCTAATGTCTCAAAGAGAGCACCAATAAAAGAATAAAATATTCACAACTTAGGGGATGTAGTGCATCACATCAAGCCACTAAGAGTAATGTAATATGCTAAGAGAGATCACACTCTTGAAAGACATCACACCCAATGTCACCCACAAAGCGAAAAATACATCATATAAAGTAAGAAAACTACACCATGAACCATGAAAAAGAAAAATGCAAAAGAATAATTCCAATGCATGCCCCCACTTTAAAGAAATTGCTAAACACCATTTTGTGAGAAATTAATTTAAACTAGCAAATGATAAATGCTAACAATAAAAGGACATGAGTGCTAATTTGGAAAGCCCTATGCCAAGTCATATTTCTTTGAGTAAAGCTACGCCATGCGAAAGAAAAAGAAAAGAGAGGGGTTTCCCCTAAAATGAAAACACCAAAAACATAAGGGATCTGTGGATTTTGGGTTAGTATGTTTCTTCCTGCAATCTTTTTGGAGAGCTCAAAATTGTCATCATTCCCAAAATACACATAGAAATGGAAGAATGACACAAAGAGGGTGAAAAAAAAGAAAAACCTTTCAAGTCAACATGGAAGAAACACAAATGTCTCGACTCCTTGCATCATCCCAAAAAGGAAAACACAATACAAATAAAAAGTGCAATAAAGAAAAGAAAAGGAAAAGCTTTTGGGTCAACATAGAAGAGACCTAATTATCTTGATGCCTTATGTCATCCCCAAAAGGAAAACACAAGAAAAAGAAAAGATAAAAGCAAAAAGATTTATGACATAGAGAAGAATGAAGGTACAAATAAAGGAATTTCACAAAGTGAGAGAACATTAGAAAAAACATCATGGGGGATCACATTACGCACATACAATCAAACAAAATAATAATAAAAAATAAATAAGGAAAAAGACTAGTGAGGCACATGTGAGTCAACCTATGAGCAGGTCATCTACCTCCCATTCATGTTCATTGTAAACTAAAGGAAAGAAACTAGCCAAAGGGACAAGAGCTAGTTCCAAACTAAGGGTAGCACTAGGTTCAACACTCTTTGTAGGAGATTTTACTTCTAAGCTCATGTAAGACGAAAACAATGTATTCAATTCATTATGTACCTCTTCATTGATTCTAGCCACCTCATCATTGTCATCGAAGTTAATCACAATAGGAGGTCAAATGATAATGTCCATGGAAGAGTTCAACTCTTGTTGCGATTTTTGTATTGGATTGTTTTGTATTTCATTAGTCAATTTTGGATTTTTATTTTCTTTTTTTAATTCTTCATGTAACATATGAGCTAGGGGATGATGTCTATGCCTATGCTCTCAAGCACCTTTGTTTCTTTTAGTTTTGTTTTCAAGTTGCATTTGTGTAGGAGTGAGTTGATCAACCATAGGTTTCTTTTTTTCCCTAAGGGGAGGAAAGGAAGGAACCTTGGGAGGTTGTTCGATCAGTTTCTCTTTGATTTTGTATACTTTTTTTATTCTAGGTGTGATGGGGTTTTTTTCATTGTCTCTTCATCTTTTGTAGGAGGTGGGTGGAGGTTCTATCTTAGGTTGGTCTTGGTTGTTTGGAACTTCTTTAGGTTCAATCATGGTTTCATCTAGGATAGTAGGCTCGGTGGTGGGTGGGGACATGTTTCGAAGGGATAGCTTTGCTATCATCCTTGCCTTGAACTTTTGATAGGACAAGAAAAATAATTCTTCTCATGGTTTTATAGGTTTCATGGGCTTTGTCCAAAATAAATCTAAATAAATGTTACCTTTAGAGGACAATGGGTTAAAGCCACTATGGTGGACATTGAATACTTCATTATCAAAGGGAAACTTTAAACATTTATGCACAACTGAAGGGACAAATTTCATGGAGTGAAGCCATGGATAGCCTAGCTTCACATGAAAATGGTCCAACTATGAGATGATGGAAAATGATACATTTGATGTTTTTAATCCTATTTTTAAAAGAAGTGTGATTGATCCCATCATAGGGAAAGAAAAACCATTGTGTGTCTTGATCCATGCTTTCAGTTTATCATATATATCTTAATAGAGGTCATGCAAAAGTAAGAATTTGTTAGTGATCACATTCTCTCCACAGGTGGAATCTATTAGTATCCCATTAGTGGGCTTGTCATAGATATGATTGACTATGTAAAGAGGACCATCAAGGGCATGTTTAAGCATATCCTTAGAGGAGAAAGCAATGCCAAGGGGATTCTTAGTTCAACCCTTACGAGGAATGACATCTATCACTCCTACAATTTCATCCATAGGATCATTATCGATAGCATCATGTTGAACAATGTAATTATTATCATAATCTGTATCAACATTCATCACATATCATTCTTTGTAGTTTCACTAGCTTTGACAAATGAAATGTTATGTTTAGGCATGGGGTTGGTAAAAAATTGCAATTTTTGGTTAGGAGTGGAAACAAACTTATCTCCTTAATCACTAACACCTCCAACAGAAAGGTGACCAAAATCAATGAGGTCTTGCACAAGATGGTTAAGATGCTTGCAATGTTCTATGTCATGTTCATTTTGTTGGTGGTAATGGCAATAATAATTTTATCTAAAGCTCAAGGGTAAAGGCTTATAAGGATTAGGTGTTTTGATGGGAGGCAAGGTACTCATTTTCCATTCTAAAAGTTGGGTCATTATGTTATGAAGGGTATCAAGTAAGGGAGTGAATTGTATTTTCGAGTCCCCATAGCTAAAGGGTATCACGACTTTAATAGTAGCTACTTGTTTATTGGAATTTTGAGTTTTTTGTTGAGGGGGATTGAATTGAAGGAATCATTTGTTCTTTTTTCTAAATGGTTGGGAATTGTTTTGGTTTGTGGGCTCAGGTTTGTTAGTTCAACTAGAAGTGGACTTTGTATCTCAACTACTAACTAAATTTTGATAATCATGGAGGGAACTACAAAAGTGCATGGAGGATAGGAATTTCATCATTGTGAACTTGTCTTGAATCTTGCTTTGTAAATTTTATATGAACATCTTTTAAAGGTGAGGGTCAGGAACATTGACATCGATTTGGGAATAAAGCAATTGATAGCGTGAGATAAAGTCAATTATGTTTTCTTCTTATTTTTTCTTACATCTCATCAAATCGGCCAAGGTCATCTTAAGAGTCATATGAACTTAGAAATGGTTTACAAATTCCTCAAAAAATTCAGTGAATGAACTGATTGAGTTCTTTGGTAAAGAGGAGAACCATTCCAAGGAAATATCTTTCAAGGACCTAGGAAAAAGGCTTAGCTAGGAGCTTATCATTGAGGACAAAGTCAATACATAAGGCAGTATAGGAATTAACATGGTTAGAAGGATCTCCCTTCCCTCCATATTTCTCAAATCTAGGCACCTCTACACCTTGTGGCATTCGTGTTCACAATATCTCCAGGGACAATGGACTACTTTTGACATAATATTTAGGTGGACCATTTTGATTTTGATTGATGGTGGAAATCTTCTTTGGGAGGGATGAAATAGTTTGGAAGAGTTGAGTTATGAGAGGGTCATTGTTTGTGTTATGAGATGGAAGTGAAAGTGGTGAAGTGGTGTATGTGTTCATAAGACAAGTGAATGGAATGCTTATAGGTGGTAAAATGGTAGGAGATATGACATGTGATGCCACATAGGAACTAGGGATGCTAGCGAGAAATTGGAATACCCAAGGAAGGAATCACATTAATAACTTGTTGCATTGTTATTGTGGCTTTAGGATTAGTATAGGTAGGTATTGAGGCAATTATTGTGGGAGGAGGAATTTGAGTTCCTCCTTGTCTTGTGACATTTCTTGTTGGTAAAGGACAACTAGTGGTTGGGTGGAGGTGTTTTCCAAAGATTTGAAATATGTTTTTCACAAGTTCAAGCCCATCTTCTCTTTCAAGCATGCAGTGGATTTATCTATAGTAGGGATGGTAGTAGTTGAAATGTTTTCATTTTGTACTTGATGCTATAAGTTTTCTAGGTCTTCATGAATTTGAATTAAGTTTTCTTGCAAGACACTATCATTCCTTGTTTCAACTTGCATACTACTTGGAGGGAAAGAGTTGTTGAAGGTGTTTTCAATACCTAGTGTACTAATGTCAATACTAGGAATGAAAGAGCTAGACAACCTAAGATCCATAATAATTAGGCTATCATGGGATGACATGATTTTCAAAATTTGACCCACTACAATATTAGTAATATGAAATTGAATGCTCATACAAAAGCTGCTAAATGCAATGTTAATGCAAATGCAATGTAAGCTAAGAACAATGAAATGATTATAATAGAAATTATGGAAACTTAAATAGAAAGGTAGTAATAGATAATAGAATCCTTAGAAACTAAAATTTAAATGCTAGAAAATGTAGTGCAAAATATGTAAAGGGACTAATTTTTCGAAGGTGGCAAATGAGTCCCAATAATGATTTTTTGAAAAATTTCAATTGATTTTTATGCTTTTTATCTTTTATGATATGTATTTGAAATGAAAATTCATATTTTAAATTATTTTTAGTGAACTTAAATGAAAAAATGCAAGCTATATGAGCTTTCACTAATACAAAATTTAAACCCTAGAATGCAAATTAACCAATGCAAATCCTAATGCAATGTTAATGCAAGAAAAATATAGGTTGAAAATGCACTCCAAATTAGAATTATGATATTCTAAATGTAGGCTCACCAAAATGGAACCTAGGAAAATGAGGGTGACCATGTGGATTAAGTTCTATCACACTCACTTTCAAGGCTTCCACTCAAGGATAAACCTAGAGATCTCCATGCTAAAGAGAAAGAGATCTTGCAATAGGGTTGTCCTAGGGGCTGAATATTATCTAATAAGGGGTCCAACACCAAGTTTGTACTTGGAAAAGATAATGAAATGCTAGTTGAAATGAAAAAACCTAATTGAATGCAAACTAACACTAAATGACCTAGAAAAATGAATGAAATAGTACAGAAAGCTACAAAACAAAATGTGTGCACTTGGAGATCTAGAAGTGGCTAGATGGAGGTCTAGAACATTGGGAGATCTTATTTTAGTATTAAATAGGACTCATTCACCAAGCTGGGTGAATCAATCTAGTTTTTGAAAAACTGTGCAGGAATAGGTTTTAGACAAAAGGGTATCTGAATCTATAAAATCCCAAAAATTGACCAGAATTGAGACTTATTCACTAGAAGTGGTGAATCAATCCACTTGGTATTTTCTACAACTTCAAAAATCGATCCTACTCTTCTCTATCTTCTCTATCCTTCTTGATTGATTTATGGATTCAAACCTCCGATTTGCAACCCGCAGGTCTTCTCCAATGCTCTCCAAGGCTTGATGACAACTTTAATAAATTTTGAGCTATTGAAAACTTTTGTCCTATATTTCTCCTTGGTAAATGTATAGCCTAGACCTATAAATGACACACAAAGAAGAGGGAAAAATTTTGTGGGGTTAGTGGATAGGGGTTTTCCTAGGTCAAAACCCACTTTGGAAATCGATCCTTGAAATGAAATCAAATAAGAATGGAGAATGATGAATGAACAAGTGACAATGTTGAAACTCACCAAACCCTATTAATAAGGTGTTGCAAATATGTATGCAATGGCTCCAATGGATGTAGACTCTGATTGTTGCTTCAATGATGTTCATATTGAATGAAACAATTGCTTGAATCATAAACCCTACACCATAATTGTTAGCACAATAACAAACTTGATGCATGAAATATTTGACATGATGATTGATGATTGAATGTTGCTCTAAAATGCTTGGTAATTTTATCTTGAAGACACTTGAATGCTCTTATGAATGCTTGAATTGTCTTGTGAACTCAACTTTGATATAAGGATGCTCATTCAACTTTCTAGGTGTAAAATGAATGAAAGAAACTTGTATTTATACTCAATTATGCAAGAATTCCCAGAATTACAACAATACAAGC
Organism: Sequoia sempervirens; assembly: GCA_007258455.2. Taxonomy (NCBI): domain Eukaryota; kingdom Viridiplantae; phylum Streptophyta; class Pinopsida; order Cupressales; family Cupressaceae; genus Sequoia; species Sequoia sempervirens. The sequence goes on along the minus strand of VDFB02281492.1, from coordinate 346,027,284 downwards.
TGACATCAGATCTAGGAGAATAAAATCCTGCCAGAAATTTGAATTTTTTTTTATTTTGGGCCACACGAGACTCATTCTCCCAAGATGGTGAGTGAGTCCCATCTAGCATAATGTATGGGACCAAAAATAAAAAGTGCTTAGAAATGTGTGAAATCTAGCTTGGGACCAAAAGACCTAGGTGGGACTCATTCTCCCAAGGTGGCGAATGAGTCCCAAATCACTAGATCTAGGCCACATAAGTGAGAAACACCTAAATTATGATTGTTTGATGATTGGTGTCAGGATTATCCTTGAAAAGACACATTAAATGAGGCTTGTGGATGAAAAATTGGGCTAGATAAAGCATAAGAAAGCCCAATTATTAATGACAATCCTAAATAAGTGTGAAAGTGTGTTACAACACTTTACAACATTCCAAATAAGGAAATATTAATGTTTATTTTAATTAAAAAGAGGTTTATTAGGTTTAGTTATTTGATAAAACCTTATAAAAGTGTGAAAGTGTTTTACAACACTTCATAACACTTTAGAAAGGTACCATTAAATTCATTAGTTCACAAGGGCCCAAGACCTAATGTGAATGTGTCAAGCACATTACAACACTAAATCAAGGAAACATTAAGCTTAACTCACAAGAAGGGCCTAAAAAATTCAGGAAAAGTAGAAGAGTTACTTTTTTTGTAACTCCAGATCTCTCTTGTTATTTTATAGAAGTTCCTAGATCATGGGTGGCTACAATATTCAACTAGATTTTGCATGGTGTAGACTATTCTATACCAATTCTTATAATAGACAAGCACTAAAATTTTTGGTTATTGAAATGCATTTCTAAATCCATCTCCAACTCATTTGAGGAAATGTATGTCTTTTAAAGGCCTTGAAAATTATCCAAATCACCAAAAAACTCTAACCTTAGAACCTAAGCATTAGTGATGTGATGAGTGCAGAGAGAAATTCCTTGCTAACTTTTTTCCATTATGTGAATCAAAAGTAATAGAATGTGTGAAAAAAATATTCTAGGGATTAAAGCCATCAATTGTACTTTGACCACCCACCTTGCACAAAGTATAATGATTTATGTTAGCATTAATAATATCCATTTTTCCATTTTCCTCTTTGGTTAAAAAATACCCTTTACTAGTATGTGGAACCCATTTTATGAATGTAATTGGACTAGGTAAATTAATGCAAGAGTTTAGAATTTTTTTCATTAGAAAATATGGAAATGGCCGAGTAATAATAATAGTAAAAATGGGTAGCTTCTAACACTTTCTAGTACAAATCTAGAATTTTCCTACCAAATAAATAGGCCTAGTAATCCATATGGATATAGAATTATATTAAATCTTTACATGGCATAACTCCACAAGGTGGAAGGTAAAATATTAAAGGCAAAGAGATAATTCATAACAACTTGGAAATTTCCCTTTACCAATTCATTTCCAAAAAATTCCTTCAACCAATCAATTTGTGAGAAAGAGATTTGTCTATAAAATTATTTTTTATTCCATTGAAGGGTAAACCTAGATGGGCCTTGTAAAATTTATTAAGAAAATTCATGAATTATTTGAAAGAAACTTAGTTCTACACAAGCATAAGGAAAAACATATCAAGAAAGTGTTTTGATGGAAGGAGAAACATATCAAGAAAGTGTTTTGATGGATTCGCCTCTAATGCAATATCTCACCACATGTTTGCATATTTGTGCCCTAGAAAAATGGCCCTTTTGTCATTTTCATGGCCTTTTAGGTCTCATTTCATGATGTTTGGCCTATTTTTCTCTAATTTTATGTTGTAATGTGGCTTGAACATGCATATTTAGGTACTAAAATTCAAATAATGGCATCTTGTGAAGTGTTGTAAAACATTTCTACACTTTTCTAGACTCTATTCAATACAATTCACCTAAAAATCACCTTTTCATCACTTATCAATTCCTATTTTTAAGTGTTGTAAAGTCTTGCAACAAGATTTCACACTTTTCTAGGCCGAATTTCACTATTTACACCTTTCTCATGCTTTATTTGACCTCATTATGCCCTTATAAGTCTTAATTAAGTGTATTTTTTAATATAAACTTGACAAATAACATTAAATGTGACTTAATTCCTGACACCCATTTTTAGGTCCTAGGTGGGACCCATTCACCATGGGTGGCGAATGAGTCCCCCTTGGCTACAAATTTAAAATATTTCAAATTTTCTTTCAGGTTTTTATTCAAAATTACTTGATATTAACCTGTGATGAGGTATAAATGGGTTACTAAGGCACAAGAATGTATAAATAAGTGTTTTTATATCCATTTCAACCCCCATTCATAAAAGAATTCATCAAGTTCACTTATTCACTCATTCAAGCACTTTGCATCATCTAATCAAGCATTCATCAAGCATTTTGAAGCATCCATTGACACAACTTCAAATTTTCTTCAATAATGGTTTGGTAAGTTGATAGTATTTTCATGTTATTTTCTTATCACTCTATTTCATTTCATTATTTCATTAATGGTTTGATTACCAAAGTGGGGTTTGACCAAGGAAAACCCCTATTTTCTAACCCTCAACCATTTTTCCCCTCTTGCATGTGTTTGTAGAATTTTGTATGTAGATTTAACAAACATTTTGGTGTTCAAAAGTGGTCAACAAGTCAACAAGGTGTTTCAAGTCAAATCAACCACATTTCAAGCTTGGAGAAGGTATTCTATCTGTTTCCTACAAAATTGACTTTGGCAACCCGAGAAGCATACATCCTCAAATTTGGTGTTGCAGAGTTGTCTCCTAATTTCTTAGAATTTTGGGAGAGGACTGATTCACTACTAGTGGTGAATGAGTCATGCTTTAAGGATGAAAATATATTTTTTGTCAGATTCTAGATCCCGACACTTAGGAACCTGTTCCTGACAGTTTTCATCAAAATTAGGACTAATTCAACACCATGGGAAAATGAGTCCCACTGGTGATTTTCTATAATTCTAGACAACATTCAAATCATTCTTGTTTCTTCATTAGACCTCCAGGTGCACACTGATTCAACCCACTTCTTTCTATTATGCACTTATTAATTCATACCTCTTTGTTTGATATCACATTGTGTTTTCCAACATAACATAAATCTTAAGTTTTGCATAAATATTTAGTCATTTAGATCACTTAATTGCATTTATTTCACTTCATTTAGTCTAAATAACATCCTACATTGCATAATTTGAATGAACCTAGCTAGTATTTTTGGCCTACCTCTCTCTTTTTAGGCACAAAACCCTAAAAGAGTTAGAAAGTCTTCTTGTGCCAAAAATTGATGGTTCAATATTAAATTTTTCAATGGTGAAAATATCATGTAATATATCATTTTAGTTTAGGAGGGAAAGAGATAATTTAATTAATGTTATAAGAGATATTGAGGGTTTGGAAGCATGTGTAGAAGTTGGTGGGGTGCTTCAAAGTTATATTTCAAATCATCTATAGATCACTTGACATGGATTAATCAAAAGAAATATCATTCACCACATGGATCTTGCTAGGGGCATGAAGTTATCATTTTTCTACACTACATAGTATTGTATTTTGTGAAAGCCTTATAATACCAAGGACACCTACTTAATCCCAACCCTAATACACTTCATGGTTTCAAAATCCTAAGTAGAAATTTGTTGATATTTTCCAACAAATAATAAATTTAAGAATAAATGTTGTGTGTGCAAAGGATAAATAAAAACATATTATTATGCAATGTGTACCCTAGAATTAATGTTTTAATAAAAATCAATATTTTAATTTGTGTTGCAACCACCTATAGACATCTAAATTTAATCACTTCCATACGATTAAATTTGTTGTCTCTCCATCTATCATATTAATATTAATTTATTAAATTAATATTACCCCCTTTGTCTCATACCGATAAAGTATTTAATTTAATAATTAATACTTTGTCTTTTACCTTATTCTTCTCTAAATTAAATAAATACACTAATTTATTTAATTTAGTCATTCTTCCTCTTTTTGATTTAAAAATCAATTTAAAATTCCTCACTTTCTCTCTCCTTGTCACATCCTCCTACATTTGCCACTTGCCTCTAATCTTCTGTTAATTAGCCTAATCCAATATTTGCACAACCTTAACCAAAATCATTAGCTAAATTTAGCACCACTTTTTGGTCAATTCTTCCATTTTTCCTTTTTGATATTGACCCCCTTTCCTATGTGAATTTTTAATTCACATTTATTTGCTCTAGATTCCTCTCCTTTAAATGTGAATTTTTAATTCACATTCCATTCTCCCAAGGCTTCTAGAACCTTGGACTTGTCACAATCTCCACATGTGACCAAGTCCCACCTTTTTGGAGCCCACCTTTTATCCTCTAGGCCATCCTAGGAATGTGAATTTTTAATTCACATTTATCCCCCCAACCACCTTTCCTTTTCCCATGTAGATTTTTGAGGAATTATAAAATTCCTCAAATGTCCCTTTCACTCCCACTTGGGGACAAGAAATCCCTTTTTGTGGAAATCCTCTCATCCCCCAAGGTGCATGTCCTTTTCCACCTCATGTACCTTTTTTGACAACTCACCTCCACCTCATATCCTCTTGTCCACTTCACCCTCCACATGTCAAGATGTGAGGGCTTGTGGGTTCTCAACCCACCATAGCCCTTCATCTTGACCTTGTTGGATCAATCTTGACCCTTGAATCCTCTAGAGAATTCAAATTCCTCTATAAATACCCCCTCCTCAAGGGCATTTCCAACACTTTGCACTCTCATAACTACATGCTGTCCATTTGAATCCTCAAGCCTTTTTCAATCATTCAACCATCTTTGTTCATCATTTTGCATATTAAAGCTTGCATTTTAGTCATTCAATCCATCATCTAAGGAGCACACAACCAATCCAAGCAAGGGCCAATCAAAGAGGTATCAACAACAAGGAAGGTAAAAGTGTTTGTGTTTTATCTTGTTTGCATTCCTTTTCGTTGTATCAATCTTTTGGCTAATCTTGAGGTGTCCTTGGTATTTTGTTATTCATGTTTCTTAGTTAGATTTGCACATTTAGAGCAGTAGAAATTCCAAGGTATACATTTCTGGTACGCTCGGTGGGACCCACACACGGGTCTTTGCATTTAATGTTTCTTTGAGTTAAGATTTTTGCAGGAAAAGCTCACGTGGCGCGGTAGCGCCTCACGGCGCGGTAGCTCACTGTGGCGCGGTAGTGCTCTATTGCATGCTGTAGCGCCTCTGCTGCGCGAAGCATTCCCATAGATGTGAAGGCCTTACGTAGTGCAAGAGCTTCAATCGGTGGCGCAGAAATACTACGTGGCGCGGTAGCCTCTACGAATTTGTAGCACCCTCTACGGCGCGTAGCCTCACGGCGCGTAACGCTCTACGACCAAGGGGTAAGCTCTTCATTAATCAAGGGGTAACGCCATGTGAATCAAGGGCACTTTTATAGAACTACAGCAGCGCCCTTCATAGAACTTTGGCAGCGCCCTTAACAGCACAGTTTGGAGGGTAAAATGGGCGTTTTGGCTTCGTTTTTGCTCTAGTTTTTTGCTATATTCACGTGATAACTCTCTAACATTGTTCTGGCAAGAATATTGCTATTTTTCACTAACGTTTTTGCAGCATATTGTGGTAAAATTTGACCAAAGGCGAAAAAGAAAAAGGACAACTAACATTTGTTTGTAGGGGCATCTACATAATCAGACTTTCAAAAATGATCTTTGCTGCTCTCAAACATAGTCTAATTAGGGGGATTAAATCTCATTGTTTACTGTGGTTGTTTACTTTTGTGTTACCTAAGGGGGCATTGATTTGTTTTCACTTTCCCCTTGCACTTCGTGTGAGCCTAGGGAGTAGTTGGAAACAGTTAGTGTCTTCTTTTTAGTGGGACCTGCTTGGGGATTTCATCACCCCAAGGGACGATTCCAACCACGTGTACCGGCGGGGTATATAAAGGGGGGAGAATGAAAGTTGTACCCCAATCTAGTTGCATCGTAATTGGTGGAGCGTCGAAGCTAGGGTGATACCTAGATAGACGTGAAGAGTTGGTCCGAGCCTTTCAGTATCTCGCTGGGGTTCCTGACTCATGCTTTTGACGGACTGGTGTTCACTGTTGTGCCTCACGTACCGAGAGTATATCGAGGACTCCCTAGAAGCCTTGTGCATCCTAGATTAAGACTTTGCCTTGCCATACCCATAATATTAATCATAGGATTGTGCTTGCTTGAGGTGTTTTCTTGTAGAAATTCTGTCAAATTTTGATACTTTTGACTTGTTTCATCATTTTGCGTCCTTGCCATAGCCTTTGCCATCAAAAACCAAGCTTTGCCCCTGCAGAAAAGCGGTAGCGCCCTGCGCAGAAACGCGGTAGCGCCCTTGATTTACTGCAGAAATGCGGTAGCGCCCCTGATTTACTGCAGAAAGGCGGTAGTGCCCCTGATTTGCTGCAGAAAGGTGGTAGCGCCCCTGATTTACTGCAGAAAGGCGGTAGCGCCCCTGATTTACTGCAGAAACGCGGTAGTGCCCCTGATTCACTACAGAACGCTGCCTACGCCCTGATTTTTGCTGTCAACACCTTGAAAGTACCCCATTCGGATTCATTTAGCCTCTAAATCACCACTTAATCATTCCCAACTATTATCCCATTATCCTAAGTCTTCATTTTATCATTTTAAGCCTCCCAAAACCTCCATTTCATCCATTTAAACCCCCATTCTATCACTCCAAATTTTTATGAATCACCTTTAATCTACCTTTTCATTTTAATTTTCCATTCATAAGTCAATACCCTCACCTAATAAACATCACAACTTTACCATTCACACCTCCTAAACACCACCCATAGCCAAACCGCCTTAACTTTGCATTACAAAGTGGTTATCTAAATTGAATATAGTGCTTGAACTTGATTATTGGTCTTTAACTTCGACCCCAATCAATTTGCCTCCATCTTGAGGTGAATTCGGTGTTGCAAGTTATCATCCTTGGCCCAATCAATCCATTCCTAGCTTAAGGTGGATTCGGTGCCGTAATCATCCTATCAATCAATCAAAGCTCTAGGGTTACTAAAGGTAATCTCACGTGATCAAGCTTGAGGTCTCTCTCTCACACCTTCCAATCCAATCCAATCCAATCCAATCCAATCCAATCAAATCCAATCCAATTCAATCCAATCCAATCAAATCCGATCAAATCCAAATCCAATCCAATCAAATTCAATCCAATCCAATCTAATCAAATCCAACCAAATCCAAATCCAATCCAATCTAATCTAGTCCAATCCAATCCAATCAAATCCAATCCAATCCAATCCAATCCAATTCAATCAAATCCAATCCAATCCAATCTAATCTAGTCCAATCCAATCCAATCTAATCCAATCCAATCAAATCCAATCCAATCTAATCCAATCCAATCAAATCCAATCCAAATCCAATCCAATCGATCAAATTCCAATTAGATCCAATCCACACTCCATCACAATCAAATCATTTGACAAAGGCATTAACCTACTCATCTAGCATTTGCATGCCCGTTCAGACCCATTCACAAGCAAAGAAGATGGCCGACCTTCAAGCTCAAAATGCCCAATCCAACAATCCCCAAGATCTCAACAACACCTCATCAGATCCCAACAAGGGTACCAACATCTTACATGACCCTCACAATGGTACTTCATCACACTCCAACACTGAGAATCAGAATAACTCGCCACATGGAGAAGAGAGCATGGTTAATCAACCTGAACTCACACTTGAGGAACATTTTAGTAACCCTGCCAATGTGCAAATGACCGACCGTTTTCTTGCAAAACATGGGGAAGAAATCTTGGCCCACTTGATTGAGAAGGGTGTTAAACCTCCCTCCAATGTTGACTTATCCAAATACAAGGGTGCCCCATCTCACGCACCCCAAGGGTCCCAAAATGCACCCGAAGGTTCATACTTTTCCAGTGTTCCTCCAATTGAGGGTTGGCACCAACCTGAATTTGGAAATGCCGTCCTTTATCAGGTTAATTATCCCCCACATGCTTCGACTTCCGTTATAGGTGGATCTCAGGTGTTCGATCCCAATAATCCTTTCGCTTATGGCATGCCACAAAACATTCCGCAACCTCCGCCATTAACATTAACCGCACCCCCTCCTTTGAACCCACCTATAGTCAATATTGGGGGTACCTCCTTTGCTACATCACTCCCTCCTCCTGGGACCACCAACACACCACCTCAACAGGTTCCCCAATCTACTATCCCGCCTCAAATACCACTACAAGGCGCCCCCCAGCTGAACATTTCGAGTGGAACCCAATAACCTCCTTTATAAAGCGTGCCCACACAACCCCCGCCATCTCATCTGCAACAACCTATACCCAATACTTTGACCGCTTCACAACAACCATCCTACCAATCACAAGGCAATCCCTCCCAACCGCCTATCCAAACCATATCTCCCTTTCTTGCATCCCTTTTGTGTCCAAAGGTCCAACCACAACATAATATCTCACCTCAGTCCATACAACACTTGATGCCGCAACAACAACCTCCACAACACTACTACCACCATAATCAACAACAATTTTACCAACAACTATTCTATGCAACCTCCCAACAATCACAACAATATCCTTAATATCAACAGGCCAACACGCAACGTCCCGTCCAAGTCCCTCAGCAACCTACCCCACACCTTCACCAAACAAATTCATATCATGTCCCACAACAACAACCCCCATATCAGCAAAACCCCCTACCTTACCATCAAGTCGTGTCATCATCCAACCATCCAAACCCACATTTTAACAATCCAACACCCTTTCAACAAGATCCCTCATCTTTCTATCATCCATATCCCCCCAACCCACCACTAGCTAGTTCAGACTTGTTGGAAATCAAAGCTGCCCTTAAGGACCTTCAAGCAAGGGGCACAAAACAATCATTTAAATTTGAAGATATATGCCCGTATCCGTTTGATCCATCCATCTCATTGATCCCATTCCCTAAACACTTCGAGATTCCAAAATTTGACAAGTACAAGGGAGATAAAGACCCTAAGGCCCACTTGCAAGAGTTTTATGCACAGTGTCAAGAAGTCATGTATAATGATAACTATCTCTTACGTCTGTTCCCAAGAAGTCTAGTGAGCCACGCCCTAGATTGGTTCATGACTCTTGAAAAGGGGTCTATAAAAACTTTTGCAGACTTATTAGAACAATTTGTCTCCTACTTCTCCTTCAATTTGCGGAAGGATACTGACACCTTAGATCTCTTGAAAGAGAAACAACGGGATGGAGAAACCTTTACCAGCTACCTCCAACGGTGCCGTGCATTAGCCAGTCGAATGAAAAATCCTTTGAAAGAAAAAGACATGGTCACTCTTTTTGTGGAAAATTCACATCCCGACATGGCCCATAATTTTAGACTACACTGTGTCACCACTTTCGCTGAGATAGTGGAAAAGGGACCTATCCTTGAATGTGCCCTTATCGCCAAAGGACACATTAAAATACACAGTCATGACAAAGAATGGTCATTCAGAGATAAATCATGATTTTGGAACAAAAAAAAAATGCAGTGAATGATGGAGTGACAGACACCAAACATGTCCAAGTGGCTAATGCATCCCAAGGGCAACAACAGTCTGTACCCAACGCCATATCAGTACCGCAGGGGGCACCTCGTCCCCCTCAACAGTCAAACCAAAGAAATCAGGGGAACACCAAACGTCAATACGCCCAATTAGGTGAACCCTTGAGTGTTGTTTTCAATAAATTGTTACAAATCAATTATCCCATCACATATCCTGGCACCAAACCATTCGATGAGTCCAAACCCAAGCCGGCATGGTTTAAAGAAATGAGTATTGTGACTTTCATAAAATCAAGGGACACTCCTTGAATAAGTGTCAGGGTTTAAAAAATTATGTCCAAGATCTCATTGATCGAGGAGATATCAAGGTTGACCCCAGTCAACCTTCGTCGTCCAATGCTCAACTGCAAATCTATCAAAATGCCTTCCCAAACCATAGTCAAGGTCCTAGCACCTCCACTAGTCATCCCCAAAATAACAGCACCAATAATGTGAATTACAAGAATGTGCCCTTCAATTATGAAGGTGTTATTCATTACATTGAGCAGGTGGAACCCCGAATATCCATGATCCACGTTAAAGCCAAAGACCCTCAATGTGCTGTGACTACGCGACGAGCCCGCATCACCGTCCCTGCAGCCTCCACACTCGTCCAACCCGCTCCTGTAAACTCTCAATATAACATCCTTGATCACCTAAGGAAGACCCCCGCTCATATATCTATTCTGGATTTGCTTAAGTCTTCCCCAGTACATCAAGAGATCCTCAATAAAGCCTTGCAGGAAACCCATGTCCCAAACGACATCGACCCCACACAATTCCAAGCTTTGGTGGGACACTTGGCTTTGTCTCACCACCTCCACTTCAGCCAAAATGATATGCCCAACATTGGCATCAATCACAACCGCCCCCTACATATCGAAGTCATAATTGCCCGTCATAAAATAAAAAGGGTCTTGGTAGATAATGGCTCTGCCCTTAATCTATGTACTTTGAAATTCATAAAACAGATAGGGTATTCTCAAGCGGACCTAAGCAACCAGATAATTACAATCAAGGCTTATGACAATGCAGAAAGAAATTCAGAAGGCATCATCAGTCTTCCTATACAAGTGGGACCTGTGCTCCAGTATACTACCTGCCATGTCCTTGATCTGGACTTACCATATAACCTCCTCCTTGGCCGCCCATGGCTCCATGCTATGCAAGCTGTTCCATCCACATACCACCAATGCCTCAAATTCCCAGTTAATGAACAGGAGGTCACCATCTATGCCGACCCCCAACCGTTTGAGTATTGTCAAGCTTTAGAAGCATCTTTCCCCCATTTACATTATTGTCCTGGGGTCGAAATGGGGGCCTCCCAGTCATTATCCTCCAATCCATCATCCTCCAATCCATCATCTACTGTAATAACTGCTCCATCTTCCACTGATCCTACAGTCACAAAAGTTCAGATCATTAACAAAGGGTGTGGTGAGTATGAAATGCATACTACTCTTAATGTAGCAACCATGCCACCATCACCACACGAGTATGGTCAACCTCCCCATGCTACCCCAAAGGAGGACAAGACTGTCACCTTCCGTGGCAAAAATATTCCTACCACCACCTTCGTATCTCCAAGTATCAAAACAGATGCGCCAGAAGAAGACATAAGTCAGTGGGTCTACTGCGAAGAGCCCAAACCAGAAACTCCTCTAAAGAAATATTTTCAGGAAAAATATCCTTGGCCAACAAAGTTCATGGAAAAACATAACTACCAAGGTAGAGGCCTAGGTAAAGAGGAACAAGGGCGATTGCAACCCATTGATACGTCTCTGCTACCGAAGAATGTGGGCATTGGGTATGACAGAAAGCAAAAGAGTCCCGCAACATCATCTAATACTTCCAATAGTATCACTGTGGACGATGGCTCATTGGAAGACATATCCGAGGAAGAATCCATCATACACACGTACGATGATGTCGATCACACTGATTTATCCTCCATGTTCGAATGTCTATTTGTTTGCACCATCAGCCTATCCCTTCGTCACCCTGAACTCATTGATTGGGACCTACGCAACACCACACCTGTCAGTATGACTATGGACACCTACGTCAACCTTATGGGATTGGGGGAGGATGAACACTCCAGTCGCAAAAATAAAAATCAGAAAAATAAAAAGAGGTCATCCAGTGAAAACCTCCCTGAGGCACTTCCTGACCTAGAAAAGTAAAAATAAAGGGCCTTGTCGGCCCGAAAACCTCGGCGGAAGATGGAGATTCATCTTCCCTTATGGGAACTTCGGCTATCTTGCCCGGATCATCTATCGATTGAAGGCGGAAGAAGTTAATTTGTAAGAGGCTGCTAAAAATCAGTCACCTATGTAGCCAAGTACTCACGAGACAAAGAATATCAAATTTTGCGCGGCCTACTCAAAAGCTTCATCAATTTTGCGGTCATATTCAGACATGCCAGGATTAGACCCTGCTTTAGTGGTTCACCACTTAGATATTCGTCCAGACGCCAAACCCGTCAAGCAAAAACTTCGTAAGATGCATCCGCAAGTTGCATTGTTAGTAAAGAAAGAATTGGAGAAATTATTGGACGTGGGGTTTATCAGACCTATTGACTACTCCGAATGGATCTCCAACATAGTCTTGGGATTTACTAAACAAATGGTGACATTAGAAGTGCGCGCACAAATTTTGGGATCTCAACAAAGCTTTGCTTAAAAGATGATTTCCCTCTTCCCTAATATATTGACATGTTAGTTGATTTACTTGGCGGAACCGCGAATGTTGTCCCTCATGGATGGCTTCTCACGGTTACAACCGAATCAATTGCACACGAAGACCCGACACAAAAATTGCTTTTGCAACTCCTTGGGGCACCTTACGCTCTAGCGTTACATGCCCATGGGTCTCCAAAATGCGAGGGGGCAACATATCGAGAGAGGAAACCATGGCGGTTATCTTCCATGACCTCATCCCGCTATCATCATAGCAAGGATTATGTTGATGACCTATTAGGGAAATCCAGAACGCGAGCTGAGCATACCACCATTCTGAAGAAGATATTTGAGCAACTAGAACACTATAAGTTGCGGTTGAATCCAAAAAAGTGTGTCTTTGGCGTCACGTCAGGGAAATTGTTGGGTTGCATAGTCTCCCGCAGAGGTATTGAAGTAGATCCTGCTAAAGTAAAGGCTATTACGTACATCGCAGCTCCCGCATGATCTAAGCGGGTTAAGGAGCCTCCAGGGAAAAATGTAGTCCATCCAGCAGTTTATAGCCCAACTTGCAGATAAATGTCAACCATTTACACATCTTTTGAAGAAAGATTCTACATTCCGATGGACAGCACAGTGTCAAATGGGTTTTGATAAAATCAAAGAATACTTAGCTCATCCCCCAATTTTGATGCTGCCTACTCCAGGAAAACCCCTCCTACTTTATATCTCTGCTACCTCGGTCGCACTGGGGGCATTATTGGTGCAGCATGATGAGTCACTCAAAGAAAGGGCAGTCTACTACATCAGCAGAACACTAGTCGGCTATGAGTTAAATTACTCTCCTATGGAAAAAGCATGCCTTGCGCTAGTCTTCAGTACACAAAAACTCTGCCATTACATGCTCAGTCACCCAGTCAAATTAATTGCTAAAATTGATCCTTTGAAATATCTGTTGTCTAGAACCACCTTGACTGGCTGCATGGCCAAATGGGTCATGTTGCTAAGAGAATTTGACATCGAGTATGTAGAGCGCAAAGCTATTAAAGGATAGGTTATTGCTGATCAATTGGCTGAAGCACCACTAGTAGACACCTACCCAATAGACACTGAATTCCCAGATGAAGGAATCTACATAGTAACAGAAGCACCAATTTGGACGTTATACTTTGATGGCTCATACACTCATAGTGGATCTGGCGCAGGAATTCTATTAGTCACCCCTCAAGGTGACTACATCCCAAATCGCCCAGAATGGCATTTCCTGCACCAACTTAATGGCGTGTGAAGCCCTCCTCCGTGTAGAATTGCAAAACAGTGGCACATTACACATTTGAAAGTCTTTGGGGATTCCTTGTTGGTTATCAGACAAGTTAATGATGAATTCCTCACAAAGGATGACAAACTGCTACCCTATAAATGCATGGTGGACGACTTCAAGAAGTATTTTGCCTCCATACAGTTTGACCAAATCCCTCTTGTGCAGAATAAAGCAGCAGACGCCATGGCCACTATTGGCTCTTTGATTGACATGCCCAAAGATCGGACAGAGTGTGAGTTTCTGGTCGAACAACTATTAATCCCTGCATATGATGTCCCTGACACTGACATGGTGTGCAATATCGTAGGTCCCGCCTCCCCGTGGTACGAAGACATATATACTTACCTCCGTGAGAACACCATACCCCCGGAACTTACACGCAACCAACGTAAATCCTTTATCCATCGTTCATCCCGATACATCCTCGTTGGTGATACACTTTATCGTCGCGGGTATGATGGAATCCTCCTAAGATGTCTGAATGAGACCGAAGCCCAAACGGTACTAACAGAAGTACATGGTGGTATTTGTGGGGCTCACTCAAATGGTATGGATTTAGCCAAAAGAATCCTATGGGCTGGATATTACTGGCCTACAATGGAACGTGATGCTTGTGAATTTGTAAAGAAATGCCTTCCCTGCCAACAGCATGCGGATTTGATCCATGCCCCGGCACAAGATCTGCAGCCTCTCCTAGCACCGTGGCCATTCTCTCAATGGGGTTTTGACTTGATTGGCAAGATTCACCCACCATCATCCGACGGCCATACATTCATCATCACTGCAACTGAGTACTTCACCAAATGGGTGGAAGCAATGCCGCTCTCCCAAATCACTAGTACTCAGATTTCTAAATTCATCCTCTACCATATTCTCTACAGATATGGTATTCCCTCCACCATCATTTCTGATAACGGAAAGCCATTTAAGAACCAAGCCATGAAGCACCTGTGTGATACCTTCCATATCCAACATCGTTGGTCGATGCCTTACTATCCTCAGGGTAATGGTCAGGCAGAAGCAACCAACAAAACCCTCATTCGCATCCTCAAAAAGGTGGTCAATAGCACTGGACGAGATTGGCACCTTCACATTCATCCCGCCCTTTGGGCATACCGCACATCCATCCACACCCTAATAGGCACCACCCCATACTCATTAGTATATGGAGCTGAAGCCGTCTTGCCAATCAAAGTTGAGCTCCCCTCATTGAGAATTTCTTTGAAGAACCTCATCAGCGAAGAAGATGCTCGCGTCGCTCGGCTTGCACAGTTAGAGTTACTCGATGAATTCAGAATACGGGCCTATGATCACCTACAAGTATACCAAAATCATCTAAAACGTCACTACAGTAAAAAGGTCCACCCCAGGCAATTCCAGGTTGGTGAACTTGTGCTCAAGGAAAATCACCGCACTCAGCAAGATCGTGGCAAGAAAGGAAAATTTGAAGCAAACTGGTTAGGGCCATATATCATAACTGCTAAATATGGATCTGGAGCTTACAGGTTGACCACTTTGGAAGGGGACCCCCTCGAGGAACCTGTCAATATTCTCCATCTAAAAAGGTTCTACACTTAAGTCCGCTTGGTCTACCCTGTCAAAAAACCAAAAAAAATCATAAAATCATAAAAAAAATCACAAAAAAAAAAATAGTAGTAAAGAGAAATAAATTCGTCCTATGGTGAAAACCACCTCTTGATGGTGCCTTGGATAAGTATGGATGGTGAAAACCTGGTAACAGGCATCATCCATAGAGGGCTTAATCATTATCTACCTCGTATCCTAGTTACTTTATGTTGTCATCCACACTTTCATCCCCCTGCATCAACCTAGGCCGCTTGGTACTTGTTGATTGAGCATTGGACGGCTCACCTTACCTATCCCTCATCCTGAGCTTCCTTATATCCCACTTTGAGCTTATGTCTTTCGTCCATCTGTCTGTGTCATCATATAGGATCATCCATCGTGTCGGTCTCCATCTAGATCTCATCCTCTTGTCCCACTTTCGTCTCTTTGTCCAAACTACGTTGCCCCTGTGCTGATCGTGCGATCTGCCCCCGGGGCATTCTCAGATCAACTTTGTTTTGGTCCTCCATCTTCTCATCTCCACTAGTCCCTTCTCGCTTTTGTCCATGGTCCTTTTATCGAACTACGTTGCCCCTGCGCTTTCACGTAGGCAAGGTTGGTCATTCGATCCTCCCCCGGGGCATTTGTCGGTCATATCGTGTGTCCATCATCGGTCACCATTCTCCTCTTTCCGCTTTATCCATGGTCCTTTTTCATGAACTACGAGGGCTCTGCGCTTTCACGTAGGCAAGGCCAATCTTCGATCGGCCCCCGAGCCCCTAGGTCTTTAGGTTGTGTCTTGTCCCCTTTGTGGTTGTCTCATCAAGCTATGCCCTTATCTAGCTAATTCTTAAACAAACAAGACCCACTTGTACCAATAAATCCGATCAATTTTAAATATCCTTTATCATATCAATCTTTTCGCTTAGCATCCAACATAGGTCTTAACAGGATACATCCTTCCTAACAGACCTTATCAATCCCATCCATCCCCTTGATCCTATGGCAATGGACATTTGAAATTGATTGTTATCTTTTGATACTTTTGGTTTTTGTCTATCATTTGAGCTCCCTATAATCACTTGTCAAGGCCACCATGATCCATCATATTATGGCGTGTTTTGACTAGTCCACAAAGGGCCATATCTTGATCTTTTCTTTGATTGTGTCTTCTTGGTTGTCCCACATAGTACCCACCAAGATCCCCGAGGTCTTGTGTTATGTTGGGGCATCCTTCTGTGTTTGCGATTATCCCAATATTGGGCCCGACTAAAGTCTTTTTTCGAGACTTTGGGGTATTGGGATAACCTTCTTGTCTGGCGTGTTTGTCTCATGCATCAGACACTGATCTACCTCGGTCCCCTATACCTTGGTGTGTCGTGTCTTATGCTATAGCAAAAACCAGTGCTC
>VDFB02281492.1:345973556-346010588 GCA_007258455.2 Sequoia sempervirens | reverse complement strand
AAACCCATTTTGATTTTTCCCGTCCCCGACTAAACCCATCTTTTAAATTTAATTTTTTACGTAAAAAATTGCGTAAATCACGAAGGGGGGTTTTTCTTTCTAACTCACCTGCTGTCCGCCTGTGCCCTTGTGGTACATTGCCCGCACTCCGTCCGCCCGATGCACGATCGTGGTATCGTTGTCTGTCGGCATCGTCTACCTTGCTGCTTTTCTCTCCTCTCCACTCTTCCTCTCAACTGCCACAGTGACAATGGCCTAGGTAATTTTTCAAATTACCTTTTTAATCCCCCCTCTCCAAAAAGGTATTTTTTACCTTTTATTTAACCTTTTATTCCCCTAATTAATCCCCAACTTCCCGAGGCCGCCATTCGCAAACCGTACATCCAATCCACTCCGTTCAAAAGGAAAACTTGCTTAATTTTTCGCCCTCTATCCAAAGGTCTCCTCCATTTCCTTCTATCGAGATGTCGTCCGGGGCCCCTCCTTTCTTCCCCAACCACCCTCTCGAGGGGGCATACCCTACCACTTCCTTCCATCTATTTCAAACTAGGCACTGGGGCATCCCCTTTCTTCTCTATCAGGCTGGGGCATCAATCCTCATTTCTTTCTTCATCCTCGACATTCACTTTTCTTCGAAACATTGTTATTTCAACAATATTTCGAAGAGGGGCAAAATGTAGACATCTAAATTTAATCACTTCCATACGATTAAATTTGTTGTCTCTTCGTCTATCATATTAATATTAATTTATTAAATTAATATTACCCCCTTTGTCTCATACCGATAAAGTATTTAATTTAATAATTAATACTTTGTCTTTTACCTTATTCTTCTCTAAATTAAATAAATACACTAATTTATTTAATTTAGTCATTCTTCCTCTTTTTGATTTAAAAATTATTTAAAATTCCTCACTTTCTCTCTCCTTGTCACATCCTCCTACATTTGCCACTTGCCTCTAATCTTCTGTTAATTAGCCTAATCCAATATTTGCACAACCTTAACCAAAATCATTAGCTAAATTTAGCACCACTTTTTGGTCAATTCTTCCATTTTTCCTTTTTGATATTGACCCCCTTTCCTATGTGAATTTTAATTCACATTTATTTGCTCTAGATTCCTCTCCTTTAAATGTGAATTTTTAATTCACATTCCATTCTCCCAAGGCTTCTAGAACCTTGGACTTGTCACAATCTCCACATGTGACCAAGTCCCACCTTTTTGGAGCCCACCTTTTATCCTCTAGGCCATCCTAGAATGTGAATTTTTAATTCACATTTATATCCCCAACCACCTTTCCTTTTCCCATGTAGATTTTTGAGGAATTCTAAAATTCCTCAAATGTCCCTTTCACTCCCACTTGGGGACAAGAAATCCCTTTTTGTGGAAATCCTCTCATCCCCAAGGTGCATGTCCTTTTCCACCTCATGTACCTTTTTGACAACTCACCTCCACCTCATATCCTCTTGTCCACTTCACCCTCCACATGTCAAGATGTGAGGGCTTGTGGGTTCTCAACCCACCATAGCCCTTCATCTTGACCTTGTTGGATCAATCTTGACCCTTGAATCCTCTAGAGAATTCAAATTCCTCTATAAATACCCCCTCCTCAAGGGCATTTCCAACACTTTGCACTCTCATAACTACATGCTGTCCATTTGAATCCTCAAGCCTTTTTCAATCATTCAACCATCTTTGTTCATCATTTTGCATATTGAAGCTTGCATTTTAGTCATTCAATCCATCATCTAAGGAGCACACAACCAATCCAAGCAAGGGCCAATCAAAGAGGTATCAATAACAAGGAAGGTAAAAGTGTTTGTGTTTTATCTTGTTTGCATTCCTTTTCATTGTATCAATCTTTTGGCTAATCTTGAGGTGTCCTTGGTATTTTGTTATTCATGTTTCTTAGTTAGATTTGCACATTTAGAGCAGTAGAAATTCCAAGGTATACACCACCAAACTGTACTATTTTGTGGTACTTTTAAAAAGGATCCAAAATAAGAGGAAATAATAGTCTCATTAGGTTGATGTAGGTTCAATACAATCCTACCTATTTTTGGAGTTTAGCTATTGGACACCTTTTGTAATTCCATGACACTACCTAGAAGAATTGTAAGATATCTTTAAAACACTTCATTATAATTTATATTAATATATACTATAATTGAGATATCAATTATTATGCGATTAAATATTTGAGTTAGTGTCACAATGGTTTAGGGGTTGAGATGTATAAGTTCTTTCAAATTGAAGGTTTTTGTAGAATGACATATTTTTCATAACTTATCTAAGATTTTTGTGTCGAAGGCTTTAATGTATAGGATGGAAACCAAAATTAGTTTTGAGTTAGATGTAGGTGCAGGCAATTTTCCTTGGTTGATATGGTGAAATTGTAAATTGGAATGTAAAAATGTAATAAAAGTAGGTACATATGATACCTATTTTTAAGTATATTAGTGTACGCATAGAGGATACCAAAAATATAAGTTTGAAGGGTAGAAATGCATTGAGGGTTATGAAAATAGGGAGGTATTTTAAGTATATTAAAGTGTATGCATAAATGATAGCTAAAAAATAACTTTGAAGGGTATAAATACATAAGGGGTGTTTATTGGTACCCTACAAATATAGGTGATATTTCATTAGTTTATTAAGTGAATCCCTCGAGATAATTCCCCATCAAAAATATTTTGAGATGTGTTCAAGTGAGAGAAATTCTTTTAACCAACCATTAAGAAGCTTTATTAGCAAGGAGTTAGCTATTTAAATATTTCACACTAAACACATAAGTCATAGGGGTGAGAGGAAAACCTTTCCAGATGGATTTGAAGAGTGAAAAGTTCTCAAAAATATTTTTAATTGACTAAGAGGTATGTTGAGGAATTGAAAAAGTGGTATGAACAAAAGAAATAAAAAAATTCCCAAATATGAAATCTTTAAGCATGAAGAAGATAAAAGGTCACTCAATGTGGTCATAGGCCTTCTTAAAATAAAGTTTGAGGATGAGAATGCATTTTTGAGAAGATTTAGACCACTCTATTCTTTCCTAAACCACAATAATGTTGTCCAAAATAAAGTGTATTAAATTGATGAACCTTATTTACTTTGGTTGTACAATGCAAGGAAGTAGGTGGTAGATGCATGTAAATTTAAAGGTTTGGAAAAAATATTGAGCAAGGTAATAATGCTCTAGTTGGTGATAAGATTTGGGAGCCTAGTATTAAGAATACATTTCATATTCCCTTAATTCATACCACTTCCTAAATATTTATTACAAATAATTTCCTATTAAATGTATAACAAGTCTAGATGAGTGATAACCATATCATTTTTTAAAATTCACAAGAAAATTCATCTAGCCTAAATACCTTATTATTGACCATAATCAGATATAGAACTTAATATTTATATAAATAGTGCATCACAAATGACTTAGAGTCAAAATCCAAGAACCATTGTCAAGCATGAACATGCTTCAAAATGAAGTTGAGGTCTCCTCCTCCTAGGATTAAAAAAAATTCCTATAGTACTCTAAGAGAATTTTGTATATCTCTAAGTAGTGAATCATCCATGAATAAATTAGGTAAATCTTAATTTAAATTCTAGCTTGTTAGATAAAATAATTTGGAAATACTTTGATTTTAGCACCTTTATCTTGATGGAATTCGAGAATGTTAGTCTGATGCTTCAACTAAGCGGCTAAGTTCTAAGTCAAAAATAAAAGGAATTCCTTTCCAGCTATTATCAAATTTAAGCAACTTCACTTAACTTATGGGGTGTTGTGTTGAATCCTCAAACTTCCCAAGTTACGCTCCATAGCAATATGCAACCATTTTTAGAATGACTTTATGCAATCACGTATCATTAGGTGAGAGATGGTTTTATTCAAAATGATGTGTACTAACAATTAATATATATATTTTTTATTAATATAGATAGTGTGTTAGGATTTTATTTTAAAAATAGTCAAACAATCAATTTTGATCAATAGAATTAATATAAATATTTTTTTCAAATATGTGTAAGTAATTACTTTTATTCAAAAATGTGTGTCCTTAAGAATTAATTTATAAATATGGAAAGACAAGTTTCTCACTAACATTAATAATTATCAAACAATTATTCTTGAAATATTCAAAAATTAAATTTTACCAATAAAAATAAGATAAAAATTATTTTTTAATATAAATAAAAAATAATTGTTTAACTATTCAAAAATATGGATACTTAAATAAAGTGGTGTCACCTAATGTTTCAATTTGACATTTGTAAAACAAAAATTAGATCGATGAAAACTATAGGAAAAATATTTCATTGATTAAAAGTGGATAAAATTATTAAAAAATTAAGAAAGTGAATGCAACAATAAAGATATGCAAATCATGACAAGGCCTTGTGATAACTTGAATGTTGCTTTCTTTATTGTAAGATGTGCTAATGTAATGAAACACAATATTGCTAGGAGATGATCCACTAGGCATCATTAGAGTTGATATAACTTTAAAAATGTTAGTCTCTTAATTATTATTTGTCAAGTAATATTTTATAAATATTTTGTAGGACTATTTCAATTTATTGAATTCTATAATTTATATATTAAATTATTAAAACTTACAATTATTAATTATTAATTTTATAATAATAAATATATTTTTAAATTATATATTAAATTATTTTAAAATTTTATTTATTTTAATTTAAAATAAAATTAAATATATATTTTTATTAATAAAATAAAATAAAAATATATTTTTTATTTTTTTAACATCTACTTTATATTTATGTTTTATTTTTATATTAATTATGTTGGTTATAATTTTAATTTATTTATAATAATATGTTGCTTATGTTTCAATTTCTATGTACATAGTCACAACATGAGGTTTTGTGCCCTATTATCATTATAGAACACTTCTTGACATAATTAATAATACCAAGTCTGAATCTTAAATTTGAGCAAGACCTAAATTTGATGGTTGAACTTGTTTGTAAGAAAATCTTTTTCTCAAGAGGTGAAATTTGAAATTGCATATCTATCTTAGATTAGATTTTTTTTCTTAATTTTCAAAGGTTTTTTCAAGTCCATATTAAATTTTCTATAGTATAAATTTGAGGATATTTGGATATATTTGAAAAAATATTATAAAATTAGGGTTTTCATTGAATTCACTGTGAAGATTATAAGTCAACAAAATAATAACAATTTATAGAGGGTTGCTTGAGGATATATTTAAGCTATTACAATTCCTATTTTAGGTCATTTGTAGAAAATATGAGGAATCTATTTTGAAATTAGGGTTTCCACAAATATTTTATGAAGCCTACAAATAAACAAAGTTATTGTAGATTTTCTTAGAAAAGTGAAATCTAGGCCTAGGTAAGTTATAATATTTTTTTAGATCATTTAGATTTGTTTTGTCTGATTTATCATAAATTTATTTTCCCCCATCATGGTGGAGCTTGCCATGCTAGAGACAAAAGAAATTATGTCATACAAGAAATATTTACACAAGGATCTATAGTAATTGAGAAGATTGACCTTAGTTATATGAAGGATGAAAATATGAAGGTTAAGAAATATATTTTATCATTGAAGGTAGAGATGACACTTTTAATAATAGAGATCAATGTATTGTCATGGAAAATTGAGTCCCTTTTGAGTGGCATGCAATCTAAGGGATAAGACTCACATATTAAGAATTGGGAAAAAATATTATGCTTTTAAGGGAGATGAAACTTTAGGTTTGACTAAGATATAAAGATGGATTGTCACCAAAATAATTCAATGGAAAAAAACTTCACACCAAAAATGGATAAGTAAACATTTGATGGAAAATATGTTTTCAATTGGCTTAGCCAAATGGAATAATTAAATATTTTTTATCATGTTCCTTGTCAACAAAAGGTTGTAATAGATCCCTTAGATGTAGATCCTAAAAAAATTAATTTTGTATCATTGACTCTATGTAAAGAAGAAAGACAAGGTATGTTTTGTTGCATGGTAAATTTTCCAAGAGGAACTCACTACATGTTATGGTGGCATTCTTATGAGTAGCTAATCTACCTAGCTAACCTAATGAAAATAAATGTGTATGGTGAAGGATTATATTCATCAACTTCGATCCGTGTCTTTAAGAGTGAAGAATACTACAATGAAATATTGAAGGAATTATTCCTTGGGGGTTTAAAGTACCACATGAGATAGGAGGTATGCATGTTATGTTTAAATTGTGTGTCCCAAGTAAGAAGTATGGAAAGGGAAGTACAGGAAAATTTGGTGGCCAATAGAAGGAACAAATTTCATAAATATAAGAGATA
The DNA here is from genome assembly GCA_007258455.2 of Sequoia sempervirens. Lineage (NCBI taxonomy): Eukaryota > Viridiplantae > Streptophyta > Pinopsida > Cupressales > Cupressaceae > Sequoia > Sequoia sempervirens. Next base: position 346,004,266 of record VDFB02281492.1, on the reverse strand, counting down.
GAAGGAATCTTACATGTAGTCACTTAGCCTACTATATTGAATCAACAAAGAAAATAAGAGAAGAGAGATAATTTTTTTTGTTTAAACTCTAATCGAAAATATAATTTAGGATATAAATATATTAAAATAAAGTATTCTACCTTGAAATTATAAGTGAGGAATAAGAGGAGGAATAAATAATGTTAGAGGGTAACAATATGATAGATGAGGAATTGGGTTGTGTCAAACAACCATTTCTTGTCACACACTTTCTAGAACTAGCAAAAATGTTTTCCTCCATAAAGAATAAAGAGAAGAGATTTGAAAAATGTCACATGAAAAAATGTGATAGTAGGTCCTCTATAAAAAATGATGCATCTTCCTTTTGGAAGAAAGCAATATTGAGTTATCAAACTATTGTATTCCCACTCAAGTGGAATGTAGAAAGGAATCTAGATGCACATATTTAGAAATTTTTCATGTTTCATGATGTCACTAAATTGTGACTATGCCATGTAAGATTCAAGAATAGTGATTATTGAAGTGTGAGACCCAAACCAATGTGAATTAGAATTTTTCAAGTATTGAGATGTGGAAAAGAGAGAGTAGGAGAATTTATAATAGGAGATGATGCAACTCATTGTGAGGTGTCACTGAAGAGAAGATAAAGATCCTCAATTCTATAGAAATGAAGAAACTTGTTGTAGAGAATAGTTGGAAGCTCTCAAAGAAGCAAATTTGAACTTTGAAGTAGTAATAGGTGTAGGAAATGATGGACTCCCCTTAAAGAAATAAACATATATTCTAAATTTTGAAGTACTAATGGGTAAATGACATATATATTTAATTGTAGATGGGATGCCAAGTGGAGGATGATCAATAGCAATATCATCTATATGTGACAATTTGACTTAGAAAGAATCATTTTAAAATGAAGAATCAAGATCTCCATATAGATATAGTTAAATTAAGTTCTACATAGTGAAAGGGAACTTAGTGTTCTCAATTTGATGCATAATATTCTAAAAAATAATGAGATATATTAGTTTGTAGACCATTTCATTATCATTTAAATATGCACAATTCAATTGATTCACTTGGCTAAAGAACAATTCCAAGGAAATGTTGGCACCCAATTTCATTGTGTCTAATTCTCTTAGCCTAATGCATCATTTTGTATATTTGGTCTTATTTTATCTATCACTTATAACTAATTTGACATAATTCCCAATGGGTACCTTTTGGTTAGATTTACAAAAATGTTTCTCCTTTTCATCCTCCATATCCCTATAAATTATTGCAAGTTACAAAACCTAGAATTATTCTAAGTCTATATATGTTTTTTTCATCTATATGTTTTAATAAAGTTTCAAATTTTCCATTACTTGTATTCTTTCCATGGGTATGTGTAGCATCATGATTTGCCAAAAAGTGGAAATATGATGGGTATGTGTAGGGTATATGGCTGACAATTTTTTTTAAACCCAAAATTGATGAAACAAAAAGGGTTTTTAAAGGAGATTCTCATCTTTCCACCATTATAAATTATGCTTTACTTTGAATTTAATTAATAATTATTATTCATTTTCTATTTGAATTATGACTAAAGTCCTGATTGATATGTTGATTGAAAAAAATCTATAGCTTTCAAGCAGTATCACATTTTTTGAATCTAAAACATGTGTCACATTCTATGCTTTGCATAATATAGGATTAAAAAAGAAAAAAATGAATTTCATGAAGTTTTGAACAAGTTAAGGTGGTTGGACATATGATTTTTTATATTTTTTAAAAGTTGTAATAAAAAAATCATAATTAATTATTTACTCAGAAAAAAATTACAAAAGAATATGCATCACATCGAGAAATGAGTCCTCTACTTATATATAATTTTTTTTAAAAATATTATCATTTTATTGTGGTTAGGGTGGTCAGACAGACACCTAATTCTTATTTTTTCCTTGAAATTTAAGTACTAATGCATTTAAATTTCAAATTTTCACCAAATAGATTTATTTTTCTTTTAAATAAACCTAGTGGTTTAGAAACTACATTCAATTTTCTATAGATTCTATTCTTACATATTTTTGAAATAATAAAGATAACTTACTTAAATTTTTATGTCAAGTTGCCTAACTCTGATTTATCTGAATTTTCGCCACTGAAGGGTCTAGTTTTTCCATGATGATCCTACACATAACCCCCTCCAAAATTTTCCTTTTCCTTTGTCCTTATTGGAATATTATACCTTACCCTAGGATTATCATACATTTTACTTAAATCCCACTTTTTCCTTTTACTTATTGGTGTTTTAGTCATCCTTTCTCCCTTATGCCTTGTGGTATGATTTATTTGGTATTTTTGATCTTTTTAGCTCCTAATGGATTCTTCCATTCTTCCATTTTCCTTCACTTACTAATTTGATTAGATATCAATGTGCATGTGGATATTTATTACACCTCTATACCTCCCTTTGTTTATCCCAATATCTTCTTCCTCTCTACTTTTCCTCTTTATGTAATTTCCAAGTGGATACAACTATCTTCCCTCAACCATGTCGTTCACTTCTACATTGAAATTTTATAAATATTTGTTGTGATTTCTACCATTCATTCCTTTCTATGTGTAGGACAATCTAACTTTCGAGCATTCATCCTTTGGACATCTTGTCATGATGCCTAATCTGACACCTTTTCCTTGCATTTTCTCAATATAATGCCCTGCCACACAAACCCCAAAGGACACTAAAACATCTAACATTAATGACAATTTTTTTTTTAAGGTAAACTAATGTGAAGTGTACATTACATATATCACTAGTAATAAACCATGTATAAACAACATATAACTAAGTCCCTTGGGGTTACATGACTGCATTATATTTCAAATATCTCTAACATAACACAACTCCCATAATAACTATTAACAATTACGAGTAGCCCACTTAACCAATATATATAGAATTAATTATCGACGAACATACATCCATAACATTATATAAATAAAAACCATCCATCACATCTATGATTTTAAATATAGATATATCCACAGATACAACACCATTATGGACCACATACGGTGAAGCAATAAACACATAATAATGCAAGGGTCAACATAAATTACATAAAAGATAAGCATCCTTTAGTAACCATAAGATAACATCATGAACATGGAAAATACATTTATATCATGACGATACATCGTTCAAGGGTTAAATCAATATAATGGTACTTCCCAACATGAATGAGAATAGTAAAATAGCATGGAATAATACAACTAAAAAGAATGAGTATAAAGCATCAAGTCTAGATACAACTCTGGCACATCTCTAGAGTCACTACAACTAGTACAGCTCTGCACAACTCAACCTTCGGCTGGGGACCCAATGGGGTGCACAACACATTCCATCCAACCATGTGGACCCTAACACCCAACCCCCATGCTAGGAGATGACAAGAAAGACCCATAACCCGAAACAGACAAGTGAACAATGGAAAACAAGATCCACAACAAGAGCAACAACAAACACAATGAAACATTTGCTTCCAAAGGTACAAGAATAGCAAGAGTGGAACAACAAACATACAAGGTTGCTAAAGGAAAGAGTATCATCACATAGCTCAATATGGGTTACCCAATGCAAATCTTCATAGGTTACTGGCATCCATCCTAAGCTACCTTTGCAACCTCAACTGATCCTTGGCCCCCATTCTTACTCATGTGGAATCAACATACCTTTCATGAAGACAAGGTAGTTGTCTTACCATTCAAGGCCTTTCCACTCATATCAAGCCTAAATGAGCACTTGAGCCATGCATGAGGCTTCATTTATCTTTTTTTAATGTGAGATACTACCCAAACCCCCTAATTAATTATTAGGTTATCACTAATTAAAGAAACTCTCAATAAGTTACCCGTACACCACTTTGTGCACCGACCCTCGCTGAGAGCCACTCCCCCTACTAACAACAAAAGACTCATAATCACAAACGGGGCAAGCCAACTTGCACAAACTATCGAAGCCAAACAAGTAATTATATCAAGTGAGGCATACACCATCTCATGCTAGAACCTCATAGTAAAAGAACTCCCAAGTGCAAGGCTAAACCCACCAAAATCAAATCAAGCATAAGAAAAGTAGTTCACAAAGAACAAATTATAAATCAACAATTTTCCCCACCTCTGGAAGCCTAAAACTGACTACATAAGAACTCAGAGTCGAGGGAAAACCAAGTAATATAGAATCAACAAAACAACAAGACATGAATACAAGTACTTCAAAGCATAAGAAAACTCCTCACACTAAAACCATTACAATAGAGGACAATGTCACCAAGGAACCATAATTCACTCTACTATTCCACTTGCTACTTCTAAAGTAATTTATTAAAAGACATTTATAACTATACAAAATTTCCATTTAATTATTCAACTTTAATGTAGATTATTAATAAAACAATGCCATATTCATTACTAATTCTATAATAATCAATGACGAAGGGAGAAAAAGCAATAAGAGATAATTTCGAAGAATATTTAACTCTTCAATACTTTTTATCTTTTCACTCTTTAAGAAATTATTAAAATAATTAAAGAACTATAATACATAAGCCATTAATATCACAACACATATTTATACACAACTTAATTGCTTTTATTCTAAATCACAATTTAAACTTATACAAATATATATATATATATATATATATATATATATATATATATATATATATATATATATATATATATATATATATATATATATATATAATTAATTGAATTGCTGTTTTAAACAACATAGCAAACCATTACAAAATACAACATATAAAATCAAGCATCTAGAGATGCATATATATATATATATATATATATATATATATATATATATATATATATATATATATATATATATATATATATATATAAAAGCTAATTATCCTATATAATTAATATTATTATAAACAGTAATATATTTAATTAATTTTATATTAACCAAGCTGGATTACAATAGAAAGAATAACAGTTTGGAAGGGAGCTGCACATGGGAAGAGTAATCAACAACAACAGTTAATATATAATTGAAGTATTGAAGGGAGACAAAACAACCATCCAGATATATGTTTAAATCAAAATACTTAGTAAATAAATAAATCAGTTATATACTAATTAACACATCGATAGATATGACTCGAGTCATATTTACATACAATAGCTTAAATGAGAGAGGAAGATAATTAACCATCATATAGAGAATGCATTGAATCTATTCAAATAGTATATACATCATAGGTAACTCCTATGGCTTATTTTCTTCACAATGTAGCCCAAAGATAGATCGAAATACCAGTCCTTAAGTACATAAGCCACTAGAGTATATGAAACAACAATTACTAATATAGAGTTTATTAAATCTCAAATGTAAAAATTGGCTTAATAAACTTGACTAAGGGAAAACACATGTTACATAATTAAATGTTATTTCGCTAGACTTGACCACAACCCATTATCCAAAACAAAAATTCTATCCCTCCCTTTAAGGTTCTAAGATCTCTGATCAATTAAGAAGAAAGAGCACGGTGATAGAAGGTCATTAATAGAAAATTTAAAATTCCTTCATGGAGTTTATCGGTGATGTTCACTAAAACAATGTTAAAACAGGCCTGTACTATAATATTTCCAAGTAAAAGCAACCGGTAGGAAGGTGCACTAAGAGATAGGTTGGTGGTGTAACACCCTTATTGGCTATTGTAAAAGGAAGTCTAAGGCAGCATCATACAATTCCATAAAAATAATCCATTTCATTCTAAAAACAACTTATATAATATATATGAATCAACTTCATTATTAAAATAGTATATCATATAAAGGCATAAGAGGATGGAAACATTAAAAGTGAGGAAGGTGATATATTCCATGAATTCTCAAGCACAAATAGTTGTATAATAGAGTTTATCAACTCTCAAGTGGGAGAAGGTCAAATAATTTATATAAATTTCATTACAATGAAAATTGAAACCGTAATAATCTAGGACAAAAGTCAGGTAGACGAATTAGGGATAAACTATGGAAATTCATAAAGAAGACTCTACACTTAGTGAATACCAGAATATACATTTATGTATCCGAATATACACCTCTATCTTCCTATGGCCGACTAGCAAGTGAAAGGTGCATTCCATTACATAAATTATATACTAAATAAATAAACTCTGATAAATCAAAATTCAAGCATTGAGACAAACAACAACCATGTGTTATTCTCTAGTAGTCAACTATTGTTCAGAGGAAGAAAGCATTTGATGGTAATAAGATATAATTCCATTATTCAAATATTCTGCAAACTAAACCACCTGGCCAACAATTGGGCATGGGAGAGTTAAGGATCTATTGAAAAGACTTTAGAAACTTTTGAGTAATTGTGATTGGATGGTGTAAGGTGGAATTCCTCTGTTGGAGGTTAGGCGCATGTGGAATGTGCATATTAGATTTTGCAGCTATAGTTGGGATGGTAGACATGGATGCAAGATGTGAAAGCATGGACAAGGCATGTGCATTGTTGATAGAAAGCCACAAAGAGTTGTCATCTCTAGAAATGTGACGATTGCAGAAAATCAATACTTAAGAGACTTAAGAACAAGGTATACATGCAATAGATTAATTGTTTCCTAAAATATTTTAAGGGATAACAAAGCATTTTATTTAAACATGCACTCAAAATAACCATTCGCTTATAACTGAGTGAGGGAGAAGAAAATAAAACATTATAATATAATACAAATTCAACATTGAATAGATAACGAAATGAGGAATGATGAAGAAGCCAACCTGGGTTTCCTACGTAGTTGAAATGAACTTGAAGCCGAGATCAATCTTTGGCTACAATTTTCGCTTCTATGAAACCCCGTTCTAGAACTTCGGAAATAATATCTGAGATAATCAACAATGGAATGCCAATCTCTTTTAGAAGAATTATTCTACTTTGATAACATCAATACAAAACTATCTTATTTTCATAATTATTTTGCAAAGTAAATTTTTTTTGTCTATTTCATAAAACAAAATCAACCCATTAAAAAGAATCAGAAAGAGTTTTTTTATTTTACCAAAATAAAATCCAACAGATAAGTTTCAAAAAGAAAACTCAACCAAAACAACAAGTTTCTCGTTCAAAAAATAGTTTGGAGTCATGCATGTGCACACACTCCATATTTTTTCATCTTTTTCCATGTTGAACTCAATTTTACATCCGTTCAAAATCTTATCTTCTTTATTTATTTTAAAGTCACCTTATTTTTCCATAATTAACCGATTATCCTTTCATTATAATAAATTATTAAAATATAATTTAAAATAGTACTTTTTCTATCAAAACAATGTAATCTAATTATTTAATAATAAAACATATACTTTTAAACAAAGGAATTTAATTTAATCATTTATTACAAACCATATCATTTATATTTCATAAAATTAATTAATTTAATTATCATTTTAATTTCCAAATTTATTTAATTTACTTAATAAATTAATTTTAATTTAATTAATTGATTTAAACAAAGCCATATAAAACTATTAAGTTTTGCACCTAATTTGATAGCACATTAAACAATGAAATCATAAATAAACACTTACTCAAATTCCCAGAAAAGCTAATATGGAGGAGCACTACATCCTCCCCCTAGGCTTGGACTTACTCCTGGAAGTCGCAAAGTAAAAAAAATGTCTGCACTCTAAACTATATCACAAAAACAACCACAAGACACACTAATTAAATCAAATATGGGAGACATGAACAAGACAATTGACAAAACATAAAAACCATACCAACAGGGTTACTAGATGGGGGTACTCATCCTCATTGAGGATGATGGAAAGGGTTGGGGAACCTTCTTGTCAACTTCATTTTTCCACATCGTACCCATTGGGTTTTGTAAGGCACACTCAAACTTGAAAATCCAGGTGGAGTTGATGTTTGGTACCTACAACCTGCATCAAAACAAGATGTTGAGCATATATATATCCAATAGAAAACACGCCATGAGAGGAAATCGTAGCGTAGTAGGGCACTCATAAAAAAGATATGCTACACCACCCTCTCTCCAAGACTCCAAGTGGTAAACACATCATCATAAAGTACGAGAATTACATCATATAGAAATCACTAATCAAATGCATAAAAAGCATAGTACTATTTCCGTATGTTAAACATAACCCAATTAATCCAATCACAACAAAAACCTCCATGAATCACCATAACATGAACATCAGTAAATAAATTCATACTCATCCAAGTCAAAAATATTGTCATCTGCACCAAAAAAAAAAATGGTGAAACAACCACCAACAAAGTCTCAAGATCCATAACATATCATAAAAAATGTTAATGCAGAGAAAGCGCCATGAGAGGCACTACATTAGTCTCCTATTACTGCAGGATCTCCACAGGCTCCTGAGTCAGCTACCTGACCCCTACGAGTAATCTCCACATATGTGCTCTGATGCTCTGCCTAGTGGTGATCAATTGATGTACCCACCCTGGGGAACCTGCCTGTATCATCCCTTGTTGACTCTATGGTTGTCGGCCTTTGAGTGGATTTAGGTGTGCTCCTCTGAGGACATTACCTAGCTATGTGACCCTATTTTCTGCAAGAGAAACAACCCATACCTCTACTTGTTGTAGTTTGTGTGCTCCAAGATGATTGGCCAAGACAACCAAGATGGGTTCACAACCAACTTCAGATTCTTCTAGAAAAAAACTAACCACACGGGAAGTTGAAGCTTTTTGGAGGTGCCCTACATTTTTGAACACCAATCATCCAATTTTCAACCTCCAAACCACTACTAGAACTATGAAGAGCATTCGAAGTTATGTTTGTTTTACTTGTTTATGATTCTTCTACTTGGGTGATGTTTGCTTTACTTTTTTATGATTCTTCTACTCAGGTGATGTTTTTTTTACTTGTTTATGATACTATGTTGCTTTATTTCAGTTATGGCATTGATACTATGCTAGTTTTATATTGTGTTGATGATACAGTGTTGATCATCTGACTATGATTGTGTGGTGATATTACGATGAACATTATGTGTTGTATTGTTTTATGTTGTTTGAGAGAATTAGTTTGTTTATGATGATGTATTTGATGTATTATTGTGTGTTAGTCTTGGTGAAGAAGATAGTGTAGCATTACTTGCTTGTGAGTACCCTGCTACACTATGACTCTCTTTCACGGTGTGTCTGTCAATTTATGCAGATATGTTTGAAAATGTTGTTTTATGTAGTTGTAGGTACATGCATCAAATCCACCTAGTTGTTGGGTTTGAGCGTGCAATGACCCAGTGGAAACATGTTGTTCAGAGATAGTGTTAGGTCCTCATTCCTTAGCCATTGTTCTTGATAGAATGAGTACCCATTTGTTACCCATTTATTTTTGTTCATTTTGTCATGTCATTTGTAGTTTCATCATGTTGAAAATTGAGTTATTTTAATTAGTTGAATGTTTTGTTTATGAGTATTTGGCTTTAATTACTATGATAGATTAAAATGATTATGTTTAGATTACTTTATAATTAAATTATTGTTCTATAATGGTTTGATCTAATGTTTAAAAGATTTGAATAAATTAAAATTATTAAATAGAATGCTAATTAAATGTAATTTTTTTTATTGATTGTGCAACTTGAATGTTATTAAAAATATATTTTTAAAAGAGTCATTTTTAATAGATTATGCAAAATATCTTAAATATTGATCTTGAGTAAAATGTTTAAGTTAGAATTATTTGATCAATTTTAATTGTTTGTTGATTGTCAATTAAGTCTTGTGAATTTGAGTTAATTGAAAATTCATTAAAAGATTTTGGTTCTGCAATTTCATTCACAACAATTTTTTTGAAAATATTTTAAATGACAATTTTTCTAAGAAGCTTCTTGCACGACAATTTTCTCGGAAAAGTTTTATTCACATTATTTGGTTTTCAAAAGCTTTGTGAAAGGAATTTAGAAGGATTTTTATGATTTGATTATGGATTGGAATTGGAGATCGTGATATTCAAAGTTAGCTAAAAATACATAATTCTTCTTCTTCGAATCTTTGATTGAATATGTAGGATTTAACAGGTTCCTTTCTTGTCTATTTTGATTTTAAATCTTAAGAATAAAATTTTGAAGATTATGTATGAAATTAGCTTGTTCTAGAAAAAAATTTATGCTTTCCTATGGAAAAATAAACCCATCCAAGCCTGCACATGCATTGAAGAAATAATTAGAGTGATTTTTCAATTTTTAAAGGAAAAGCTTAGCAAAACAATGATTTAAAAAAAAAGATATTGTGATTTATGTTTCATATATATATATATATATATATATATCCTATGTTATTTCTATCACTCTCTGCATAGATTTTATAGTGATAAATCTACAAACATTAGGAGTGGTATTCAGTCACTTGGTTTTATCAATCTTAAGCCTGTTGTGGCATGGCATCCTCCTCTTTTCTGTGTTTTCTAGTAATACTCCCTATATTCGATGAATTTGGTTTCATTTATGCCTGTCATATGTGATTTGTATTTCACCATATATAAGTTGGCATGTTTTGATTCCCTCTTGAGAATGTGTAACTCTTTATAAGCGTTGATGAGGTGCTAATCCTCTTTTTCCCTATGCTTTTTACCTATTATGGAAGCCAATTTTTACATATTTATTAGGTTATTCCTTGAATGTAATGTGGTTCAATTTTCTTTCTTTACTTTTCCTGCAGAGTCGGTTGTATAAAATCTGATTTTGTAGTCTAGTTATTGAATTGCTGATCAAATTAAATGTTTCCCTGAGCCTGCAATGTATTCTTGCATAATTGGTTGATTCAAGCCTCCTTTGCATGGGAATAACTTAAAAAAGTAATTAAAAATTAATTTAATGGGTATAGTTCTAGTCATGCACTGCCCCTATAGTCAAAATACTTGAAATTTCCTCATTTCTTGCTCAGTAAATTTTGTTGAAGTTGTCAGTGTTGTTTTTCTTTGTCATTTTATGATTTTCAGATCTTGAGGCTGCCTTGAAGATGCAAGATTCTCCCTCTTTTACTTTGTATTAGATTTTAAATATCATTCTTTTAAAACTCTTGCATGTAACTATCTCACATGGTGTGTAAATCGTATATTCTGTGTTTGTGTTATCTGCACTCAATAAATTATTGTTTGCACGACACATCAATTGCCAGTTATAGTTTGGGTTATCCACACTTAATAACTCATTAAATTTTTCATGGTGCATACTCGGTGATAAAATATTATTGCTAGATACTTATAATCTTAGGCATAAGTCTTCCCTATATACATGTGTAGCTGCAAACAAATAGTTTTGTTTGTTCTATTAAAGTGAAATTTAAACAAGCTTTTATTTTATAAATAAATGTTATAATATGCTTTAGATTTGATTGGTTCTTCAATAGATGAATAGTGAATGTAATAAATTTATGATATTATTAATAAAGAATAATCATTGTCATTTTGTTTATGTGTTGCAAGATTATTATGTTGAAAACTTTATTTGTATTTGTCTATGGGTTTTTAAAAGGGCACTTTTGGTGTTAGTATGTTTTTGTAACTTCTAGAGGATAGGGTTAAATTTTGTTTTGAAGGGTGTTTAATGTTTTCTTATTGTCATTCCTTGCATAAATTGACTTTGGATTTAGCCATGCATGATGTAATATCTTGTTGAAATATTTGAAATTTTGTATCGTATCACCATGTTATAAAAGGTATATTTGTGGTTTATTTTTCGTGCATGATGGATATCCGTATTGTTTTCAGTTGGTGAAGTTTTGTATATAGGAAGAGTGGATTTTGTTAAGGGCTAGAACCCTAAGAGGTTACCAAGGTAACCTATCGAAAGTAGTTAATCCAGTAAAAATATTTAACCTAAAGTGTTAGGGGTTGGGTAGTATTCACTTAATTACTTAGATTATTGTTTTCCCTTGCCTAACACCTTAGTGCTTGCATAGATTAAGGGTAGGTTGAGATGGCCTAGAATGGAATAGTCATTCAATTTTTCCTCTCAAAAAGTGTTTCAGTTCCACATGAGTTTTTTTAGGGGTCGAGAGTCGGTAGAGATTGCTAAGGTAACTCAAGATGAGGGCTAGTAATCTAGGAAGATTCACTAGGGTAACCTAGAACAACTATGTGATGACACTCTTATCCATATACATGTTTTTTTGTCTCTTATGTAGAGTTACCTATGGTTTTGTTGTTTCCTCTGGGAGCTTGTTAGTTATCATGTGATTTAGATATTGTTATGTCATTATGTGACTATTAGCCATGTGATGTTATGTTCTATTCTCTTGTATGTTTGATTGACTTGTGGACCTGATATTATCTCCTAGCATGGGAGGAGTAGACCTTTATGTACCACGTGGTTGGGAGGAACATGCTATTTCCTCCAATGGGTCCCCTTATAGATGTTGTTGTACTTGGTTAGCATTATTTGTGAACTTGGGTGTTGAGCTTCCTCATGAATGAGGTTGAAAAATATGATATGTTCATCATCAATATTGTATACACTCTTGATGTGTAAGAGTGAACATCATGTTATAATGATATTAGGTTGTAATGAGATTTATCATAATCAAATGTTGTACTTTGGTTGTAATTGAATGTTAAGAAAAATAATTGTTCAGTTATTATGTTACTTTTGTGTTGTTCTTTGGGTTCCTTTAGGCGTTATAGATTGGTATCAGAGCAAAAGTTTCTAACACTGGGTACTATGGATATTTGTGAGCCCATTAGGTTGTTCTAGATATTAGACCTTATTGTATGTGTTTTTTTGTTTGTTTTTGTTTATCTTATAACTGAGACTTGCCCTTGATTTGTGTAGGACCATGCCTAGACATCAAGGTAGGGTTGCTAGTCAAGGACGAGGTGGTGGTTATGGAGCTAACCATTAGGACACTCCCCCTAAAAGCTCTCATGAGAGTGAGCATGTAGAACAACTGGGTCCTCAGTTGGATTAGGAAAGTGGGGACTAGATTTTGATATAGCTAGAGGTTGAGGGAGCACAGTTGCATCCCTTATTAGAAGAGATTCTTGCTCAGCTTGGTCCTAGACAAGAGGCTAAATAGGAAGTGGCTAGAGAATGAGACGTATCACATAGGAGAGATTTTGATACTATGGAGCATGATGCTATTATTGCAGGCCATATGAGAGACTTATTGAGGGCATGCCCTCCCACATTCGATGGTACTGGTGGTGGTTTAGAGGCAAAAAATTGGTTGATAGACTTGGGATGGTGTTTCACTATGCATCCTTATGGTAGTAACACTAGAGCTAGGTGTGCCATTATGCATCTTAGAGGCTTTGCCTCTACATGGTGGTAATTAGAGGAGTAGAAGCTTCATTTGGAGATTGGTTCAGTTTCATGGGACATGTTTTTGGATAGATTCATAGCGTGTTTCCTATTAGAGCATTGAAGATAACAATGTGTATATGAGTTCTATGATATGTGGTAGATGGCTATGTCTATTGAGTATTTTGAGCATAGGTTCTATGAGCTCAAATAGTATGTCAGAATTGTAGATGATGAGGCTATGTTGGTATAGCACTTCATTAGGGGCTTGAATTCCCATATCGGTGGAGGAGTTAGAGTCTTCAAGCTGAAGACTATGGAGGTAGCCATGGAGAAGGCACGTATTATGGAGGATAATCTGACTGTGGCTTTAGGTTGACATACTAGTGTTCAAATAGGTAGTGCAACCTCCTCATATTTTGGTCTGCAAAGTGGTCAAACTCAGGGTTCCTCTTAGAACCAACAGGAACCTACTAAGGGTGGATATCAACATCAATAGCATAACCCACCGAAGAATAATAATTCTCAAGCTCAACAGGCTAATAGTTCATAGTCTGGGAAGAACCATAACTGACCAGTGGTACAATAATTGCAATTGTCAAGATCTGCCAGCACATAGTGCATAGTCTACTATTAGAAAAGGCAGTTTTCAGTAGTCAAATGCACCTTCAGGTGACAGAGGATTTGGAAGAGGTACTAGTTTATTTTCATGTGGTCAGCAAGGTCACATTGTGAGGTAGTGACCTATGAGAGATACATTAGGATTTGGTCAGCAGCCAATAGCTTTGGAGCTGATAGTTGGTGATGTAGGCCATTTACATAGAGTCTTTGCTGTAGTAGATAACCATTAGGAAGATCATCAGAATAATGTGGTTGAGACTTTAGGTTAGTTATAGGGTACTAATGTTTCTATCATTTTTTATTTTGGAGATACTAATTCATTTATTTCACCCTTTGTTGTTGACTGATGTGGACTTGTGGCAGTAAAGCAAGGTGATAGGTGGTAGGTAGAATTCACCTCTAGGTTGAAGGTAGTATTAGAATCCCTTGTATGCAATTGTAGACTCAAGATTGGATATCTATCTACCTTAGTATATCTTCGTGTTACACCTCTTGGTTCATATAACATTATTTTGGGTATGGACTGGTTGGAAACCTATTGTGTAGTAATTGATTATTGAAAAAAGATAGCACATTGCTTAGATGATTTTGGTGTAGTAGTTGAAATAATTGGTGTATAGAGACCCATATCCTTGTGAATTATATTTTCTATGTAGTTGAGGAGATTCCTTTGTCAGGGTTGTCAGTTGTTTTCAATAACAGTTAATGACTTGGACGTAGGGGAGAGTTAAGAGATATCTCTTGATGATTACCCCATTCTTGCAGAATTCACAGATGTTTTTCCCAGTGATATTCCTAGTATGCCACTAGAACATGACATAGATTTCATAATTGTCCTGGTTCCTCGAGTAGAACCTATATCTTGAGCCCCATACAAAATGACTACACAAGAACTAGAAGAGCTTCATCTATAGTTGAAGGAAATTTTGGCCAAGGGTTTTATTCATCCAAGTGTTTCTCCTTTGGGAGCACCTATCATCTTCATGAAAAAGGACATATCTCTTAGATTGTGTATTGTTTAGGGTATGTGCAGGATCATGGTGCGCCAAAAAGTGGCAATATTTGTAGGGTATGTGGCTGACGACTTTTTTTCACCCAAAATTAATGAAACGAAAAGGGTTTTTAGAGGAGATTCTCAGCTTTCCAAAATATAGATATGATTTAATTTGAATTTAATAATAATTATTATTCATTTTCTATTAAATTACAACTAAAAGTCGATTAGATCTATTGAAAAACATCTAACTTTCAAGCGGTATCATATTTTTTGATCCAAACATGTCACATTCTATGTCACATACTATAGGATTAAAAAAAGAAAAAAATAAATTTCATGAAGTTTTGACCAAGTTAAGGTGGTCAGACAGACGTTTTACATATTTTCTAAAAGTTAATAAAAATCATAATTAATTATTTACTTGGGAAAAAATTACAAAAAATATGCATCACATCCGACATGAGTCCTCTACTTATATATAAAATCTTACAAAAAATATTATCATTTATTATGGTTAGGGTGGTTAGACATACACTACTTCTTATTTTTTCCCTAAATTTAAGTACACTCCATTGAAATTTCAAATTTTCACAAATAGATTTTATTTATTTTTAAATAAACCTAGTATTTTAGAAACTACATTCAATTTTCTACAAATTCTATTCTTACATATTTTTGAAATAATATAGATAACTTATTCAAATATTTACGTCAAGTTGCCTAACACTGATTTTTCATAATTTTTTGCCACTTAAGGGCCTGTTTTTTGCATGATGATCCTGCACATACCCTTTATCATCAATTGAACAAAGTGATGATAAAGAATTGATATCCTTTACCTAGAACTGATGATCTCTTTGATCAGATCAAGGGAGCTAAAGTGTTATCTTAAATTGATTTAAAATCAGGTTACCATCAATTGCACATTGCAGAGCTAACATTCATAAAATGACATTATGAACTTGTTATGGGAACTATGAGTTCATAATGGTACCATTCAGGTTAATAAATCCACCATCCATTTTCATTAGTTTCATGAAATTTTCACGTGTTTCTCGATGATATTTTAATCTATTCGAGGAATATGAAGGAGCACGAAGAACATTTGAGATAGGTATTGCAGTGCTTAAGGGAGAATCAGTTATAGGAAAATTTGAAAAAGTGTGAGTTCTTCCAAACTAATTAAAATACCTTGGACATGTTATCTCTAGAGAGGGTATTGTTACAGTGGATCCCTTGAATATCCAAATCATTATTGATTGGCTTGTGCCTACCAACGTAGATGAGGTTTGTAGTTTTATGGGTCTTTCCAAGTATTACCAATGGTTTGTTCAAGGGTTTTAAAGGATTGCTCATCCCATTGCTTCTCTTTAGAGGAAAGGGAAGAAATTTGTTTGGACAGATCAGTGTTAGTTAACTTTTCATACACTCAAGGAAAATTTGACTAGTTCACCTATCTTAGTCATTCCTAACCTACTAAGGATTTTGTTGTTTGCATTGATGCATATTTAGAGGGATTGGGAGCTATGTTGATGTATGATTGTCATGTGATTGCTTATGAGTCTCACAAACTCAAGGATCACGAACTGAACTATCCTACTCATGATCTAGAGCTAGCTATAGTTGTTCATGCTTTGGTTTGATGGAGGAATTTCTTGTTGGGGCATTAGTTTGAACTTCATTGTGATCATCATAGTCTACAATATATTTTCATCCAGCCTAACTTGAATGCTAGGTAGAGATGGTGGATGGAATTCTTATGTGAGTATGACTTCAAGGTGAAATTTTTCAAGGGAAGGAGAATGTAGTGGTTGACACTCTCAGTTGGCGAAGACATGAGCTTTCTACTGTGACTCTTGGAGTTGATTTGAGGAGTTAGATATTAGGAACACTTTCTATGGATAGATTGTATCAAGAAGTGAAGATGGAGTTGGGTTTTGGTAGACCCTTGGAGGGTAGATTCATAGGATATACTTTCAAGTCAAATGGTTTGTTGCAACATTTGGGTTGCATCTATGTGCCATATTCTGAAGGTCTTCACACTCTAATTTTATCAGAGGCACATTGAGCACCTTATTCAGCTCATCCAGGTGTTAAGAAGATGCATGTAAACCTTTGACAATTGTATTTTTGGCTTGGTATGAAGTGGGATATCGCCGATTTTGTTTTGAGATGTCTTGAGTGCCAGAGAGTTAAGGCTGAGCACCAATATCCTGTAGGACTTTTGCAGCCACATCTCATTCTCAAATGGAAGTGGGATATTATATTAGTGGACTTCATTGTTGTATTACCTATGTCATCGCATCAAAATGATTCTATTATGGTTATTGTTGATAGGTTGACTATGGTAGCACATTTTTCTCTAATTCATTCTTCCTATAATGCCTCTTCTATGGCCAGGATATTTATGGAGGATATTGTTTGGTTGCATGGAATTACTTAGAGAATCATTTCAGATAGAGATCCTATGTTTACATCAACTTTATGGACATCTTTACAGCATGCACTAGGTACTCATCTGAATTTTAGTTCAACTTATCACCCTAAGACCAATGAATAGACATAAAGAGTTAATAAGACTATTAAAGATATGCTTAGGATGTATGTAATGGACCAACAATTACGTTGGGAAGATTATCTTTACTTGGTAGATTTCACCTACAATAATGGGTATCAAAGCTCCATAGGTATGCCTCCTTTTCAGGTATTGTATGGACATCCTTGTCAGACTCCATTGAGTTGGGATTGACTTGAGGATAGAATTCTACTTGGTCTGGAGATGCTGCAGGATATGGAGCAATAGGTTGATCGCATTAGAGACCATTTGGTAGCAACACAGGATCTAGACAGAAGAAGTATGATGATGCACATGTAGAGTTGATCATCAATTTTTAGTTGGCAATGGGGTATTTCTTCGAGTACATCTGTGAAAGAGTCCAATCCATTATGGAAAAGGCTCTAAGCTCGCGTCTCGATTTGTTAAGTTGTTCAAGATTCTGGAGAGGATTGGTCTTGTAGCGTACTGACTTGCTTTACCACCTAGTTTTTTGCACATTCATGATGTATTCCATGTATATGTTCTTAGGGTTTATCATCCTAATATTTCACACATGCTCAATTGGAATGCATTACAGGTAGAGGATGGGTAGCTAGCTTTGGGGCTTGTGGGAATTCTTCAACATAGGAAACTCCCCCTTAGGGGTCAAGAAGTTGATCAGGTGAGGGTCTAATGGGATCCTAGTGATGAGGCATTAGCTACTTGGGAGGATGCGACATGCATGAGAGAGCTTTATCATTATTTGTTTGCAGGCTTCCATGAGTAAGCCTTATCCTATGAGGGAGGATGTAGTGTACCTCTAGTTGCTACACTTTGTTCTAGTTTATTTCTACTGAGGTGATGTTTCTTTTATTTTTTAATGATACTATGTTGCTTTATTTCAGTTATGGCATCAATACTATGGTAGTTTTATAGTGTTGATGATACACTTGATACACTATTGATCATCTGACTATGATTGTGTGGCGATATTATGATGAACATTATGTGTGTTATGGTTTTATGTTGTTTTAGAGGATTATTTTGTTTATGATGATGTATTTGATGTAGTATTGTATGTTAGTCTTGGTGAAGGAGACATTATAGCCTTACTCGCTCATGAGTACCCTACTACACTATGATCTCTTTCACAGTGTGTCTGTTGATTTATGTAGATATGTTTGATAGTGTTGTTTTTTGCAGTTGTAGGTACATGCATCGACTCCACCTGCTTGTTAGGTTTGAGTGTACCATGACCTAATCGAAACATGTTTTTTAGAGATAGTGTCAGGTCCTCATTCTTTAGCCATTGTTCTTGATAGAACGAGTGCCCTTTGTTACTTGTTTATGTTTGTCATCTGTTCCATCATGTCATTTGTAGTTTTTCCATGTTGGAAATTGAGTTTTTTGAATTAGTTAAATTTTTTGTTTATGAGTATTTGGCTTTAATTGCTATGATAGATTAAAATGATTATGTTTAGATTACTTTATAATTAAATTATTAATCTAGAAAGGTTTGATCTAATGTTTAAAATATTCGAATAAATTAAAATTATTAAATATAATTTTAATTAAATTTAATTTTTTTTATTGATTGTGCAACTTGAATGTTATTAAAAATATATTTTTAAAAGAGTTTTATTTAATACATTATACAAAATATCTGAAATCTTGATCTTGAGTAAAATGTTTAAGTTAGAATTAATTGATCAATTTTAATTGCATGCTGATTATGAGTTAAGTCTTGTGACTTTGAGTCAATTGAAAATGCATTAAAAGCTTTTGGTTGTACAATTTCATTCATAACAAGTTTTTTGAAAAGGTTTTGCATGATATTTTTTCTGAGAAGCTTCTTGCATGACAATTTTATAGGAAATTTTTTATTCACTCTATTTGGTTTTAAAAAGCTCTATGAAAGGAATTTGGAAGGATTTTTATGATTTGATTGTGGATTGGAACTGGAGATTATGATATTCAGAGTTAGCTAAAAATCTAGAATTCTTCTTCTTCAAATCTTTGATTGAATAAGCAGGATTTAATAGGTTTCTTTCTTGTCTATTTTGATTTTAAATCTTAAGAATAAAATTTTGAAGATTATTTATGAAATTAGCTTGTTCTGGAAAAAAAAATTATGCTTTCCTATGGAAAAATAAACCCAGCCAAACCTGCACATGCATTGAAGAAATAATTAGAGTGGGTTTTCAATTTTTAAAGGAAAAGCTTAGCAAAATAATGATTTAAAAAAATAGATACTGTGATTTAAGTTTCAATTTATATATATATATATATATCCTCTGTTATTTCTATCACTCTTTGCATAGATTTTATAGTGATAAATCCTCAAACATTAGGAGTGGTATTCAGTCGCTTGGTTTTATCAATCTTAGGCCTATTGTGGAATGTCATCCTCCTCTTTTATGTGTTTTCTAGTGATACTCCTTATATCCAACGCCTTTGGTTTCATTTATGCATGTTGTATGTGATTTGTATGCCACCATATATAAGTTGGCATGTTTTGATTCCCTCTTGAGAACATGGAACTCTTTATAATCGTTGATGAGGTGCCAATCCTCTTTTTCCTTGTGGTTTTTACCTGTTATGGTAGTCAATTTTTACATATTTATTAGGTTATTCCTTGAATGTAATGTGGTTCAATTTTCTTTCTTTACTTTGCTTGAGGAGTCGGCTGCATAAAAGTTGATTTTTTAGTTTAGTTAATGATTGACTGATCAAATTAAATGTTTCCCTGAGCGTGTAATATCTTCTTGCATAATTGGTTAATTCAAGCCTCATTTGCATGGGAATAACTTAAAAATAATAATAATAATAATAATAATTTGATGGGTATAGTTCCAGTCATCGCCACCCCTATAGTCAAAATACTTGAAATTTCCTAATTTCTTGCTCAATAATTTTTTTTGAAGTTGTCAGCGCTATTCTTCTTTGTCATTTTATGATTTTCAGATCTTGATGTTTCCTTGAAGATGCCAAATTCTCCCTCTTTTAATTTTTTTTTGGATGTTAAATATCGTTCTTTTAAAATTCTTGCATGCAACTATCTCACATGGTGTGTAAAACCTTCGTTCTATGTTTGTGTTATTTGCACTCAATAAATTACTATTTGCATGGCGCATCCACTGCCAATTATAGTTTGGGTTATCCGCACTTAACAACTCATTATTTTTCATGGTGTGTACTCGGTGATAAAATATTATTGCTAGATACTTATATTATTAGGTCTAAGTCTTCCCTTTACATGTGTGGCTGCAAACAAATAGTTTTGTTTGTTTTATTAAAGTGAAATTTAAATAAGCTTTTATTTTATAAATAAATGTTATAATATGTTTTAGATTTGATTGGTTCTTAAGTAGATGAATAGTGAATGTAATAAATTTATGATATTCTTAATAAAGAATAATCGTTGTAATTTTGTTTATGTGTTGCAAGATTATTATGTGGAAAACTTTATTCGTATTTGTCTATGGGTTTTTAAAAGGGCACTTTTGGTGTTAGTATGTTTTTGTAACTTCCAGAGGCTAGGGTTAAATTTTTCTTTGAAGGGTGTTTAATGTTTTCTTATAATTTTTCCTTGTATGACTTGAATTTGGACTTAACCATGCATGTTGTAATATCTTATTGAAATATTTGAAATCTTGTATGGTATTGCCATGTTATGAAAGGTATATTCATGGTTTTTTTTTCATGCATGATGGTTATCCTTGTTGTTGTTAGTTGGTGAAGTTTTGTATATAGGAAGAGTGGATTTCATTAGGGGTTGGAACCCTAAGAGGTTACCATGGTAACCTATCAAAAGTAGTTAATCCAGTGAAGATATTAAACTTAAAGTGTTAGGGGTTGGGTAGTATTCACTTAATAACTCAGATTATTGTTTTGCCTTGCCTAACACCTCAGTGCTTGCATAGATTAAGGGTAGGTTGAGATGGCTTAGAATGGCATAGTCATTCACTTTTTCCTCTCGAAATGTGTTTTAGTTCCACATGAGTTCATTTAGGGGCTAGGAGTCGATAGAGATTTCTAGGGTAACTCAAGACAAGGGCCAGTAATCTAGGAAGATTCACTAGGGTAACCTAGAACAATTGTGTGATGACACTCTTATCCATATACATGTTTTGAGGTCTCTTGTGTAGAGTTACCTTTGGTTTTTCCGTTGCCTTTGGGAGCTTGTTAGTGATCATGTGATTTAGATACTTTCATGTCATTATGTGATTGTCAGCCATGTGATGTTATCCTATATTCTCTTGTATGTTTGATTGAATTGTGGACCTGATATTGTCTCCTAGCACAGAGGGAGTGGACCTTCAGGTATCATGCAATTGGGAGGAACATGCTATTTCCTCCATTGGGTTCCCTTACAAATGTTGTTACATACTTGGATAACATTTTTCGTGAAGTTGGATGATGAATGTGCTCATGAACGAGGTTGAAAAATATGATATGTTCATCATCATTATTGTATACACTCCTTATGTGTAAGAGTGAAATTGTTATAATGATATTAGGTTGTAACGAGATTTTTCATAATCTCATTTTTTGTAACTTGACTATATAATGATTTTGAGATTGAACCATTCATTATTATTATGATTTATCCTTATGTTATTTAACTTTGGTTTATGTTGTGATGATCTTACTTTTGAATGTTTAAGTAGCGTTTTCATGAAATTTTGAGAATATATATTTATTGATGTTTCTTTGTACTTTGGTTGCAATTGAATGTTTAAAAAAAATGGTTTTTTAATATGCTACTTTTGTGTTGTTCTCTGGGTTCCTTTGTGGGGCATTACAAATGTGCTCTCAAAAGGCTCATCAAAAGTCTCACTAAAGCTAAAAAATTCCTCCTTCTAGGGAACATTTCTCTTTCCCTAGCCATTTAATGACTGCTCTCCTATCTAGGATCTATCTAGTTAAGAATCTCCTCAAGCAAGGGACATAACAAAGGAGCCATGTGTTCCTCATGATCATTCTTGTGGGAACTCAACAAAGGAGTGTTCTGACGATTAACCCCACAACCACTCCCCATACCTCTACCCTAACCATAAGCTCGACCACAACCTCTACGTATCCTACACACAACACCAAAGAAAAAGGGTTACAACCAATGAGGCAAGAGTGATTGAGAGGAGAAAACAAAAACTCAAAAATCTAAGCACAAAATCCCAAGTTTTACACACACTCCACACATTCACACACAAAAATTCACATCATTGGGACATACATCACAAGGTAGCTCAAGGGTCCATAATGCCTTCCCAGTACAAAGAATATCGGTGCATTGTGTACTGCATCGAGGGTCCTATCCTTTCCACCAGTTTACTGCAACATTGGACCAACACCCCGTAAGGAAAAAATCAAGTTTCTAAGTGAGGATGACACAAAGGAAAGACATAACATCAAGACTATGAGTAACTAGGTCAATGTAATGGGCTCATAATGCCTAGTGTATGAACCTCACTATGATACCATGTTGTAATGCCCTACCATGCAAACCCCAAAGGATAATAAAACATCTACCATTCATGACACAATTTTTGTTTTAAAGTAAACTAATGTGAAGTGTACATTACATATATCACTATTAATAAACCATGCATAAACAACATATAACTAAGTCCCTTGGGGTTGCATGGCTGCATTACATTTCAAATATCTCTAATATAACACAACTCTCATAATAACGATTAATAATTATGAGTATCCCACTTAACCAATATATATAGAATTAATTATCGACGAACATACATCCATAACACTATATAAATAAAAACCATCCATCACATCTATAAATTTAAATATAAATATTTACACAGATACAACACCATTAATGACCACATATAGTGAAACAATAAACACATAATAATACAAGGATCAACATACATTACATAAAGGATAAGAATGCATTAGTAACCATAGGATAACATCATGAACATGGAAAATACATTTATATCATGAAGAAACATCGTTCAAGGGTTACATCAATATAATGGTACTTCCCAACATGAACAAGAATAGTACAATACAACTAAAAAGAATGAGTATAAAGCATCAAGTTTGGATCCAACTTCGACACATCTCTGGAGTCACTGCAATTGGTACAACTCTACACAACTCAACCTTCGGCTGGGGACCCAATAGGGTGCACAACACGTTCCACCCAACCATGTGGACCCTGAGGCCCACCGCCCATGGTAGGAGATGAAAAAAAAGACCCATATCCCAAAATAGTCAAGTGAACAATGGAAAAAAAGACTCCACAACAAAAGTAACAACAAACACAAGGAAACATTCACTTTTAGAGGTAAAAGAACAACAAGAGGGGAACAAAAAAAATACAAGGTTGCTAAAGGGAAGAGTGTCATTGCATAGCTCGATATGGGTTACCCAATGTGGATCTTCATAGTTTACCGACCCCCATCCTGAGTTACCCTAGCAACCTCAACTGATCCCTGACCCTCATTCTTACTCATGCAGAATCAACATATCTTTCATGAAGAAAAGGTAGTTGATCATGCCATTCTAGGCTTTCCCACTCATCTCAAGCCTAAACGAGCACTTGAGCCATGAAGGAGGATTCATTTATAATTTTTTAATGTGAGATACTACCCAAATGCCCTAATTAATTATTAGGGTATCACTGTACATGTATGCCACTTTGTGTGTTGACCCCCATTGAGATCCACTCCCCCTACTAACAACAAAAGACTTATAATCACAAACGGGGAAAGCCAACTTGCACAAACTATCAAAGCCAAATAAGTAATTACATCAAGAGAGGCATACACCATCTTATGCTAACTCCTCACAGTAAAACAACTCCCATGTGCAACCTCTAAAGCCACCAAAATCAAATCAAGCATAAGAACAAAGTTCATAAAGAACCAATAAGAGGAACCAATTATAAATCAACATTTTTCCCCACCTTTGGAAGCCTAAAACTGACTACCCAAGAACTCACAGTCAAGGGAAAACCAAAGCAATACGAAATCAACAAAATAAGAAGACATGAATACAAGTACTTCAAAACATAAGAAAACTTCTCACATCAAAACCATTACAATAGAGGACAATGTCACCAACGAACCACAATTCACTCTACGATTCCACCTACTACTTCTAAAGTAATTTATTAAAAGACATTTATAACTATACAAAATTTCCATTTAATTATTCATCCTTAATGTAAATTATTAATAAAACAATGCCATATTCATTACTAATTCTATAATAATCAACAATGAAGGAAGAAACACAATAAGAGTGATAATTTCAAAGAATATTTAACTCTTCAATACTTTTTTTTTTAAACAAAAGCGGCGAGCCACTATAATATATTAATATAAATAAATAGATATACATAATATTGGGTCAGAGGGCATATCGACAAGAAATAACTAGGAAGAAAACCTCTGGTTATAGCCTAAAACGTTTCAAAATGTGTTTCAAAACATTACAAAAGATTACAAAATTGTCCCACATGTAGGGATCCCTAATACATTTTCAAAAAATAAGCTACAGTACTGCCACCCTAAATTTTCCCAACTGATAACCTATTAAAAAATTAATACAAAAGTGAGGAATGGATTTTGCATTCGAAACATCCTCAAAGATAAAAAATCTGAACCAAAAAACTATTAACTGTCAACAGCTTTACCAAACTCTACTATTCCATATGCTCCACATAGATTGAGTTTTGGTTCTGCACCTTGACTTGAAGGTCTTGCGGTTCAACTTGCCTAGAAAGAGGAGTGTCACGAGCAAAGAAATCATAGCCAACAAAGGGTATTACTTCCTCTTTTGTTTGATCGACAACTTCAATGCGGGCCATTGCCACTAAACCCTTATTTGGGGCTTTTGAGCACTCTACTAGCAGGAATTCATGAATTTTTTTTATTGATCCAGACTACACTTTCTCTTTTTTACCAGTAAAAAAATTGAGAAATTGATGCTGCACATGGTCACAAAGAAAAGAGATGGCATAAAACTTTTCTTTAATCTCAAATTCCATAGATGCACAGATGCTTTTGGTATGTTTCTTTAGAGTTGATAAAAGGACATAATTGTTTATAAATTGAAGACCCAATCTGAAGACTTCAAATATTTCCTCAAACTCTGCACATTCTTTAACAAATTCATGGGGGAATAAACCTCCAAAATAGCCCTCCCCAGAAAATAGATTATATTTTTGCACAATATAAAGCACATCATTCTTATCAATAAACTAAGGATTCACAAATTTTATCACTATTAATTCCAATTCCTTTAGTGACTGGAGTAAATGCAAAGCATTTGATAAAAATACTGATAAAACCTAGGAGGGGAGGATTAATTGCCAAGATTTGGGCCTAGTAATCTCTGCTCCTAACACCGCCTATACAACATCCTCCATTCGCAAGCAATCTAGCTTGAAAATGAGGCTTAAATACTCTTGTGAAAGGTTGTTTTCAAACGGCCTTTCCCATGGTTGAACATGACAATTAATTCAAAAATTCTAGGGGCAGAGTGCCATGTCACTGCATTTTATTCACTTAATGCTCAGTTCAAAAGTTGTTACCTAGATGCACAACAAAACTTGCTTTAAATGAATGAATAAAAATAATGATAAAACACTTTTTAAAGCCCAAAATCATTCAAATGTTACACATTTTTTGGAGGTCATGATGGCAAATAAATCGTATGAAGATAGAGAAAAAGCATGATCCAACAAGATATAATGAATCATGTGAGAGCTTCAATGAAATGCACGAAATAAATGTGCAATACTTCCACATAATATTAGTACCTAAAAGATACCATCATGAAGAGTTGCTACATTTTCTAGAGGGTATGTGTAGGATCATCATGGAAAAAATAGGCCATTAAGTGGCAAAAAATTTCAAAAAATCAGAGTTAGGCAACTTGACATAAAAATTTGAATAAGTTATCTATATTATTTCAAAAATATGCAAGAATAGAATCTATAGAAAATTGAATGTAGTTTCTAAACTACTAGGTTTGTTTAAAACAAAAATCTATTTGGTGAAAATTTGAAATTTTCAATGCGCGGGTACTTTTAAATTTTGTGTGGTGCGCCAAGCAAAGTAGGTGTTCCTGCCCAATTCTAACCACAATAAAGATAATATTTTTTATAAGATTTTAGATATATGAGGACTCATGCCCCAATGTGATGACATATTTTTGTAGTTTTTTCCAAGTAAATAATTAATTATGAATTTCTTTTGGCTACAACCTTTTAAAAACATAAAAACCGTGATATCTCGACCAATTCTTAACGTTTCCAAAATTCATAAAATTCAATTTTTTTAATCCCATAGCATGCAAAGAATGACATGCTTGAATAATCCAAAAATGTGACACCGCTGGAAAAGCTATAGATGTTTTTCAATCAGCCTATCAATCAGGACTTTAGTCATAACTTGAATAGAAAATGAATAATAATTACTTATTAAATTCAAAGTAAAGCATAATTTATATTGGTGGAAATATAAGAATCTCCTTTAAAAACCCTTTTTGTTTCATCAATTTTGGGTAAAAAAATAGTCGTCAACCACATATCCATCATATTGCCACTTTTTGGCCCATCATGATCCTACACATACCCTAGAAAGGATGTGGCAATATTAGAAGCGGCCAAAATTTGCAATGACATATATGGACTATCCCATCATTCATTAATTAGTACTTCAAATTGAACCTTAGAGCACATGACGATATCTTGCAGGTACCAATGAGGGCAACACACATGCTCTAGGTAGTAGACAATTCATTACCTTGTGAAGTAAAATAATGTGGTTACCCAAGGCACTATTATTACTAGAAATGCCAGATTTAGCAACAAAATTGTGAGCTTTGTGAACACACACGACTTTATTAGCCATCATTACCCTAAATGACCCTAGGCATATACTAGAATTTAAGATTATTGCTAACACAACATATAATGCCCACTTTTAGAAATAAATCAAAATGGTGTTAATGCCAAAGGGGTAGATGTAACCAAAATTGAGATGCTAGCTTTCCTCATATATTACCATTTGCTTCTTTTTTGAGAAGTTCTATCAATTAAGGGAAAGCATTTAGTTCCCTAATATCATGCAAAACTTTTAACTCTATTTCCTCACAACCGAGATTTGCAAGGAAGTCTGCAATTCCATTTCCTTCCCTATATGCATGAGAAATTGTGAAGGCATTGAATTTTTCAATTAAAACCGGTGCTTTTTGTAAAACATAGTTTAAATTCCAGTTCTGAATCTTTCTACTTCTGTATGCATTTATAATTAGTAAAGAGTCACCTTCAATATGGATATTTGAAATCCCCAACTGAGATGCCACTTCTAGCCCTGATAATAATTCTTGTGCTTCTGCACTATTATTTGTACAATAGGTTAAATGGAATGAATAAGCTACCAATAGATCCCTTGATGAGTTTCAAATAAAAATTTGAATTCCTAATTTTTATGATTCGCTTTTGGAAGATCCATCAAAATTTAATTTAACAAAGCTTGCTTGAGGAGGAATCCATTTGACTAGAGTCCTATCAACTTTGTTAGGACAATTTTTAAGGAGGATTCCATCAAATGGAAGCTTTATATTCTTCCACTTCGACAAGATGAAACTATCCCAATTGGTGAATGATGAGCTTGTTGTTTTCTCCTTTTGAACATAAGAATTTATCCCTTCTAATATCACTTTTTCAATTTTAACCAAAGTTAGTTCTAAAGATGAAGTAGATTTCCTAAAGATTCTCATATTCCTTTCCCACCAGATATTCCATATCACTAACCCTAGAATGATGTTCCATATACATGAGAAAAAGATGATTAGTAAAGCACTTGCCAAATCTGAAAAAAATCCCAAATTGAGTTTGGAAGAGGTATATTAAGGTTTAACTTGTTTTGAATGAAAGCCAAAAACTAAGAAGAAAAATCACACTAGAGAAACAAATGATCCGTTGTTCCATACTCTTGATCACATAATGGACACTTAAAAGGGCTTGCAATTTTTAATGACCAAATGATCACTTGTTAGGACTCTTTTCTGAATGGCTAGCCACGTAAAGCTACCTACCTTGGGCGAGACTTTGTTGTTCCAACACAAGGAAAAGGCACAGTGAGGCTATGGGGAGTGTTTTAATTGGCTTAAAAGAGCGTATCCTTCTTTAATAGAGTAATAACCAAACTTGGAGGTTGTCCATATTATTTTTTCTGGCTTTGAGGATAAGTACAATATTCTCTCTTTCAGAACATTATGAAACAAAACTGACTAGGGTGGGGAAATAAGGTTGGGTGGGGGATTTTTCCACACCACTTTCCCAGTAAGAGGATCAGAATAGTGAACATAATCTAAAAAATTTTAACCCCAAGATTCAAATAAAGATATTCTTACCTCATGAAGCTCTTGATTATCTGCCAGAGAAGGCTTTCCATTCCATGAATCTTCCCAAAAAATTACACTCTGCCTATCATTTAGCTCCCATGATGCGTATTTTAATATAAGACTTCTACTGCTTACAATGAAGTTCCAAATAGAAAATTATACATCACATGTAACTCCTATGGCTTATTTTCTTCATAATGCAGCCCAATAATAGATCAAAATACCAGTCCTTAAGTACACAAGGCAATAGAGAATATGAAACAACAATTACTAATATAGAGTTTATCAAATCTTGAATGTAAAAATTGGCTTAATAGATTTGACTAAGGTCAAACACATGTAGCACATTAAATGTTATTTCCCTAGACTTGACCACAACCCATTATCCAAAAGACAAATTCTATCCCCCCTTCAAGGTGATAAGATCTCTAATCACTTACGGAGAAAGAGCATAGTAATAGAAGGTCATCGATAGAAAATTTAAAATTCCTTCATGGAGTTTATCGGTGATGCTCGTTGAAACAATCTGAAAATAGTCTCGTACTATAATATTTCCAAGTAAAAGCAACTGGTAGAAAGGTGGGCTAAGAGATAGGATGGTGGTGTAACACCCTTATTGGCTATCGTAAAAGAATGTCTGAGGTGACATCATACAATGCCATAAGCATACTCCATTTCATTCTAGAAACAACTTATATAATATATATGAATCTACTTCATTATTGAAACAGTATATCATATAAAGGAATAAGAGGATGGAAACATTACAATTGAGGAAGGTGATATATCCCATGAATTCTCAAGCACAAATAGTTTTATAATAGAGTTTATCAGCTCTCAAGTGGGAGAAGGTCAAATACTTTATATGAATTTCATTACAATGAAAATTGAAACCGTAATAATCTAGAACAAAAGTTAGGTAGACGACTTAGGGATAAACTATGGAAATGCATAAAGAAGACTCTACACTTAGTGAATACCAAAATACACATTTATGTATCTGAATATACACCTCTATCTTCCTATGGTTGACTAGCAAGCTAAAGGTGCATCCCATTACATAAATCAAATACTAAATAAATAAAGTCTAATACATCAAAATTCAAGCATTGAGACAAACAACAACCATGCGTTATTCTCTAGTAGTCAACTATCATTCAAAGGAAGAAAGCATTTGACGGTAATAAGATATAATTCCATTATTCAAATATTCTGCAAAATAAACCACCCAACCAACAATTGGGCATGGGAGCATGAAGGATCTATTGAAAAGACTTTAGAAACTTTTGAGCAATTTTGATTGGATGACCTGTAAGGCCGAATTCCTTTGTTTGAGGCTGGGCGTGTGTGGAATGTGCATATTAGATTTTGTAGCTATGGTTGGGTTGGTAGACATGGATGCAAGATGTTAAAGCATGAAAGAAGCATGCAAATTGTTGACAAAAAGCCACAAAGAGTTGTCATCTCCAGAAATGTGACGATTGTAGAAAATCAATACTTAAGAGACTTAAGAACAGGGTATGCATGCAATAGATTAATTGTTTCCTTAAATATTTTAAGGAATAATAGAGAATTTTAGTTAAACATGCACTCAAAATAACCATTCCCTTATAATTGAGTGAGGGAGAGAAAATAAAACATTATAATATAATACAAATTCAACATTGAACAAATAACGAAATGAGGAATAACGAAGAAGCCAACCTGGGTTTCCTACACGGCTGAAATGAACTTGAAGCCAAGATCAATCTTTCACTACAATTTTTTCTTCTACGAAAACCTGTTCGAGAACTTCAGAAATAACATCCAAGATAATCAACAATGGGATGCCAATCTCTTTTAGAAGAA